>JAABNX020000070.1:23028969-23047705 GCA_015163995.2 Mormyrus lacerda
CTGCGCTTGCACAGCCCCAGCAGGGGTGCAGGTTTGGTGGGAAACGGGGGTGACTTTCCCGCCTGTCTTGGACGCGGATCTAAAAATCCTGGAGGACAGTGAGATTATGAGCGGATTTAGGGAATGAAACATTTCTTATTGTCCCAAGAATCATTCATAATCAAGGTAGCAATGAGAATGTCAGAGCAATAGTGCAGTTTTGAAAATAAAAGTCCAACTCGTATTGGATTTTAAGCGTCATTAATACTAATTATACCAACCAAATAAATGTTGAAGCACAGTGTTCAGAAACAGAATAGAAAAGTGCCAGCCAGCGGAGTGGGGTGTTTGTGACCCAGCCAACGGAGTGGGGTGTTTCTGACAGGGGTCAGTTGCACTCTACAGAGCTTCCTCATCCATTAATCTCTGTGTGTTTCTTCATTGAGTCCGGGACATGACACAGACTCAGAGGCTGGGCCGGGTCACACGATCGCTTTCAGCTTTGCTTGAACCATGAGCCAGGACTGTGACAGATCCACAAATGGAACGCAGAGTAGGGTCTAAGTGTCACTGTGTCGGAGACAATTATTCCGGTAAACAAATTCAGGACCTTAATGACTTCAGATGTTCTTTGGGCGAATGGGTGAAGAACATAATATCATCCCTTTAAGGGTTTTTTTGGGGAGGTGAGTTAGAGCAAGAGATTTCAAACAAGCTGACATAGGAAGAGGAAGGTGGATGCTTTATCAGACTAAGTGATAAATGATTTAGGTTGTTAATATGCTAATAGAGGTATCCATAGAAGGATGCTAATGCTAACAGAAATACCATTTCAACTATTGCAATGCTAATAGTAATATTTATTCGGTGACGCTAACACTAAAAGAGGGATCCATACAGCAATACTCATGTTAATAGAGGTATCTATACTGTAATGCTAATGCTAATAGAGGTGTCCATAAAGGGATGCTAATGCTAATAGAGTTATCCATGCAGTGATGGGAAAGCTTAATAAATTGCAGTTTGGCCTTATTGCCATTTACTTTCCTCAGGTAAACAAGCTTATGCAGGACAAATAAAATATGTCTAACCTTCTTTATGAAGGGACAGTAGGACTTTAAGCCAACCCAAAATGTGAACAGCGACAAAAAACAGTCATGGGGCCTAACATAATTCAGGGAAATACAGGTCTGTCATGAAAAGGAGAAAAAGCTGGAAGGGGGGGGGGGGGGAAGAAAGAGAGGAGGGAAACTTACAAGTCCCCTTTGAAACACTAGGCTCCCCGGCCTCCCACTCCTGCGCAGTAATTCCCTAAAGTGCCGCGTTGGCTTTCAAATTCCATGGGAGCCCTGTGCAGAGAAAAACACCCCAGGCTTCTCCTAGGCTGCGCATCCTCAAAAGCAGAAGTAGAGAAACACACAAAATAGGTCCCAGGGAGTGAGAGTGAGCACACCGCAAAACCCCAGAGCTGCAACTAGGCCGCACTCAAGCCACGCCGCACCCATGTTTAGGTTCAAAGACACGCCGTGCACTGCCAGACTCACCACACCCATTTTGTCTGCCGTCTCTGCTCAAAACACAAAAGAGATTTGAGTCGTACTCTTTTGGCAAATGAAGTCAGATGATAGCGCCGTGCCGCATTTGCGTCTGGTGTCCATAAGCCGCATGCTAATCCATGACGACGCACCAAACTCATCCTGTCATCTGCAGTCGGGCTGCTCGTCAAAAACAATTTGACTCTGTGCTGTGGCAGGGTTTGAAATCCGCACGCTTCCTTCAGTGTCTGTGTCGCTATTGTGACCAGTACTGGGCCTTATAAAATTGGAACTGTCAATTAAAAGACAAGCATGAACAATCTCACCTCTTGAGCGCTCGGAGAAGGACGAGTCTCTCACGCTGCACACGGCAGGCTGCTCTCCGCAAGCCACATTTAACCGAATATGCGCCACTTTTCTGTAATGAGCAGGATTTGGCCTAATATCCAGGCGCCGTCTCGATCGGCCCTTGTCCTCTCTCAAGAGAAGATTTCGGACTCCAGCCTACCCAGCGGGGTGTATGACGCGTGCTGGAAGAAAGGTCACCCCTGCTCTTCCGTAAGGCTCTGTTTAAAGGTTATTAACCAATCCACGCGAGTGTTGTTAAGGATCCTACCATCACGGCCCCCAGCTGTAAACATGGTAGTCCACGCCATACGTGTCACTCGGGAACGCATGTGAGAAAACACGCGGCTTCCCGAATTTACACGCATACTGCACATATACACCACCTGAGCCTGCCGTCGCGTCTTGAACATAAATCAACATCAATACACACAAAGACACACAGTAAACGCAACAATTCTCATTCAACAAAACTCAACAAAGCATGCGAAATGCAAAAGTGAGTCAAAGCAGGCGTGACAAGCCTACAAATATCATACAGCTTTTTAAATTCGCCCAATAAACAAAAAAAACTAAACAATAAAACCATTCAAGGCAAGACACAGATTTCCCCCTACTGACCAAAAATATACACTCGGGGCGGCTCTGAATCGCCCTCAATGGGTGATGGTCTGGCCTCCTGTCCATGCTACACCTGCTTTGAAACCCAGGATCGTTGCAACGCCTCACTGTATAGATGGATGAACAGACTCTAGACATTACCAGCAAGGGAGGCAGAAAGCAGAGGGTGATGGATTGCACAAAAAGCAGACAACTTTAGGATTTTTTCTAAAGCCATAAAGTGATTTGTAGCAGAGAAATCAGGCTTGGTAGTCCGTGTTGTGATATGACCTCTGAGCCACTTTTTCAGCTGTCAGGCCTGAGTTTTCTGTGAGATGCTGGGGTTCAGCTGTACTGCTGTTTTCATGCATGGACAGGGGGCATCAATAGTTGCTGTCATTTTAGTAAAGGATACGTGGGGAAAAAAAAATCCAAAGATGACTACTATAGTGGGCATGCTTTTTAAAATAAAAAATGATCATCTGCACATGCTCACGCGCAGCATTAAATATTCAGATTAAACTGCAGGAATATGAACTCCACGCTAGATTTTTGAGAGCATCACTCTTTGGCTTCTTGTATTGATAGACAAATTGATGCTTCATGAGCCATTTGCTGTATTTTTGACCCCACTTTGGGGGCACGCTTTGTGCCCTTTTTTGAACAGAGAGCACCATCTAGTGGGGTGAAAAACAACAGCAAATGGTTCATGAAGCGTCGTTTTGTCCATGACTAGCTACATATAATGGCAGTCAGCAGCTCTTGTCTATTCTGTGTGAAGCTCTATGTCATTCTTGTACATCATCAGCTACACGTTCAACGTCAAAATATAAAATGGAGCCCAGCCCACTTAAGCTAGCTGACCATAAAGGAAAAAATAAAAAAAGATGTCAACATCAACCCCTAATAAGCTCTTCTTCTAACAAACAGACAAACACAGGATGCTTTATGCTTGGCCGACAACAAACAACAAACCTCTCTCTACATGGGGAATACAACCCATTAACCCTCTTGAGGGACAGGAGAGAGTCTAGGGATTAATTGTGGATTTCATCAGATTGGTTCTCGTCTCTTCATAAGTCCCACAAACCAAGCAGAGCACTGAGGAGTTTAGAATAGCTCACGATTTCTGTGCTGCTGGTGAATCATCAGTCAAGTGATACTGTCCCTCTCTGGTCAGCGTGAATGAAACAGAGCTCTTAACAATGCAGCTGGGATTTTGCGGTCATCGCACATACAAGATGGACCACAGCGATCAGCTTTAGTTACGTCCGCTGTCTGAAACGTCTGCGCCGGGGTTGGCAGACGAATTAGGCGTCTCCTGTGATTTTTCTATATTCTGAAGAGGAGTGATCTGTGCAGTCTGCACAACAGAGAGAGGAACAAGGCCGACGGTTTCTCCGGCGAGGAAGAGGAAAATCAGAGATGAAGAGCTGATTGAACACAAAAATAGTTGGACAGTTATATAACGGCAAAGCAGTTTGAGCATGACGGGAGGAGGGGTCCTGCAAAGGTGACCACTTCAAAAGGAGATTTGCGATAAATATTTGATGCTGAGGTAGACAAAATGTCTATTGATTTCTGCTTCTTCTTGATGTATATTATTGCATGTTGCAATCAGGGTAAAAGGTCACAGCTTTAGCCGAGAGGGTGAGGAATGGGAATGTGTTTTCTTCAATCAGACCTTTCGGATTTCAGCGCTGTGCTTCTCCTGTACAGCATTTGACGGCTTCGCTCTCCAAGACACATCTTCCTTATTGTCTATAAATGACTTTGAAGGTTATGGACCGTTTCTGCGGTTCTGAAGCGCCGCTATTCAGAATCTGAAGCTGAAAATCGACTGCAGCACATTCTCTGAGGAGGAACACGCTACATCTGCGGGTAACCGCACTTCTCGTCCCATGACTTTGAGTGAGCACGTTTTCAGGGAGATTGCTCTTGAAAATATAATATTTGTTCGTTCTGATATTAGGCCACACTTGACAGCTTAAAAAATGGGACTGGAGAAAAAATGACAAGGTAGCGGTAATTGGACGAGAGAGGGGGCTTTTAGAGATTTAGAGATGTCAGCTAAACCACTGGGGGATGGGAATCATCAGCTGCCACATCTCATTCGCTCAGGCAACAGCTGGGGTGTACCCAATATCCAGCTGAACGTTGTCAGGTCATTCTCAGGGCCGCCAGCTCTCACGCTTTCAGACTCTCACGCAAGAAATCTTACTGCAGATCTATATTATTCCATTATAAACCCAAAACTACGGACATGAGAAGCTTGTGGGTAGTTTGCAAACCCTACAGACTATTTACGGGGCAATAAAACTGTTACATACATGTAATTGCGTGTGCCGACTTGTCTCGTATCGGAAAATCTCTCTCCAGTCAGCTGACCAAAGTTAGCAACATTGCACTGTGAATAGAGTCCCCTGATCATCAGGGTATTTAAGGCTAAATATCATCCTTCTTTCAAGCCGATGTAACGAGCATTTTTTCTGTACAATCTTACAAAAACAGATCCACCTTTACTAACTGTTCTTTTGCTCCCTTCAATCCAATTACATAACACACAGCTTCAATTATATACTTTTTGATTAGAAGACGTCATTTTATTTGATCTGTAAAATCCATTTTATACCAAAACCAATCAATGTTCCAGACATTTAAATTAAATAGATGTCGTTCCTATTGTGATAAATAACCAGTTTAAAACCTGGCTTTTAATGGTAAGAGGACAGTGAGTCGACACAAACTCTCTCAGTCTCAAAATAGAAGTAAAAACTGCATTAAAACAGTATCAAACAATTCAATACAACCTCAAGTAAATATTTTAGAATTTAAACACACTTTTCTTAATGCAAAGAATAGAATGAAATTCTAATTTATACAAATTAGCCTTGTTCAAAATGTTTTATTAAACAATGTTATTTAAGCATGTGAATGTTAGATGCAATACCCATTGCTTCCATTGTCTACACTCACTAAGACATATAAATATTTGAGATTTATAATTCTGTCCTTGCAACATTCAATGCTGTAAATCCAATATGGCTACATTTTGTTAAAAACACATTATTTACAATAATTGCAATACACAAAGTATTTGGCATACTTACAACAATCTCATGTCATTTACAATTTCACAAAAAAAAAAAAAAACTAATTTATGCAGAGAAAAGCGAAACTGGGAGACCAAACCAAAAAAGTCCCAAAAGTACTGCAGTTAATACTGAATTTTCACTGAGTTAAGCAGTCGATATTGTCCACTGACGTGTTACAAAACCATGTTTGTGCACAATAAAATACTTTCAAATAACGGGTCCGTGACCCGGAACAATCAGAGTACTGTTAAAAAAACTCAGAACTAAAGTCTGTTCAGTCAGTAATTTTTTCGATTAAGTAAAACGTACTGGGGGAGGAGCGGGGGGAGAGGACACCCGTACAATCACGTAGCTAATCACCGTATTAGTGAAAAGGGCAATCGGAGTTCTGCAAGCTGCGTGTTCACTTTGCGTTAAAGGAATGTATGCATTAGGAATTGGCAGTCTGACGTCAGGTGTGACCGGCGCAGCTTTATTATTCGGCGAGGGGGGGGGCGCCGTCGGAGGTGGTCCCGGTTTGTGCTTTTGTCCGACGCGGCTGCGTCCCGGCTATTGCTGTTGCGGAGGTCGTGCGCGGCGGTGAGCCAACCGCTAGTATTCCGTGTCGCGCACAGATTGGGGGGGTAACTACGATTGTGCGTTCTTAGAAGATCGACTCAGGAGAGCGCGCCTGTTTGCTGGAAATCTGCAGGTCCCGTTACAGAAACGCGCAAAGGTTCCTTTGGCACAAGACTTGGTGAAAACCAGGCGGATCTGCAGTGCGGGCCACGGGGAAAGAGGGTTGGTAGATTCTAGGCTATGATGAAAGACACAGAAGAAACCTCTAGCACCTTTTAGCCATTGAGGACAATATAGTAGCTTTTCCGATGTGTTTCAGGGTTTACTGGAAACCTTCAAAAATAATGAGACTCTAATAAGGCAAAAACCTGTTATTTTTCCAACTCATATATACATGTATTCGAACATTTCATTGATCACCAATCCTGTACTACTGTGTAAGAGTGTGTTAATTCGAGATGCACTAAGAGGTGAAGTAAATATATTTACAGCCCTCTTTAAAAAAAAAAAAACAATAAAAAAAACACTTCTACTTCTAAGTCTAAAGCCGTCCTGTCCTAGAACCTTGGGATTACCCAACCAGAAAGTGCATAGCGTGCCATTGGTTGCCACCAAAAGGGCGGCGCTATAGCTGAGACACCTTCCTCGGTAGGGGCCTGGGCCGCTGGATGGGTTCTGGTCGCCGGGGCTCTGAGTCCAGTTTGGTGCCACGGAACTGGTGGGGCTTGGGAGGCAGGGCAGGCGGGGCGACGGTGGGCGGGATGGAGAGGCTGTGGGGGAGGGGCACTGGTCGGCGCGAGTTGGTGCGCTCGTACACGCTGTACGGCGGCGGAGTCTTGTTCCCAGGTCGCGAGAGCTCGTCGGACCCGCCGGACACGGAGGTGCTGAGCGTGCCGGTGGGGGCAGGGTCGCCGGGGGGTGGGGCCTCCAGGCCCGAGGTGTCGGACACGCTGCAGCGACTCAGTGAGGAGATCCCGCTGCTGTAGCTGCCCGACAGCACCGGCGAATTGGACACCAGCCCCCCCGAATGGCACTCGGTCGGGGAGGGAGTGTAAGGGGGCACTGAGCTCTGGGGGGGGGGGGACAAGAGAGTGGGCCATTAGGGCTGAACTACACAGCGGCAGCCAACTCGCACGCTGAGCACACCCCAATAACACTGTCACCACGGACAGATGAATGGGTCCTGGACGAGCCGGAGAGATGAGCGATCTGCTACTGAGCAGAATTCACAAGAGAAGCATCCAGAGAGAACACCACAAACAATAATAATACCAGAATGGGAAGAAAGATCCCTCGATCCTGTCTATCCGGGTGCGCCAGATCTGTGTCCATAATACAATCCCTCACTTCTGGCAACACGGCTCAAGCCGAATTGCCGCGGTGCGTCCAGCATTTCCGTTTAGGTGCCCAGAGAGCCCAGCTGCCACCTCCGGGAGCGTTCCCGCCCTTCCTCGTGCTGCCACTTTAAAGCCTCTGGGTCAGACTGCCGTGACCTTTTCGAACCTCTAGTGTTTTAGCCGAGTAAATGGACAATTATCCATATCTCACAGGGGGTTAAAAAAAAAAAAAAGAAGGGGGGGCAGCAAGTAATCGATGTTCGCAGGCAGACAAGGACAGTGAAAGAATCTCAATACAGGCGATTAGGCCCAGATTTAGCGTGGCCTGACAACAGGGATTGAGATTTTTTTCTCATTGCTCGGTGACGCTGTTGGCTGTTACCCATCAGCCGACACTAACGAGGGTAATGAGCAGAGTACCTGCTCTCGGGCTGCCTATCAGGGCGGCTTCTCTGACAGCAGATGGGCCTGGCTTAGCCTCGTTCGGCAGCACATGGCCGCCACATGCGGCCATTACCATTAAGCGTTTGGATTCATGAGCGCGCAGGAGCAGCAGGGAGTACTGCATCGCGCGCGCAGGCGGGGTCTGGCTGCCCATATCCCACAATCCACCTGGGGATTCCCGAGACAGAGCAGGGCATACCTTTTGCGGAGACCTGGGGATGGGGACGGGGGACAGGGACCTCAAGTTCCTGGCAGGTGAACCTGTTCATAGGGAAGAGGGAGAGAGGGAGAGGAGGTGGTGAAAATGGCCGACGAAGGCTGACGTCACGCTTGAGACCCAACTGCATGCAACAGCCGCAAAGGAGCTGAGGGCAGGAAGGGAAGGCGGAGGCGCTTGTGTCAACGCCGCAGCCCTGTACCAAGCCCTTTAGCATTAGCATGTTAGCAGGCAACATGCACCGCAAGCCTGTCACATGGTGGGTGGGGGCGCTGTACTCCTAAAAGTCGGTACAACATGGTTTAGCTCTGACAGCAAGGCCGTTATACTCGGGGGGCGGGGGAGGGGGGGGAATACGATGAGGCCTCCCTTTCCTTGATCGTGGATTTAATGGAGCCTTGAGGTGGCCTGGAGATAAATGTGTAAAAGAGCCTAAGAACACTGATCCTTAGAACAGCGCTGGGATTAAGGCCTATGGATGAATGAGCACTTAAACCGGCGATTTACATGCTATGTCCTTCATGCTAATATCCTATTATTTTTAGCATGCGGTCCACAGCCTGACCCATTCGGATGAACCGGGCCTCAACAACAAAGGCAGTGTTTCTGCAGAGTTTCTGAGTGGCTAGAAACTCTTGCGTTTTCACTGCTGCTGGCGGAACTCCAGACATCGGCAATCGATAGGGGAGTACAGGTCTCCGTACAAGTAGGGCCGGCCCAACCCTTTACGGGACCCTTAGCAAAATTTGATTAAGCTAGTCGTTTGTCATCTTCCTTCCAATTCTGACAGGATGATAGGATGTGAGGTTCCCCGGTGGGCCCTGGACTCTGAGCAGCCGCTTAGTTTGCTGCGTACGAGTGCCCAGTGGCTGGACCGATGACGTCGAGGAAAGCAGGAGAGACGCGTGAAAGCACGAGACAGCGGCAGGGGAAGCCAAGCACAGCGAAGAAGCAGCAGATGATCCCAGCCAATGGGTGCAAGACTGCGGCAATGGCGGGAAACATTAGCGGCGGCTGTGTACCTGTGTACGGTGGCCTAGGAGGGATGGGGGGCGATACCAATTTCCCGAGCGCGTCTGAATACTGCGTACTAGCCTCTTTTGGACTGTCTAGATTCCAGGTGCATGCGGTGGGGCTCAGGACTTCACAAAAGACACACGAGAAGAGAGCTGTCAGTTACGGCTAGTCACCAGCAGCTTGGAAGAATTATCACTTTACCCAAACGATGCATAGCCATAGGGGACAGACACTGACAGCAGGGTTACCTACTAGGGGACACACTTATGGCTCTGACTGATGCCTGACCACCCCTTGCTGGTACATTTTAAGACGACACCTCTGAGGAGGATCCGTGCTGGTCCTCTGCTTGAGCCCCCCACCCCTAAGATATTTGCTATCTTCTGAAGGTAACCCATCTGTGCCATTATCCAGCAAGGCATCCAGGAATACTGTGGGGCGATTACCTATTACAGCCAGTGCCTCCACCCTGCCCCACCCCCCTAACGAACCTCAGCACTGAGTAGAGAGAAAAAAAAAGAACTAGCCCTCATCGATGGAGCGTGTTGGGGGGGGGCGGGAGGCATTTGGAATCAGCCTTTTACATAGACGAGTTCTCCAACGCGCTGTGCGGTTTTGAAATTCTCAGTGGGGCGGTTCCTCTGCCACTGGTGCAAATTAAAACCTGTCTGCACTGTGCATTTATAAAAACCTTCAGATCGAGAAATGGGACAGATTTACGCACTTATAAACGACAGTAATATCCGGCTTCGGCCAGAAAGTCTCACAAAAACGCAATTTAACAGAGAATATCTTAGCACGTCTAAAAGGTCCCCGAGGTCGTTTTTACACCGACAGTCCACAGTAAGGAATGAACCCTCTGGCAGGCAGGGCCAGCGAGGGACCATATAAATGTTCCAGTGATGCAGGCCAAAAGATTCCGTTCATTTCCCACAATGCACTCCCTCAAATTATAAAAAACTCGTTCATTGTTAACAAATCAATTAAAAGGGAGAATCTCGACTTGCATTTAGAAATTGCACCTAATGTAAGCGAGAATCCCAGGTTTATTTATTCACTGGCGATGCCGATGATGACGAAGGTGACGCTGGACAGCCTTACCTTTCTCAGGTGCTTGGCTTGGGTCACTCCGAGGTAATGAAGAATTGCTTATAAGTTGTGGGAGCGACCTCTGGGGGGGAAAAAACAGCGTGGTTAAATCACACACTCTTAGGGATCATCTTCTGCCACCTGTAGTGGGGTGACATAGGGCCCAGATGTCCTACTTTGGGATGTGAGTATAGGGGCTTTCAGACACACTCCTCTGTACCAGCCATGTGGGACACAGTCTCACCTGTCCTGGGTCCAGGGGGATCGGGAAGCCAGTGCTGCAGGGTCTATCCCGGGGAGAGAAGCAGGAGTTTTCCCTGGAATGCTTACTTTTGTCAGACAGCAGCGGGGAGCCTGGGGAGGGAGCTTCAGATGGTGACACGTGACGCGCGACACCTGCCGTACGGCACAGGGACACGGGACAGACACGCACGCTGGCATACCTTCAACAGGTGTCTCGGAAACGCTGTCGGTGACCGAAGAGGGCCGATTACACACTGACGCCTGGTCGCCTGGGGGTCCTTCAAGGGGAAACGACCGTTGGCGGGTTTTTCATTCCGAGTCCACCAGGTGGAAAATTTATGGATTAGCTCAGTGTTCAGCTCATAACACACGCTTTATACCCAGTATGGGTGCTCAAGCCCTCCTAGATGTCCACAGCTACTTGAAATTGAAGGACTTGCTAAGTGTAATCAGATGTCAACCACTTGCTTAACAGACGTTCTCACAAAAACGATTTCCCATCATGCATTGCGCACTACTTATCTTAGAGTGGACAAACAGAGCTGGGGGCAGCTAGAACTATAACTGATTTTAAACGCAAATTAGCAACTTCAGTGTAGCAATGTAGGGCTTTTGAGGAATGTGAGGTCTGCAAGAGACGTGTTGGATCCTTACACCAGGAGGGTAACTCTGAGTTAAAGGCAGGTCAGCAAAAATGGCTTCAGTTCAGAAGGAAGTGTGGGAGGCAGGAGAGAGAAGGGGCTAACCTCGGGCGTTGGATGGAGTGGCGCCGGTCACATTGGGGGAGGCTGAGTGGCTGGAGCTCAGGCTTGAGGTAGACGGACTTGGCTACAGTTGCGGGGAGGGGAGGCATACTTTACATTAATACATCATATCCGTGACCCTGACTTTTACACAGCTGATGTGTGTGAATTGGTCTGCACTAGCATTAATCAGAAGACCAGCGAAAAATCTCCAAAGAAACTACTGATGGGTGACCTCCGTTTGGGCCGAGGCGACCCGGAGCACGAGCCTGCAGAGAGCCCTCTAGTGGGCGTGGCTGGCAAGAGGGCAGACCTGCATGTTGAAGACCTCGTCCGAGCTCTCCGACTGGCCCGTGATGTTGCTCACTTCGTTGGAGGCCTGCGATGACAGGGAGGACGACGAGTACCGGTTGCCAGCTGGGTAGCTGAGGGGACTGTCGGCATGGCAACAGAGGAACACAAGGATAAAGGCTTATTCACAGCGCGCAGAACTCGGGGGGGGGGAGGGTGGGGGGACCAACCGAATGCTCGAGTATTTGTAATCTTTAAGGCATAACACCAAAAATGGATACTTCTTGATTTATATTTTAATTGGCCTTTTTTCTTTTGCGCTAAAAGGTCTCCCCAATGCAGTAGTGTAGAAGAAGCCCAAACCCATTACATTTGTTTTATATAGCAGATGCTCTTTCTCAAAATAATGTATAATTGAAAGAGCAGACATCAACCAGCCCCTGGAGCTGGGATTAAGGATCTCGGCTCAAGACAGTGAATTCACTCAGCTGGCCACGGGATTTGAACCAGCAACTTTCCGATCACGGGGCTTATGCCACAAACTGCTTCAATATTCATTAACTACCATCAGGAGCTGAACACCTTGTGGCAATCAACTGTAATTGGCACAGAGGTCCAAGCAATCAGTCAAGCAGGTATGGGAAGAGCTAATAGCTGCCGAGGACGGGGGATGGGCCTTCACCTGCGACGAGCCACCACTCGGCCGCCGTCCGGGCTGATGGCGCTGGGAAGGGAGCTTCTACAGCCACGCGGGCTCCCATTGATGAAGGGCAGGGGGTTGGCATGCACGTAGGCCGGGAACTCCTGCCGGAGAAGGAGGAGGGAGGAGATGAGAGCGAGCAGGAGAGAGGAGGTGCCAGCACTCACTCTGAAAGCCTGCCGTTGCATAGCAGCAGTTTCTGTAGTTACGGGGAGGCGGGAACGGCTGCAGGCGAGGAGCTGTTATGAAACTCAGGGCCTGAGCCGGAGGTTTGCATGTAGCCGTGTGCCGAGATGCCAAGCAGAAGCAGACCGAGTTTCACACATAATGTAAGATCTCATGGGTGTTTGGGGGGTGGGACGAGAACACAGACCCACCTGAATTCCCAAACTCGTCTTCATCACATGGAACTGATCCACCAGCTTCTTGTGCAGTGGCCGCATGTCCTGGGGAACGACTTTCTCGTGCACGGCCAGACCGTATTCCAGGATGTGTGCCTGAGAGACAAACAGGGCAAAACGGTCAGCAGGGACAACAGTAGTTAAGGAACTGAACTTGAAACCGGAGGTTCACACGGGACACAGGTGCCATCCCCTTAAAACCTACCCGACGAAGCTGGGGAAAGTGGCTGACTCTATAGAAACTGCAAGATTAATGACTGCCCCCTACAGACGGGTGTGTGATGTGACCGCAGAGACGCGTCGGACCCACCTGCTCGAACATGAGCTCCCTCAGCCGTGTGATCTTCTCGCCATCTTCCGGGTGGCTCGCCACATAGTCCTTCCCAAAGAACGCCTGTAGGGAGACGAGCAAACGCTCTCAGCCATGCCCACCCCCCGCCGTGACCCCCCCCCCCCGCCATACACGGAGGGCACTGGGAACTCAAGGACGTGTTGACAGCGCGGTGGAGGCCTCTCATGCGCTCCCTGCCAGCCGTGGCTTACCGCTAAATCCAGCTCAGGCCTCACCCGGTGGGACGTTTAATGAGCGCCGACAGGCTTTTTACCGCCCACATAAAACCAGAGCTCCATTCTTGCACCGTGAACGCTAACGCCACACGCTAGACGTTCGACGAAATTGCGTACAGAACTCTTGTCCTTTCGTTGCCTTTGTCAACCACCATTTGCTGTGACGTTGCGCATTTAATGAATAAACTTTGATTCGATTTGATGTTGAACACATCAGAAGTGATGAGATACAGTAACTCACCCAACATGATGTCATACATTTTACCCTAATCATGTGACTTTACCTAAATCATGTGATTTATGAGTGGATGTTTTGGTCCGTACCAGCCAGGGCTGTTGGTGGAATGACCACTGGCCCTTATTCCCTCTTTATGCCACCAGCAACAAAAGCGTGGGCCTGGAAGACTTTTCCGGAAAGCGGCGATTCAACTCAAAAGTCAGCACTGCTGTTTGAGGCTCAATTAACTGGCCAATCAAAAAAAAGTCAAAATACAGAGCTGTAATCCATTATAAGATGGTTTACACCGCGAGGTGAGAGATGGGAGGACCGGCATGAGATTCAGGGCCCCACGTTTGCTCCTAAACCCGGCACTACACCAGGTGGTCATCATTTGGGACCTGCCCTACCGTGCCGATCAAGCGGAGTCACATCAAACCGCGGTGGAAAAGAGGCGTGGTGACACTCCTGCCCACGGAGATGTCAGCTGGCTCACCGAAACTGTCATGATGACACTCGGCCCCCGTGGATGGAGAGAACGGGATGGCGCTCCCTATAGGTTAACTGGGGAACAGCGGGTAGGATGCTACCAAAAAGCAGCACCAAGAAGGTTCCGTGGGATTGGCTGCAGGTACGAGAAAGGTTCTTCAGGGCTAAAGTCTGGAGCACGAAGAGATCTTGGCCACCCAAGGCGCTCACCTCCTGGTAGCGGGCGAGGCCCCCGTTGACGGCGGCATCGATCACACCGTTGAGGCACATCGTCAGTGGGCTGACACTCTGACCTTGCCGCGCCTGGCATTGTGCGATCAGAGTGCGCAGCTGCAGGTTCTTGTTCTCCATCACCTCGATGGCGTTCTCCAGTGGGCTCACCTCCATCTAGAACACCCACAATGCCTCAGTGCTCTCGTTGCTGCCTCCATTCTCCATCCAGATTGCTTTTCGGTAATTTATAAAAGGGAAATTAATCGCCTAGAGCAGTGGTTCCCAATCCAGTTCCCGGGGCCCCGCAGACTTTCCGCGTTTTTGCTCCCTCCAAGCTCCTTGCCAGTCAGTCTACATTTTCGCTCCTACTATGAGGTGGGAGGGAGCAAAAATGTGGACTGTCTGCAGGTCCCTGAGGACCGGACTGGGAAATACTGGCCTAGAGTCAAGATAAATAAGGAAAACGGTTGCAAGAATGGGGAACGATCTCCACCAGAACATTTCAGCATGAAAGAAGCTGAAGCTAATAAGTCTGTATACACTTTTAAGGCCTGTATTCAGGCATCAAACACAGGCTACACTAAGAGGACTCAGTAGGGCCCTTTGGATGTTCTCATCAGAGGCAGATACTCACCAGGTCCCTCTTGTCTACCTCGAACCAGCGAGAAATGCCCGGTAAGCTCTGCACCAGTGTTAGCGTTGTCCTCTCCACCCACAGGCTCTACACACACACACACACACACACACACACAGAGTTACTGATAACCTTTCCACGTTCCACTAACACTCCTGAGATTCCACCCACAACCAATCACTGCACTATTATGTATAATTAAATCTATGTCCAAGGCCACAAAGAGATAGATGCTGATCAAAGCTCTTTATGTCTAACAGCATAACCACCGGGGAACAGGATGAGCTCAGGCTCACCAGCAGTCCATCTGAATGGGTGGATGGATGGATGGATTGTAGACGGATGGAGGAGTTCTCCGACTACACACCTTGAATTCATTCTCCTTGTCCTTGGTGCCCTTGTGGAAGGGTCGGTCGTAGCGGAAGCGCCAGATGTGATTAACCTTGTAGAAGCTCTTGATGTTGTCTGCCACGCCCTCTCTCTGAAGCACGTCCTGGGCCTCAGGGATAGGGCTCACGGCATAGATCTGCAGGTCTAGAGTTGCCGCGGTCAAGGAAAAACACCCACCTGCCTCTGCCTATGAAAATTCCACCCCCCAGGAGAAGCTTGAGTTTTAAGACCCAGGCTGACAAATACATTTGCATTGTATTTACTTAGCAAATGCCTTAATCCAAAGGTGACATACATTTTTGAGAGAGCAGAGTCAGACTGGGGATTAAGGGCCTCGCTCAGGGGCCCAATGGTGACATCATTATGCTGACCCAGGATTTGAACCAGTGACCTTCTGATCGTAGACACAGCATTCTAGCCCATTTTGCCACAAACAATAGCCCCGGCCCCCGCAGGTAAGATGCAGTGCTCGTGAAGGGGGGCAGCGGGGGCCCACAGGACACCAAATACTGCAGACGCTTGATTAATCGTAAACAAAGATAACAAAACACCACACTAACGCAGTCTGACTGGCCTCCTCCGGTATAATTGCACCCAGGAGGAAGACGCATCTCCAGAGCACGACTCTTCCAAACAGCTGTCCCATCCGTTGGCCCGCATTAGCATAACGGACCTCGTCATAAAACACGCCGGCAAATTTGAAGCAGCCATCGATTTATCTCTGCCCGTCGGCACTGCTGGGAGCGACCCTCATCGCAGGAATACAAATGTCAGATTATAGCCCCGATAGTCCGACAGCCTCGCAAGTCTGAAATATATAGGTTTGTTTTATTATGAATACAATGATGGTTGCTATGTGCCTGCAGCACACACCCACGTGGGTACATATGCAGTGGTTTTGCTGCTGCGGTTACGCGCTCTCCTGCGGTCTCCGTTAAAGGCCACGGTGTATTAAGACGTGCTCGGCATTTTGGCGTGAATCGCATTAATATCATTCTTGTATGTAGAGCGCATCGCCCTCTGTAGGATTTCTGGGGGTTTCAATTCATGCGCCGTGGTGTTTCGGGGTGTGATGCGCCATCTGGGGCATCCAGGGGCCTCAGGCACTCAGCCAAGAGGATACACTGCGCCTCGGCCTGGGAGATGGTCTCATCTGGTTGGTTGACATGCTGCATGGCGATGGCCTGGGGGAACTCATTCAGCATGCGCTGCTGGAAGGCCTCCAGGCGCTCATAGTCGTGACCCCGGCAAACAAACTCCTTGTTCTTGTGGGAGGAAAAGGAAAAGGGCCCAGGCTTCAATCTGAAGCCTACACTCAGTTCCAGTCAACCTGGACCTCTCAATAATCATTCCTAGACACATGAACGATATGCATGGCGGGCAGGCATGGAGATACCAACCATGAGTGACACTGACACATCTGCAGGTGAAACATCTGCCAAACCTTCACCGCTAAAGTCCAACTAGTGAGACCCCACCACCTAAAGCCACTGTGGCCAGGATCTTTGGAGGTCTGTACCCGGCCAGGGCAGTGTACAAGGCAGGACAACTTCATTTAGTGCCGTTTGTCTGCCTATTAGTGCCTACAGACTCCTCCTCCCATCAGGCTTTCTGCAGCTCAGACAGAAGGCCCCTCCCACCACGTAATATCCTAATTAATCAGCGACTGGTCCAACAGGAGCACTTTAGCTTTGGTTGACGTCCAGGCCCTTGTTAAGGGCACTGGCAGAATGACCGGCTGCAATAATGCTACATGTAGCTTCATATCATCGGCCCATCTGTTAATAGTGCAGCTTGTTGCAAAACGAGTGATCATTTCTGCTGCTGCCCTCACTGTCTTTGCTGCTGGCGCCACCTGGTGGACATCTGTGGAGTTGCTCTGGCAGCGAGTGCACGTGAAGTAGTAGAATGCGAATGGCGTGTTCCGCAGTCCTTGAAATTTCTTATTTAATATTAAACAGCCGTGACCTTAAGGTCTGGAGGTGGTGGTGGGGTGGGGTGGGGCAGAAGGCTTTCAATTCAGTTTGCCAGCCTAAACCAAAATGAAAGCTACCGTTTAATAAAAGATCGGGATCAGAGTTAAATTTCACACAGCTGCTCCACAGAGCCACCTGCAGGACATAATGGGTATGGCACCATTTTTTGCCATTATATTAAAAAAAATGTTTTTTTTTTTTTTTTTTTGCGAAGGTGCCTCGTATTTAGTTGTAAACATACATATACTGCTGTATGTCTTCACTCACCCTCAAAAAGAAGGGAAACTTCTTGCCGTAGAAGCCAACTCTGAAAAACTCTGGCTCCAACCTCTGCTGGTCCATGATTTTATCGTACAAGGAGGCCTCCATCATCTGCCAGGGCCAAAACAAAGGGGAGGTATCGCTTGTCAGAAGCCATTTTTGTGCCAGGTAGGGATGCAGCAACATATCGGAAGGTTCTGCTCTCACACCTCAGAAAACACACTTACCCTCATCTTACTTAAGTTCCTGTAGTCATAATAAGCCTCGTACTGATCTGCCAGTTCCCGGCACAGTATGATGGCGTTCTCCCAGCACTAGAAAAGTGTTTTCAAAAACATTAGCATGCAAATTAGCCAAAAGGACAAATCACAAACTGTGATGTCATTCACTGGCCGTTTTTTCGCATAGCTATACAGCACTTCCAATTCCTGCCACTTGGTGGCAGTAGCCGACAACGTAATTTAGGCCACGGGCTGCGAGAAAGTCCTTTCCCTCGCACGCTCCCATGCAATCTCGCTAATTAAATGGAGGATTTTCTATCCTGCTGCTCTACCCCCGGAGCAGCGGCGCTTGCAGATGGCCCTAATGATGTGTTCACCGGAGAAATGAACGCTGCAAACTGACAGAAACGCCTCTAATTGGAGGTGCAGACACACGACTCACACAGTGTGTTTCTCATCTTGGGATGCTCAAGGTCATTTGAGTCTCCCGCACCTGGGGAGGGAGGGAGGGAACACAGGGCCTGTCCATTTCAGAGACAGAGGGCTCGAGTCGGCATGTTTGCCTCTTATGTTTAAGGATATAAATCGACCTGAATCCGCAAAGGGTCCTTCTGATCAAAAGATGGGCTCTCAGTGCCAAGAAGGATGACGTTCAGCCCTCGCTGGATAGAGTCACTGAGTCAGAAGTCACCTTTGATGACTCCCACTAATTCTGAAGATAGGTGAGTCACCCACAAACCAAGCATCTGCTCAGCAAACCATGTGACCAAACTGCACATCCAGACCACACCCGTGTCCGACTCCCACGGTCAAAACAACCGTATCAGAGTCTACCGACCATCCTGACATCCACGGGCCCGGCGGTCGGACGCATCCCCCACCTTGCCGCGGTCAAAGTTCTGGATAATGGTGAGGTGTAGGGTCTCTTTGCGCTGCCACTCGGTCTGCATGGGGTAGCTGAGGAACTCGCGCAGAGGACGCTCCGACCACTCCAGCAGCTCGTCGTACAGCAGCAGCGTGTAGGAGGCCTCTGGGAACATACACACCCCCCGCCCCGTCAGTGTCACCGCCTCTGCTTGACCACACCCATATGCTACACCACACCCATATGCCTGGCCACGCCCACATGCTTGCCCAGCCCATTCATAATCTGTGACAAGACCAGCGGATTGTA
>JAABNX020000070.1:23066655-23078198 GCA_015163995.2 Mormyrus lacerda
GGGCAGGTGGAGGTACCGGATGCAGTCCTGGAGGTTGGTGTTCTCCTCACACTGCGGGAGGCCGAGAAGATAAAGAGAGCCCAGCCCTCACGGATCACACACACACACACCTGCCTGAGATACCTCCTCAGCCACTGCATCAGCAAACAATATGGCGCTATTCGCGAGAGGATCTGGCGTGATTAGCGATGGGGCGCTTCGGATTTAGGAAGGCACGGTTCGCCAACTTGAAGCATCTTTGGAAAGGTGGAAGCTCCGTTAATGGCACCAGGAGCTCCGTTTCCACCTCTGCGATTCAGGCGGAGCCACGGACACGCCTGACACTTTGCACAGGATAATATTCTGGAAAGTGAACATTCGTGTGAAGACCATCGCTGCTCCAAAGCACAAGAGCACGATGCTTTGGTAAACTGCTCTACTTCTGAAGAGTACAACTGGGTCAGACAAATTTCAGAAAGCTCACTTTTTTCAATGCCACAAAACCAAATCTGCAATGTGTTCATACTTCAGCCAAAACTTGTTAGAAATATAATAAAAAACAGCAGCACATGCACAACACGTGATTGCATTTAAAATTACAGTGCCCAAGCGATTTTTAAACACAAGATCATCTGTTCCTCCACTTAAGTTATGACACGGTGTCCCAAAGTTAATCTTGAATGGACAGAATAAAAGAGAACGTGGATGGAATTGCGACATAAAGCAAGTCTCGCATCTAGCAGGTGTGAAGGTGACGCCCTTATCTACACCTCAGGCACCTGTGGACAAGATGGAGATCTAAGCAAGGGCAGCCCTCAGGAGAAGGTTGTCAGGACAAATATCACGTTTTTTTTTTGTTTTTTTTTTTGCTGGAAAAGTCTGGGTTTGCCAGAGGCGTGTAGCCTCAGAGCAGGAGAAAGTCAGAAAAGCCTTCCGACCCCATCATCCAAAGTACCCTTAGAAGAATGAATTTCACAGGCGCTTTCCTGCCCATGGGCGCCCATGGCAGACCGCAACCCTCCACCCCCGGTCCGCCCACCAAGGGAAAAAAAAAAACGTTTAAACTGACAGTTTCATGGCCGTTCTTCATACAAAGGAGGGAGAGGGTATGAAGTGAGCATTTCACAGGGAGAGCCCACACGACACTCTTTGGCTGGAACCAGCATTTCCAAAGGGTGAAGGGCCCCCCCCCCCAAATAAATACATGAAATCATCACTTTAACAGGTGCATCAGCAGCCTCTGTCCGAGATCGTGACGAGGCCTCTTCACAGCTCCCTGAGAAATCCGGCGAACGCCGACCCCCCCCCCCCCCGCGGACGAGCGAGGCCCAGTTTCAAACCATCCTCCCCCGCCTGCCCCGCCTACGGGTTGCTGTGGTTACCTTGTGGACGATGAGCTCGTGAGTGCCGTCGGGTAATGTCAGGCCGTCTTCTTGCATCAGGGGGATGAAGGAGAAGCCAAACAGCTTTTTCTCTGCCTTGTCTTTAGCTGAAAAACACGTGCATTCTGGACTTCTGCTCGGAGAACGGCACCCTCTGCAGAGAGGGCATGCGACTCCTGCTGAGGTCATTTAATTGGACGACTAAAAAAAATGTTTCGGCCAATCAGTCATCCTGGAATCAGTGTCCATCGTTCCAATGTTTTCCGTCTCAGATATAATAGGAAGGTATACGCTTGCATGCATGTATGTAACCTTGCATAAGTAGCTTCACTCTTAATACATACCCCCCCCAAACCTCCCCCACCTCACCAAAGCATATGATGGCATCAAAGGAAAAGCCTTCACCGCCCCCCCTCCCTCAAAATCATCAGACCAAACTCTCAAAGGGCCTAAATTTTAACTCTCCGTCAAATATAAATATTCCCACCCTGCCACCGGTACGTCACAGGCCCGAATTAGACAGCTATTAGAGGATGGCACTCCCCCGGGGCCGAGGGAAATTACCGGCGATCTCTGAAAGGAAACACGGCAGCGCACGTGTCCCACACGCACACACCGGCATGTAGCGGGGGGGGGAGGGGCTTACTGGAGCAGTGGCGGAACTCAAAGCGCACGTGGGAGCCCCGGAACTTGTCCACGGGCAGTGGCAGCTTAATCTGCTCCGCCCAGCGGGGGCTGTTGTTGTGGTACAGCACAAGGGAGCGATACTCGTCTGCGCCGGCCTCCCCGGACCCCGCCCACACGGAATTCTGGGAAAGATGGGGAAAGGGTGACAAGGGCGTCCAAAGAAGGAGCGCAGATATGAGTTGCGAACAGGCTTGTAGGGAACATGACAGCTAAGGAAATGAGCGCATGACCAGTAGGTGACGGGTTCAAATCCCACGACTGAAACGGCTTTTGTGGCCTTTAATTAATTAATTGGTATTAACAGCTCATACAGAAATCTGGCCCTCTTTAGTAAGGCTTTGATACCTTACGTCGTTAAAACTAAAATTGAAATACGACATGTAAAGCATGGAAAGAGTACCTAAATACAAAAACAACATACAACATGACAGAAGATAATCAGGCTACCGTAAAGGAGACAGGCAGGCAGCAAAGACCTAATAGACAAAATGCAAATCAGCTTGCTGCTTTATGTCCTTGTATATGACAGTGCTGGTGTTCCTGATCTGAACAAGAGAGAGTTCTACCTTCAGGACGAGTCCATCCGCATCCAGCACGCACACAGTAATCTCCACGTTCCTGGCCACACTCTTCCCCCCCTTCTCAAACTCTCCTCTTTCCAAGGTGACGTACAGGTCATTCCTCATCTCGCCTGTGAGGGAATCAGAAGAGAAATCAGCCACTCAGGAGAGCAGAGCAGGCGGCCCTAGATGCACTGCCTCCTGGGGAGACCGCATCCATCTTCATTTTCAGGCCACGGCGATAAACGGTCCGCCGACTCCATTCTGTTACTATTTTTATCCAGGCACGTGCCACCAGTCTGGGTCCCGGGGCAGACCCAGGACACGCTGCAGGGATCAGATCTCCCAGCTATCTTGGGAAAGCCGGGGAATCCCCGACAGAGGGCTGGAGAGATCTGACCCAATCAGCATGCTGCCACCATGACCACAGAAGCGGTTTGAGGATGAATGGATGGATGCTGACACTTATACAGTGTCTTTCTCAATGATACTTAAGAGCAATTATATTACAAGTTGAGCATAAAGTAGTGATAAATACAGGCATGATGGAGGTTAGAGGTTAGTGCCACCCAGTGTGTCAGTATGGAAGAAATAGCAGGTGTTCAACAGAACAGCAGGCAGGAAGGACAAAGGAAGGAGGAAAGAGTGAATGTTTGGGGGTGGCAGAGAGACTCGTCCTCGGTAGGGGGGTGCAGAATGCCACCTGCTATCCCCACGCAGAGGGGGAAAGTTCAAGTCCGGAAAGTAAAATCCAGACCAAGATTTGGTTTCAACCAACCAGTTGAGTGACTCTGTGAATGTAACTCTTTATACTCAACTGGTTGAGCTATCCACTTAGAGCAGATTCCGGTATGTTACATAATGCAGAAAAGGACACAAGGCTGCAAACCTTGTGGTCTTAAGGCCTGCTGCTCTTTCGGCTCAGGAGTGTGTGTGTGTGTGTGTGTGTGTGTGTGTGTGTGTGTGTCACGCAGCGGCAGGGGGAAGCACCAACCTGGCATGATGATGTCAGAGAAGCCCAGCTTCTTGGTGATGGCGATGCCACGCGTGAAGAGCGCCATATACTCGCGGCGGATCTGCTCCATGTCACCGTGGAGCAGCTGGAGGGAGACGGCCAGCCCTGTTGGGGGACGACACACCTCATATTATACTCATGGGGGGGGGTCACAGCTCATACCATAGCCGGTGTTCGGGGGGGCAGTGTATTGTGGATCAACAGCACTTGCTAATAAAGTACATGAATTATACCTAATATGTGACGTATACCCCATGTTTTCTGGATGTTTCCTGGTCTCATCCTGCCATAGCCTACAGTGAACTGGGCCACCGACACCTTCTACCATGACTCTATACACGTGTCTGCCCTGTTCCTCCCCGTGGCTCAAGGTTTCCATTCCCTTTTTCTGACTTGCATTGGCTGTGGCTGCCCAGTGACACAGCCTGTTCCCGGGAATGAAAGCGAAGAGCGCCCTGCCCTGGCGCTCATCTCAACGAGCCCATATCCAAGCTCCGAAAATCCTCAATGGCTTTTCATCGTGCAACCATGCTGAAATAACAGCCGCGCCATTTCTGAGGAAAGCGTCCCCTATATCTGCCCCCCCCCCCACTGCGTGGCCAAAACTATCGCTATGGACATTTCCAACACGAGCCCAAGCAGCAGACCATGACCGAGGGCAGCGGACAGGACTACGGCTGCGGGGTCCTCTGTCAAACGGCACGCGTACTCCGCCATTTTCCAACCGGGTCCAGAATCACACTCTTTTCCTCACTGATTAATTGTCCCGCATCAGAGTGACAGTCCCGATGCACGAGCTTGAGGTAGACGAGCAGGCAAGAGCACGAGGGCATCCGCGCGACGTGCCGGCTGGCCCCGCGCGGCTGGTTCAGGCGACATCCTGCCTGATAATACGGCCTGTTACGTGGCGATCTTACTGAGCACAGGGTGATCGGGTCAAGTCAGCCTGGCAGGAAACGGCACACATGGTAGGCACAGGAGTCAGCCCAGCACAGGAACCAGAGTAACGTATCAGGAAAATACCGGTATACCGATCTCAGGATAAGAATTAGGGTGACCCTAATGCCAATTTACGGGAGACGGGAAACAGCAAATCGTCAGTTTTCTTGGGAGGGACGTTGGCTTCAAGCCAGAGCCCATGATCCTGTCCGCTCCGGCGTTCTTCTTGTAGCAATTGTGCATTTCCATAATGCTTGCTGGTGCAATGCCTGTACAATAACCACAAGTCACCATATCAAAGTTACACTTCCTACACGCTCCTGTCTAAACGTATAAAAATGAGTCTCGCGCCGCTCTCTGCCCCCCTGCCCCCACCCTTACCACAGTCCAGAAACATGCAGTGAGGGGAGCAGCTATCTGTAAACCGCCCACAGTGTGTGAGTGCGCAGCCCCCCCGCCCCGGCCTTGTGCCCGCTGCATTCTGGGACGGGTTCCAGCCTCACCCCATTCCGGTGCAGGATGAGCAGCTCCGGAGCGTGGATGGATGGATATTTATGTACAGGAAGTAGGATGTAGGATATCTAATGACTCAATCGCTGCCCACAGCCCGAAAAAAGCAGGGCGGACAGGAAAAGTCATCGCACCCCCGGCTCTGCACACGGGAGGACGCTTACATAACGCGGCGAGTCATTATTCCCAAATCTTTGTGCTTCTGCCTTCGCAAGAGAAGGCGTGTTACCAAAGCACCCGTTGCTAGGAGATACACTGACATTTCACTCAAATGTTGGGCAGCCAAATATACCTCTGCCATTAAGAGGTTAAGGACGACTTCTCTTACTACGGAGATAAAAAGTTATTTTTAAAGGGAAACAGAAAAGCACAAGTGTACGTGTCACCTATGAGCTCGAGCCGCTCGTTCTCCCGCTTACAGCGTGTGCGCATTCGGGTTGCTGGGGGCGGGGTTTTCATCGACAGCCATAAAGGGACAGGGGGAGTTCCTCACCAGCATTGGATCCGCTCAGGTTGTATCGGGAGTTCACTTTGCGGATGATGTTCTCGTGGATCTGATACCACTCGGTCTCTGTGTTGCACCTGCAGGAGCGTGCAGAGGACAGACTGAAACAGTGCCCTCTACAGTCTACAGGAAAAATCACATTACGGCTCAGCTGAATACTGGCGTCGTCAACGAGGATAACAGGAACAATGTATGTCTTAAGGAAAACTACCCCCGCAGTAGGAGAGATGCCACTGGCTTTATGGTCTGGTAACCCCCATTTGGTCCCGCCCCTGCCCCACCACTCACGTGTAGACTTTGAGCAGGTGGTCATCCTTAATGTCAGCGGTCAGCAGGTCGGCCACACTGACGACCGCACACCCAAATGGCCTACGGTACTGCGCACTGTTCACATTCTTCTTCTCTCCAGCCCCCATGCGCCCTATGGGGGGGGGGGACTCACACTCAGGCCTCCACACAGGGTAGCAGATGGACACTGTCCACCTTCAAGGGTAAAGCAGACCACCTTACCTATCCGTATAATATGGACCACAATATATACATCCTTCCTCAGGTCGCTGGTGCCCAAATCCTTAAAGCAAAACAAAATAAATAAAGTAAATATTTACAAATATTTTTGAGTTTAGAGTGGCACCGATGGCAGTTAATGCCACTATCTTTACATTTCTAGCAAACACTGATTTTCAAAGTGTTGTACAAAAGATGAAAGGTTAAGGTAGGAGAGAAGGGTCAGCCAGCATTCGGGCACCTTTGCAGCAGGTGGGGTTAATGACCTTCCTCAAGGACCGAACGGTGAAATGATTACTCAGCGGGCCAAGGGATCTGAACCCATGATCTACGGCGCTTTAGATTTAACTTCCCTCAAGACTTAAGTATCCACATTGAGGATATAAGTGACAATCATGGCAGTGAATCTGCATGAACAGAAGCCGCTGTTCACTTGCTCTGCAGGCAAACCACGCTTAAACGGGAGAGAGCGCAGGAACGTGACGCCCGGGTGCCGTGGGTGAAGCTCTTTCCGGCCTGACGAGGATTAGCAGGCACGCGTTTCTCACAATGAGCCCCGAATACTCACCACAAAGAGCGTGCATTGTCTCTCCGTCTTCTCCGGCGATTTAGGAACTCCGTGTTTATTCAGTCGCACAAAGAACCTTTCACTGGGAGAGATAAGAGGACAGAGAGGGGGGGGGGGGGGACTTCACACGAGTGCAGGGCAGGAGGCTCGCACGGGTCAGGATCGCCGACGCACACGGAGATGCACGGCCCCACATCCCGCTGCGTCATTCAGCACTAAACCCCCCCCCCCGATTACAGGGACCGGCAGGGGCAACACAGCAATACAATGACTCACAAACGGCACACAGCCCTTACATTATCAACGAGGGGGCTGCTCACAAAAAAGCCCCACAAAGAGACGCATCTCGGGCATCTCCAGGGACGACCCCCGAACAGAGGGCTTTCATGAAGACAACAACGGGCATCTTATTTGCTCAGAAGATTCTACAGATTAGGGGCTTTAGGAGCATTTTACCCCTTTATGTAACATTTAACTGCTATTATATGGACCTGGAGCCTGACAGGGGAGTTCAGGTGGTGAAAATGTGGGGATATAGTCTGAGATGGAGTGAACACCGGGATAGAGGGAGATCCCACCCCCGGCCGCACCCCCCGGGAGCAGACAGGTCCGAATGGGAAATCGCAGACGGGAATGATGGATGGCGGGGTGCAGAGAGCCTCTGGGAGGGGCTGGGAGAACCCTGGGGCCTGGGGGGGAGGGAAGTGACAGATTGCCAGAAGCCACCAGCACTATGTGAGTGTGTTGGTGGAGGGAGGGGTTACAGTCCTCCTGTCACATCAAAAATGGTGTCATGGACTTAGGGGAAGGTCTGATCTGACAGACGATGAGCTAATTCCCAGAGGCCCCTTCTTTGTGTTCATGTTGAGTTTAGTATGTGCACGGCGGGTACTGTATGCGGGTTGTTAAATGCTTTTAATGGTGCTGTGTACCATGTATCGCATAGTGCCTGTGCACGGTGGGTATTATAAATGTAATTCAGTTATATGGCATGTTGTATGTTTTGTCTGGTGGCGTGTGCCCGGCGTCTTCTATAACGTCTGTGGACGGAGGGTATTATATATGTATTTCAGTTATATGCTGCATTATGCGCTATGCGTGGTGATATATGTACCCTATGTGTTGTGGCAGGTTGCCAGATTCATTACTGCAAAATGCAATAAAGGAGTGCTGCCCTGAGGTTCGCACTCTCTCTCCACAAGCTATCCCAGAAAGACGCGGCTTTTGGCGGAAGCGGCCCAGCGATGCGGCACAGCCAGCGTGGAGCCGCTCGCGTCTGGAGGCCTGAAGCAGGAAGAGCTTCGTTCCCGCAGCAAGAGCCGCATTCCCCGCATGGCTAATCGCTATGCGCTAATCCAGTTAGACTTCCTCCGTGGCGGGCAGGACGAGTGCAGGAATACAGGAAACACTGAAGCATCGGCACTCCAGAGCCCCCCTGCCTGCCCCCGCCCGGCCCAGTGGGACGCCAGCAGAAGCCGGTGCCCAGCCGGCGTGGCGTGATAGCTCCATGTCAGCTGAGCCGTAATTAACGTGCTGCCGTACAAAATCCCACCTTCAATTAGCAGCCATTGGCTGACACCGACCACATGCGCATGGGCGCTAAGCCACTTTGCCGTGATCGGAGCCAATGCCTCATACTGGCAGTGCAGAGGTCTGGATATTAGCCCATAATTACAGGGTTTACGACACGGCATACAGCATGTTAGCAGCTTGGTCTGTGCAGAAATCGAATACTGAAAGCCCAGCTCTGATTGCCTGTTGCGGATTGTGAAAGCGCAATCACGATTGGCTGCCGTTATATAATGCGAAAGAAGGTCATCATAAAAACAAACACGGATCAGGCTGGGTCAGTTTCAATGCCACAGATCCACATGTTGAAACTGGCACAGTCTTTGCTTCAAATACTCTGCTGTGCAAACAAGGAGCCTTTGGTGTGGAATGAACATTCCCCAGCAGAATCTGAGCCGACTGGCACTAAGCAGCAGAGTTCAGCAAGCTGGACTGGACCGGACCAGACAGAAGCCAGAACAGCCACATTAGCCCCATACCAGTCTTAATGACTCTAAGCCAAACTAACTGGGATTGCTGCACTACCCCAGTCAGCCCAAAGACGATTCGATACTCGATCTTCCCAAGCAGACCATCCACTTGATTAAGATGTAAAGAATCCATGGGCAGACTTTAGCCAACAAGTTGGATCCGGGCCGCGGATCCGTGCGCCATGACTGGCTTGCCGATCACACGACAGCTGCAGGTTCCGACGGCTTGAGGACGAGCAGGTCCAGCGCCCAGCTGGTATTGTTCAAACACAGACAAAAGTCACAGCGACTGATTTGGAAAGAGGCCAGCGGCAGCCAAACTGGCACTAGTGAAAGCTGGCACGTAGCCACGGCCTCGCAAGCGGCGGGGCACCCTGACAGACCAGCGCGGGAGAAACCCGCCGGCAGAGTCGGGTGGCGGTAAAGCGCTGATGGCGCATTAAGGGACACGGGGCCGAGGAGAACCGCCGTTGGAACGAGGCGTGAGCGGAGACAGATCGCGGCTGCAGAACGCAAGACGAGTGACGGATATGCAAGACGGTGCTGTTTCGCAATTTATAGGCACGAGAGGCAAACGGTTAAGAAATAGTATTTGTTGATGCATTTAACTCTAAGGCACGATATCAATGATTCCTATTTCAACATTTTTATATAAAGTCATAAAATATTTGACTGCAGTAGGCGGAGGTCCATCTCCCACGTGCAACAGAACAGTGGAAACTGATGTGCACCGTCTCATATTTCAGGGTCATCCTGCGTTACGGGCACCTTGCGGACCGGTGGTGAAGCCTAACGCCACGCAGCACGCGATGCAGGTTTGGCGGGAGAGAGGGAGTGGCGTGGCGACGCACACAAAGGAAGCAGGATCTTCCGGATGCCAGACCAAGAACAGCAGGGGCTGGCTTAATGGAGGCCCCACCCAGCAGAAAAAGAGGTCTGAACTCATGGGTGGAACTAATGAATTCCCTTTCATCTCCAAGTGCCAGACCCCCCCCCCCCCCATTCCATCCATAAATTTAACAGGAAATTAACACTAACGTCATTCTGGATCCTTTAAGTCCAACCAAAGGCAAAATCCATATGTATATAAATATATGTATATACACATATATTCAAAGATATATATAATGTGTCTATACTGCAAATATGTACATATATGCAGATAAACATACATACATTCACACACACATGTATATTATACTACATATATTATACTTTTGATATATAATAAAATTCCAACACTAAACCATGTAACAGCACTGAAGTTTTGCAGTAGAACCTGGGCCAGGAAGCATTCTGAAGCATGCGACAGGCATGCGACAGAGCCAAGCGCATCTGTAGTGCTGCGAGTACACCCGAGCGGGGTTGCTAAGTAACCAGCCTCGGTTCAGGCTTCTGAAAGTGGCGTTTGCGCAGGTCGAGTTGCGTGAAGCCGGTCAACTCCGCCATGACAGATTTCTTCGAGAGAGGAACAAACACTCCGGAAATGAGTCCACGGTGCAACCATCTTGCCCGGGGACTTTTCCTGAATTCCTTCACGTGTCAATACCTTCAAATTCATCCAGCTACACCACAAGACCCTCCAGGTCTTTCGACAACCTGGCCACAACACCTACATGATGCAATATTTATCCCGTATTCAGAGGCTGGACCACAATGGCACAGCTAAAAGCTGATTGCCCCCCACCATTGTCATTCATCTATTCTAAAACACATCATTGGCCCCTCTAATTGCTGACCATTACAATGAGGTCAAATCCATCAAGGAAATATTAAAATGAACATTAAAAATAGACCTCAATAATCTAGTTTTGTTAGGAGTCCCACAGACATGAGTGGGCTCTTCCCCAACTCCTCTACCAGTGTCTTTGGGGGTCTGGGACAAGGGAGGGACAAAGTGTTTACCTGAGTGGCCGGTTCTCCTTGCCGTCGTAGATGGTTAGGAAGACCTCAAGCTCCTCACCCAGGTTAGAGCTGACAAGGCTCTTAACCTGGGCGAACAGGTGATGCGTGCTAGAGGGGACAGGGGTGTCCTTCTTCCTGTGCCGATGCTCCATCTGTTTGAACAAAGAATGTTAACAGTCTAAGCAGTAGTGGTGGGGGGGGGGGGGTTTCTACAGAAAGTGTGCTGGGTGTAATGGGCCGGATCAGAGAAATAAGAATGTGTACACTTCAAATGACGGACCAGATGATTCCCCTAAGCTCATCTTTTCACAGAAATTAGTTTGGTCGTTATTTTACTCCAGAAGTTGCTGGAAGAGAACTGAAGCTTCTAAGCTCACAGTGTGCAGGACCATTGCGTGTCGTCAATCAGCCTCACGTTTAACCCAATGCGCAACCAGCTGGGTGACCAAAGAGGTTAGACGGTGAATAATATGCTAATGGCGCCATACAGCATGGAATTTCTGCACTTCTGGTTAAATTTCACATACTGTGATTCTGTTCTGTTCTCCATGGTCGACACAAATCCCAAGGACCTCCTGTCGGTATTCGACATCAGGGCAAGAACTCAGATCCTACTGTAAAACAGATCCCGAGGTCCAAGCGGCCCTGGTTCCAGAGAGAGCCTTCATCAGGTGATGCTGACGTGAAGCAGTATTTTCTACAACACGGCCTCGACACCTGGTGCCTGGTCACGGTGCTGGGCCCTTAACGTCTGCTGCGAGGATCAGGCGTGTGAAATGAACTCTGTACCCTGTCCGTCTTCCCATTCTCAACCTTTTCCGCCTCCCAGTATGCCTGACATCTCACCTCTCCGACTCGGAGAATTTCTGCTGTGTTTTTGAGAACAGAAACCCTGTCCAAGATGCTGGCAAGGGTGTGTTGGGCTGGGGGGGGGGGGGGGGGGGTTT
>JAABNX020000070.1:23145006-23155613 GCA_015163995.2 Mormyrus lacerda
ACTTGCTGTATTTTCCCACCCCACTAGATGGCACTCTATTCAAAAAAGGGCACCATCTAATGGGGTCAAAAAACACATGAAGCTTCATTTGATCAACACCAGTAAAAACCATCACTGGAATGAATTCAGAAGTTTCAATAAATTATAACATTTTATAAGGACGTGGAAGTTAATTTGGGACGCCAGCCACAATTCGGCACTGGTTAGATCATCTGAGGTCTAAGCATTTAGCAGTTGGTAGGTTTACAGACACACACCTAGAGTGGGAGGGTTACAGCCTTCCAGCACTACCCCCCTGACAAGTGATCAAGCAAAATGTAATTAAAAGGACAGGACAAATTAAGTTGTAAGGATGTGGGCCCTGAGAGGCAGACTCACTCGCTGTAGAGGTGGACATGAATGTGAGGGGCATGGGGCTCAGTGCATCCTTAGCTCCTCCCCCAGCTGTGTCCCAGCGAATCAGCTGTTACAGTCACAGGTGACTGGCAGCTTGGGGCTCCACTGTCCAAATGTCCGATGACCTTCAGGCAGCATGCCCTGACTTGTGAGAACTGTCTCATCTTAAAAATTAGTGAGTGGGTAACAGAGTGGCTCGTGTAATTTGACTGAAGGGGTCTGGGGGACACCACTATGACTTGACGAGCTTGAAGCCTTGGCCTGTGTCCAGTACGGACGGGGGGAACCAGGACAGCTTGAGCCTGCGGAAGCAGCGCAGGCAGACGTCGCAGACCCAGAAGAGGTTCAGGCCGCCACACCAGTTGGCCAGGTGGACCAGTGGGAAGGTGGCACGGGGGAAGTAGGTCTTCCAGTGCTTGGTGACATCGCTGCCTGTGGGCAGGTGCAGGGTGTAGTCGCCCCACCGCATGGACACGCCGTAGATGGCCAATACACCGCCGCTGCCCTCCGACCAGCAGATGTCGCTCTCAGGATTGCAGTTATACTCCACCCATCGGGCGGTGAAGTCACCGAGCTGCGGCAGCTCCGCCTCCTCCACATCCCTCAGCCTTGTGAGCTCCGCCCCCTGCACTGCCACGTACAGCTCGTCCACCTTCCGCACCTCCCGCACCCACGGGCCGGCGTTCTCGTCATCCAGGACCACGATGAGGCGCGAGCAGAATCCTGCGTTCTTCTCCTTCCACCACTCCAGCAGCTGTTCCAGGCGGAGAGTGTCGCCACCTGGCAGAACCAGACATCGCGTCAGCCTCCCCCGATGTCCCCCCCACACCTCCGCCGATGTCCCCCCCACACCTCTTCCCATTTCCTCCATAGCAGGCTGCACCACCAACACTTTAAAAGCACTCAAATCCCTTCTCTGTTCCATCCACTTCACATGCATGGAGGAATTTTCACCGTCCCGTCTTTCGTCTCATCTATTTAAACATTTAAAAGGTGTCTGCCTGCTCTCTCTGCAAATTTCGCTGAAGCCCTTCATGTTAACTACTTTCCAAGGTGGTACAACATCAGGACCTGCCCACAGAGCGCAACCCTGGTGTCCTCAGAGCACGCCATGCGGGCTCTTTCGGTGTGCAGATCGACAAATTGACAGGAAATAAAATCATAAAAGCCATTTACTGCCAGAGATTATATTCTAATGTTTAATTCATGTTGGTGCCCTATTAATAATAATACCCAGAAAATACAAATGTTATGCAGGATGCTATCTGCATCTAAACTGCAAACACGGCTTCCATCAAACCACCCGTCTCTTTTACATTATTTCAATTTGTGTGCTCATCCAGGGCATGGCTGCAGCGAACGTGCAACTTTTCCCATGAGGTCCAAGGCAATCTGAAGATACCCATGCCTGTAAACCGTGTATCTTTCCTCGGCAGGAAGAAACCAGAGTATGCAAACATAGAAAAAACACGCGAGCTCCTCACACAGAGAGCTGGGACCGGGAGCTAAACCCTCAACCCTGAGCTTTGGTCATTATTAATCATTATTAAAGTAATGATAATTATTGGTTATATGCGATAACATGAAAGACGAGTTATAGTCATTCAATAATGACCGGTTATGATGTTGAAAGGGGCGGGGACCAAAGGGACACCGACCCCAGCTGAAGGCTGATTGGCCTCCTCCCCTGTCACTCAGCAAATGAAAACATACCGCTGGCTAATGATACGGTTGGCCCCTCTGCATGAATTACGGCACCCTTACCGGCCAGGGCCCATTCGCCGGAGCGCAGCGAGTGGCCGCTGTAGTAGATGACGTAGGTGTCGTGGCGTGGCCCGTCGGCCGTGCGCTGCTCCATGAAGCTGCGTAGCTTGGTCTGTAGTGCGTCGGCTACCATACCACCAGCCGAGTAGTCGCAGCCATACGTCTCGATCATGTGGTGTGAGAAGAAGCGCTGAATGTTGTTCAGCATGCCCGTGGAGCGCAGGTTCAGCTCCTGGACCAGGTCCGGGGGCAGCAGTGTCGGCTGTCCATCGAGGCTGGGGGGAGGGGTGGGGGCAGTGCAATGACATCATCAGCAGTGTCACATGCTTTACACTTGGACTTGAATTTATTCGTCTCCTCTGGGAAATTCGTTTGGTCCAGCAGCAGGTATATAGGTATAAAGAGGATAGAAACAATTAGAGTAAGGAAAGGGGTATAAAAATGTATGGAGATGTAAAGAGGCGCAAAAAAAAGAATATTAATAGTTGTATATATAATCAGGACCGAGCTGCTCACTAATGCCCCCTAAGTGAGTGAGCTTAGGAAACCCTGGTGTGACGGACCTCGCAAAGCGACTTGTGCCGATGTCAGCGTGCACGGATAACAGCTTTCCGTAGACCGCGATCCGGGCAGATCGAGCAGCGGTGCGGAGATCAAAGGCACAGACGCTGAAGGTGAAAACGAGTGGGGGGGGGGGGGGGGAATCCTGCAGCCACTGCATAATCGTCACGGCTGAAGGTCTCATTACACAGAGAAGCGCCCCCTGGAGGAGGCCGCGGTAACGGGGCACGGTGACCCCCCTCCCACGACCCGAGACCATCCTGCTTGGAGAACCCATCGCCATGTGACTGGACCGGGCTGGTTCTCTTACCCTACCGGGTTTCTACTAATCCCCACGCTGACAGAACGGGGTGATCAGGTGACAGGGAAGGCGGCAGCACTTGGTGACGATGACGTGCAAAAATGAGCAGACCTGACAGAGAACAGCATTCCACCCTTAAATATGTGCTGTCTAAGTATCCTTGGTTTGCCCGCTGACCTAAATAAACTGGATCCGGACTATTTTCAGGGAGTCAAATAGTGAAATTGAAAATAGGGCATCTAGCAGTAATAAAGAAGTCAGCTTTCCATGACAAACTCTGTGCGCTGGCCTGAAAGAGAAGGGGGGAAATGGCAAACTCAGGCAGGCTCAGAGGTCTCCTGGCCGGGGGACGTGGGCGGTCGCTCCTGGGGCCGGACGCCACGTACCTGCAGTAATTGGTGGGGATGACGACAGCATAGCCCACGCACGTGCCCCCCAGGCAGTTTCCGAACTCGTGGAAAAGGCTGTGGGCCAGGGTCTCCAGGGGGAGAACGATGAGGAACACACTCATGAAGATCCCATTGGTGGACTGGGGGAGGGAGGGGGGAGCAAATATTATAAAAAAAAAAAAGAAAAAACAACAGGGGTTCTGCAGACAACACGACAAGGGCTACATGACATGTTTTATGCTTAATAAGCCCCTCAGAGCTCTGGCGGGGTGGTAAATTTGCACTCAGCACAGACCTATAGACTGTGATATCATCTGTCCTGACAAAGGTGAACACATTTTTAAAGCCCTTATATTCTACTGAATGATTCAGTGATACGGCCAAGGGTCCATCCCCAGAGAGGAAGCGCTGGGGAAGTTACTTAGGATTTCATTAAATAGGTAAATATGCAGCAAAAAGAGGTCAACGGTTTTAAAAATATGCATGAAACTGTGATTGGATTTATCTGTCATAAACAAACGTAAAATGAAGGCTTACATTTAAAAACAACAGTGCGTATGAGCGCTCTGATAAACACAGTCATCCCCTGCTCTGTGCTCTATTTGCGTTAGGGGGGGCTTCAGGCTCACTATAAATCATTATGGAAGATGGATGAATGGAATCTGAGCGTCTCTGTTCGCCCTGACCGAAGCACTTTCAGCTTGATGCTCTGCACGTCAGAGAAAACCATAAATCCAGTCAGATCAGTACTTAGAGACCTAGGCTTGGAAACGGAAAGAACAGCCCCATCCAGATCTAGACAAATCTCAGCTGAGGGTTTCTAACTCCGATTTCGGATTATATATATATTTTTTTTCCCTAGTAATTTGTTGATGATAATCAAATCATTTATCGGACTGCTTGTAGCTGTACCAACGGTTATCAGCCCCGCTATGCACACGCAGAAACAGGCAGGCTTGTCCTCTAGCCCTGTATTGGACATAAACAAGACTGCAGGCCTACCTGCCAGCTGACCGCAGCCAGGATAATCGTGGAGATCAGGCTGAAGAACACAAGGCGCTGGGAGATCAGGCAGAAGTGGCGCATTCCCCTAGACGCCATCACCCTGTCCAGGCTTCGGGTGTCGGAGCGCTGAGCAAAAAAGACCCTCTGGCAGTCGTTGAGTTTGGTGTGGAATCCCCAGAGGCTGATCACAAAGACCACATGACAGATGAGCCAGAAGGCGCCAGAGACGGCGAAGCCCGGGATCACCAGGTACCACTGGCCCAGGCTGCCGAGCTTGAATCCGGCCAGAGCGAGGAGCGCCAGCTCCACCAGCGTCAGCGGTAAGACCGAAAGGCGGCGCCACAACCGGCCACAGGTCAGCAGTGGCAGCCAGCGTTCGGTGACCGACAGGCCGCTGAAGTACAAGTCCAGAAGAGGCCGGCACACCAGCCGGCCCAGATAGCAGATCAGGCCATAGATGTTCGGAGAGAGCTCCAGCGAGCTGAAGAGCAAGGTGGCCACCCCCACGAAGCACACCAGGTTGGGGATGGCGAAGAAGGACTTCATCCGCAGGCTGACGATGAGCGCGGCCAGCGCCACCACCAGGAGGATGATGCTGGCCGACTTGTTAAGCAGCAGTGTGGTGCTGGCCACGGCAAAGCCCACCAGCTCCAGGAACTCGGCGGACGTGAGCAGGGCGGGCCGGAAGCGCGTGCAGCCGCACACCCGCTCTACCAGCGCCCACAGCGTCCTCAGCAGCAGGCTGCTCAGCAGCAGGTAGTCCGTCACCTGCTCCTTTACATCAGTTGCCAGGGACGGGCTGCTCAGGAAGCAGAGCAGGCCCAGGAGAAAGCCGAACCAGAGGTGGAACAGGCTCATGCTGGCCGCCTCCATGCTGAAGTAGTAGTAGAGGATGCTTGCGATGCCAAGGACGAACAGGCCCAGGATGAAGATGACAAGGATCATGGTTTCCGCCGTCTTCTCCCAGCGCACGTAAAGGCCTAGGCATATCGCCACCAAGAGGCTGAGGCTGGACAGACAGCCGAGACATCGCACGGAGGAACTGGTGCCGACGTCACGGTTCAGCTCCTCCAGCTTCGCCATCGCTGCATAGAGACAGTGGCTAACGCAGTAGCGGAATGACCTGCACATTAACATTCGAGGGTGGGTGACTCGTCACATCCGGAAAGCGTCCAGGGTATGGCGAGGCATTTGTCAAGTATATGACCTTAGGGAGCTAGGGGGGGGAGACAGAGAAACCGATCAGTGTGACTCAGAAATGACGGCCAGGGATATTAATGAACCAGTCAGCAGTGGAGAACGCAGGGGTGCCCACTGCAAAATTTACCAAGTGGGGACCCCCTGGAGCAAATCTTATCGAGGGCTCCTTTTGATCACCCAAAACTCACAACAATTTGTCCCCGGGTCGACAAATTTTACGGAGGAGCAATCACTCCCCCCGAGACCATATATACATATAAATATATATAAAGCTCAGGCGGCGTAGCAGCGCTGACACCGAGCCAGCCTGCACCCAGAGAGCCTTTTGGTTAACCAACAGCCGCAGACGCTTCTCCCAGACTGTTCTACTATGAAACATAAGTTCAGATATAAAGTTCAACATTGATTTGGTTATGTGTACTTTTAAATAACGGGGCATTAGTTATTAATCCCAGACTTCAGGTTTTGATCACCGAGGTAACTAGCAGAAGTTTATGGTATGGCAGACTTCCATCGAAACCGGTTTCTCCGTATTTACTTCCTGGTCCTTTCAACAACCAGAAATTTCCACAAAACATCTTTCAAATCCAAAGTGTAGCGTTTTAAACTGATATATGAAATGTCTCGATAATTTCGAGCTCGTTCCTTAGTTGCCGTTGGGAATGTAACCCAGCAGTTTAACGCCCATTGCGAATAAGACGGTTTTTTGCAGCTAGTTTCTCTAGTTTTATTCGACATGATTAAAGGATAAATCCTCGTATAAATATGCTGTCGGATATGTTTGTTTAAATTACCCAAAGCGGAGCATACTAAGGTTTTTCAAGGGAATTCCATACTTTTTCAATTGGAAAACTTTCTTTCCTCGTCATCCGCCATGTCTTCGTCAGGCGAGCTACGGTGGTTGGGACGGACAAACAGAGCACTGCGATAAACGCGTTTGCCGAACGTGTACGCTTGGAGCGAGAAAACTGTAATACATCTCTATTGCGTTATAAATTCACCGCTTTTAAGTGGAAGGTTCCCCTGTCTGTATTTTAAAAGCATCTGAGACTTAGGGAATTTGAATCATTACTGAGTAGTCTATTCGTGTTCACGAACAGTTCATTTACGGCGTTTGAATTACCATTTCTCAGAAAGGATCGACTTATCCTGGGTAAAAGGGAAGTAAAGGTAAGAGTTTGAAATGTGGTGTACTCAGAGAAAAAAATTAATTGTAGAGAAGTGTTTATTAATAGAGCTGGAGACTTTCCCAGTGCAATGTAAGATTAGTATGTTACTACTGTAGGATATTACAAGAGGTGCCCTCCTGGGATGTGAAGAATCCCTGGCCACTTCATTACATCCCATCATAAACACCCCCTTAATCTCTCTCCCCCCCCCCCCCCCATGTTGTGTTTCTACAATGCAGATGCTTTGTATGAAACACTGTTCATTGTTTTTTATCTCATAAGTTCTTATTAACAGAAATTATGAAAGAGATGCTTATATATGGTCAAGAACCATGTGGTCCACTTACTAGGGAAAATGGCCGGTGTCATTCTACTCACCTAGAAAACAGGCACACAGAGGTCAGCTTCGTTCGAAAACTGTGTGTATTTCACAGCCTGAAGAAATGAATTTGCATTGTGCAATCACTAATTATTAACAGAATCTACTACGCCTATGGCCCCTGCCAAAGATGCATCTGCATGTGAACCACTCAAAGACAATAAACCACACAGTATCATGCATTCACAGTCATTTATAAAAAGAAGAAACACTGAATACTACAAGCACATCTGTGCCCTGCGGTAGTCACAGTCTCTTACGCATGGAGTTCATGCACATAGTGAAACCAAACAGGAACCTTAATACAAAGTAATGTGAATGAAACCCTTCCTCAAGCATCTCTATAAAACCACTCCCAGTCTAGACAGCCCCATTCCCAGGAAACAGAAGGCATTACATCATGAAATGTCCTCATCACTCAAAAGACAACATCCATCCATCCATCCATAAGTGACCCAAAGTCCAACAGATGAGCCCCAGACAAGAAAACCACTTATATGGGCACATTTGTGTGAGTAAACTGTCCGGTTCGAGCAGTCCACCAGAAACCGTACAGGGGAAACTCGGATTAATCCGGAGAAACACTGCAGGCTTAAAAGGCACGTTACACAATGGCCTGATTGTTAATGTCAAATCTTAGGCAACCGTCACAAGTGACTTTTAAGATCGCATCAGGCCATTTCCTCTTATTACACTCGTGTCATAATTTTTAATCCCTACAAAGGGGGAGAAGGCTAAATATCACAGACCAGTACACACACACGCACAAAGTTTCAGAGTTTTGTGGTAATATCGGAACAAGTGCAAAACACGTTAACAACAACTTAAGCTAGTGTCATTAAGAACAATAACAAAACTAACCTACAACTTTGCAGTACAGTACTTCTTTAAGGTCACAACAAGCTTTCGCTGAAATGCACTTCAAAACAAAATTAGCTATCACTGAGACCAGACTGAATATTAGTGCAAAACCTCACTGAGGTAAAAAGTATTTCAAAGTACGAGACACTGACGCCGTGACACAGCGCCGTCCGCGAAAAAGCATTCAGGTTGGGGGGAAAAAAAAGAACATTTTGGTTGATAAGTCATCAGATTTTCGAATGCCATCGAGGCAAGAAAAAAAGCATTAAATGTTGATATGGATACCATCACTACACAATAGTCAAGAGTTGCAGTATTCGGAGATATGATTGAAACGAGTTTATCGCAAGACGTTCTTTCGAAAAACAGGCAAAAGACGCCAAGAAATGATCATAGTTTATAGCTAACTTCATTTTAAAGATTTCTTTGTTACCTAAAGCTACACAATTTGATTCATCCAGTGAAATAGCCTGGAAAAAACAACTGATCAAAATTGGAATGCTTCGATTCTTCTGTGCCTTGCCAAGTCACTACAAAAAAAGTCCAAATCATTAAAGAATCAACAAAAAACAAAATAACTGTTTCTGAAACCTATCCGGCAGCTAAAAGGTATCGCATTGTTTTTTTAAAAAAGGCATCGTCACATATAAAACGGCCAATACCATTTTGTTCAGAAGCGAACAGCCCGACGGCATCTGTCAAGAAAAATTCAACAGAGTGAGAGGCAAGAAGCGCAGGGACCACCCCTCCCTGGGTCACCACTGCCGGCCAACGACAGATCCGACAGGACTCATGGGAAAAAGGCGGGAATGGGGGGGGGGGGGTTGGTGGCTTCAGTTTTTTGGCTTTTAGGCAGCAGATGCCCGTCAGCAATCCGGGTCACACATACATTTTCCACAACACTAACTTTCTCATGGTTCGTACAAGGCTTTTTCTTTTTTTTTTTTCTTCCTGAAATTGAAAAGATAGTAATACAGAGGAGCGGACTAATTTTGTACTATACAGATGTGAAGCAATCCACCTTCCTTTTAAAAAGCACTTTCATCTATTTGCTTGTATATTTATTGTGCAGGAAGAAGAGGGGGATGGGTTAGCCATTCCTGTAAACATCGTATCTCTTGGTACAATCTGCATCATTTTCTAAAGGACAGAATGTGGGACACGCAGCAGGTTAATTTGGCAAAGCGGCCGAGTACGAGTGGCTGAGGTATGGCCCCAGCCCCTCACAGGGCCCTAACTGTGCAGAAGGATGGGGTCGTCCAGCTCGTGGAAGGGGGCGGAGCTTGTCTGGCTCTCCCCGGAGTCTGAGTCATAGGGTGCGTCGGGGAGTTCATCAAAACCACGTGCCAATTGGTCGTCCTCGAGATCGGAGCGGCCCGGGGCGGGCATGTCCGAGAAGCCCTCCTCCTCCTCAGCATTGTTGAAGTCCTGGGGGATGTACAGCATCTCGGGGTAGTTCTGGCTGACCAGGTCGCTGGTGGTCTCGGCCGACACCTTGCGGAAGGCCATCAGGTGCATGTGCGAGAACTTGACGTACTTGCAGCGCTTGAAGCCCAGCGACTCGACGGCCACACGCCAGCTGCGCATCATGAGCGCGTGCCGGTTGGGCTGCGAGGAGTCTGGTGTGATCACAAGCAGCAGCCCGTGCAGAGCCAGCAGCTCGTGGGCCTTCTTGCAGCAGATCCAGCGCTGGTAGGGCGACGGGAAGTAGGACAGCAGCAGCGAGAAGACCACCACGTGGAACAGCTGCGCAGGCAGCGCGTCGATGGGGCTGCGCAGCTGCAGCAGAAAGGCGTCCACTGCGTCTGGCGCCAGCTGCAGGGGCGGCTGCAGCTGCATGTTCAGGAAGTCGCATTTGTGCACACTCTGCAGGGACACATGGGGGTGGGTATACAGGGAATTACTTAATTGATTAATTATTGACTTATTAATTAAAATACAGAAAACAGCAAATGACATTTGCTATTTGTCTAAAGCAGGGGTGGGCAATCTTATCTGCAAAGGGTCAGTGTGTGTGCGGGTTTTGGGGTAACCTTTAGGTTCACTGTTCAAACCCAGGGGTGAGGACTCTTCAGCCACTCAGTCCTCTACTTAGTAATCTACTTAGGGAGTTGATGCAAAAATCCGCATACACACCGGCCCTTTGCGGATATGACTTCCCACCCCCGGTATAAAGTGACAAATATGTGAGAGAGCAGGATCAGCCAGTCCCAGTAATCAATTTGGGGTTAAGAGCCTGGCTCAAGGGCCCAACAGTGACATCACTCTGCTAACAATAGGATTTGAAATGGCGACCTTCCGATCACAGACACAGAGTCCTAACCCGCAGAGCTACACCAAATGACCAGCACCTTATTAAAGCAGGGTGAGCAGGGATGTGCGATCATGATTCGTCTGATTTCTGCATCGCTGCAACAATGACCTCCAACTTTGAGCATTGATTCTTAAAGGTACAACAGCATCGCCCATATTTGATTTGTGACCACGTGGCTACTGGTTGGTACTACTCAGATTGGCCTGGGCACCCTTCCAATCTCAGGCTGGATAGAGATCGGAGGTTCTCGAGGGGGGGGGGCTGATTT
>JAABNX020000070.1:23172919-23197420 GCA_015163995.2 Mormyrus lacerda
CCCCCCAACATTTGAGTCAGACTGCAACACAGTCCCAAACCTGTGGATGCATCTTAACCACACATCCCTAATCCACCACCTACCTGACACTCAGTTAATGTGGATTCTGTGCCAGCAGTAACACATACACCAATGGCCACCTGCTCCTCTGCATGCGAAGACCATTTTCATCCCAAGTACCAGTTAGATAATAAAAATTTTATGTGAGATGTTAATTCTTGAATCATTTCTCTGAACACAGAGCATGACCCCACTCTCAGAACATATGCTAAACCCAGAGACACACAGAGGTCTCCCCAAAACAGTTTGAAGTATCACCGTGTTCCAAACAGCCTGACACAGCCATCGCAGGCCATCAACCCTGGAGAACCTGCACGCAGAAATCTCGTCCACATTTCCCAGTATGCCATCCCAGCAGCACTGAATAGTAACCACCAGAAGAATACATGCTCTCCGGTACTCTTTGCCCTCACCTCAGGATACGCACGTGTGGTAGGTGGACTTAAGTCATACCTCTGCAAATGTCCCACAAACCCAAAATTATCATCCCTCACTACTGCAGTGTACATCTAACCCAGTTTTTTCTTTCACAAAACCATCAAAAGGTATTTCTGGCACTTTTTGGAAACCTACAGCTCAAAGGCCAATTAAGTCCTTTAATGAATATAGTTCACAGAAACGTTACTGCCAGTTTGCAGAGTGACTGTAACACAGCTGGATCATTAAACCACAACCTAAAATTCATTTCTACCTCAAATCAAGTATATATGTTTCACAATCAACAAGAGTAATAATGTACTTACATTAGGAAAAAGTGGTTATTTATATCAAAGCAGGTAAATAATTAACAATGAAATGACATCCTGGCATGATCCAAAAAAAGCCTCCACACGTCAACAGTTTTTTCATGTCTGATAAAGCAATCGAACAAAACTGCTAACCAATATAAGATTATCATACTTCGCGGCAGCAAAGAAAGTAACAGCTGTTCTTGGACATTTATACATGGAGAGGAAGGGAAGGGTGTGTTTTCTGGAACCACTATGGGGTTGGGTTGTATAAAAAAAAATGCCTAACAGTGTAACTTGAACACATGACACTTGTGTTTTCAACTATGACCAGCTGTCCATTACAGCTACTTGCGGCCAAAATACTTTGTTTTTCGTGCTTGGAAAAAAACATACAACACTGGGTTGTGAATTACTGGATATTCCCTCCTTTTAAGTAATATGCACCATTTCTTCTTCTGCGTGCAAAATTGCGACAGTTCTGATTTTACCATGTTGCGGATATGCAAACAGATCTACACTTATGACATCTTGATGGTTTCGGTAAACCATCCTCAATACGATAAAAGTCGGCCAAATACATGCTATTATGACAGCACATAATTTGCACTGAATACAGAAAGCTTTAAATGCCAAAAAGCGGTCTGGAAGAATCCAGAAATGTTCGTAAGAGTTCAGAATGCCGAGCCGTTTTTTTTGAGGGGGGCTTTTCCAAATTTCTGTCTAGTAATTCGGCAAAATCGGAAAGCGGTTATAATGTTTCATAGAGCTGCTGCTGATCAGCCGTGCATATCTACCTCCTAGACGAAGAGCTGAAACTGTCTAAAATGCATAATGAATTAACACTCGCTGATCGCAGCCAGACACCCTTAAGAGCGCCGCACGTTACTTACGCCTTTATTTGGTTAGATTTCACATTATGCCGGTACATGCCAACGCGAAGCAGGCCCCCCGTTTTCGGCAAGAAATGCATTTTATTTTCAGAGGCCTAGTTAAATATCCTGCTTGTGAGCATTAGACAGCGAGTTCCTGCTTCGCTCACCTTCCCTGTATTTCCTGCGCAGCTTCCTGTGGACGCTCTTCACCAGCCCGGACAGCTTCTCCTGCTCCAGCTTGCCGCTGCGTGTGGCCGCCGGCGCGGCTCCGCGGACCGGCTGGCGATCGGCTCCTCCGTCCGAAGAGAGCGCGGTGCCCGCGAGGTCCATGGTGCCGTGGCGTCGCCGCTTCCGCCACCGGCGCGGCAGGGAGCCCGCTGATTGCTCGCTCGGTGCGGCACATGGTGCTGAAGTGACGGCGCGATAACCAATCTGCGGAATGGGGGCAGACACGGAGCTGGGAGCCGCACTGCCGACAGTTTCTGCAAAATGCTGCTCCCCGTGCTATTGTGTGCTCTTAAATGCACCGATTTAATATAGCCTAATTACGTTATATAATATTATTCTCCTTATTTATATCATGCATGTAAACCGTTTTCTGTTTTTCCAAATAAAAACTAGCGAATTGTTTTGGGGGGCTTCAAGGCTTTCCCACAAATCTGAGTTCCTAAAAAAGATCACGAACAAACGATGTGTGCATCAGGCCGGCATTTCTTTTGGGTGTGTGGTGGGTTTGCTGGTGTTTGGCGTCGAAACATCCTCCAAACTCGGGTGACCTGGGTAGCTGGAGTCATGCGCCTGAGTTTTGTGGCTCCTTCCCGCAGAATGACATGGGTTCTACTCTTATGCTGAATCTCTTACCTGAGGTTCACCCTCCTCACGCTAAATGCTATTTTCTTTGTTCATTCTCATGCACAAGTTCAAATCAAGGAGTAATTTGCTCTGCTGTTTGCATTTAGCTCATAACATGAAATCACTAATGTAAGCTGTGGACCAAAAGTATTTCTCAACAAAAACACATCTTTTTATAAAGGGTAGCGGGGGGTTTGAAATAAGCTTCTTTGTAATCTAATGGAAGCAGAGTTTACAAATATTTATTACAAATATACATCCATGAACCGTTATGCCGCCTGAGAAACTAGAATCCTTAATAAAATGTTACGTGCATTGTATTTATTAAATGATTAAAGGGATTTCTTTTCATGCTCTGGTCCAATCTTTGATACAGAATTTGATACAAGTATCTTTTGAAAAAGCCTCTGTTGGTAATGTTAGTCATTCTGTTCCTCTTTTGACACTTTTCTTTGTTGTATACATCACTGGTGTTTCTGCTACACATTTCTGTCTATCTGTCATCTATCTATCTGTCAGTCCGTCCGCTCGCCCGCCTGTCTGTTCATCCATCTGTCTTCTAACCATAGGAGTGCCCAAACAATGCTGTGATAATTAAAAGAGACAGAAAGTTTGTTACAAAGCCGCGGTGAGAAAAAAGTCACTGTGCAAATGTAAACATTATACAGACAGTTCTTCCAAAGTCATACCGAACACAATCAGTGGGCTGTGAAGAAAGTGGCTTTGTCCACAACGTGTCGCATTTCACGGCCTGCGATATTCAATTCATGCAGGACATGTTTTGTCTTAAAAAGGCCCTTCTCTGTCCTCGAGGGACTTTCCTTATCTCTTCAGTTTGTTTGTTTTTTCATCACACAGAAGGACTGTCTTTTAGTGGCAGAACCAACCTGAATAAAGAAATCAAGCTTATTTAATATGGAACAAATCTTATACTTAATCAACATCTAATTTTCATCCAGGTATCTTGCCTATTAGGGGTTCCTAACCCATTCGCATTGTGCTGTCAGGTACAATGACAAAACAGAATCAAATCTTGTCTAAATAGCTTTTATTCATTTCTGAAGATCCTCCCTCTACCGAAACACATTTATGCTACCATCCGTCTTTGTACTGATGCTAAACTGGATGTCATATAGTTATGATAGATTTATGACCATCTGTCAAGTATAATTAACAAAGCGCAATTCATTTCCTGTGGGAACTATTAGCCAAAACTCAGGTTCCAGTGAATAATATGTCAGGTTCCTTTGTAGTTCCTTTATCGAACCAGATGGAATATTTATTGTACGTCTGGAACATCGGGTAAGAAGTGCAAGGAATGGTAATAGTCTGCAATACACTGATCCATGTTCTGTTCAGCAGAGTCATTTCTAAGCCTTCGGAACAAAGTAATCAAGCCTCCATGGATGATGTGGGGCTTCTCTCCGTGTCACTTAGCTCCATCTGACCTGCCTCCTCCAACCCGTGCTCAGGTACATCCGCACGGAGGCAGCAGATGGGGCTGATAGGGTTGGCTGCTTGCCACATTAGCATAACAACGGTGTCCGCCAGGCTGTAATAGAATTAGAATTAAACCATCTTTATTTGAGTTTGGCAATGTGGCATCCCTTAAAACACCTATAAGCGTGTGATGCTTGCCAGCTCGTTTCCCATAATACACCATTTTGTGGCTCTGTTTGTGATTAGCATACGCCATGTCATCAGCTACATGGGGCGATCTTGGCCATCTGTGTACCCTCAGAAGCTGATGTGAGAAGAGATTTTGGCTTTTGCTATACTTTGTTTTTCTGTAATTCAGTTTGTGAATTTTTATATCTATAATTCCTTCATGAACTTCAGGCAGATTTAGTTCAGTTGAGAAATGATTACAGTCACTACGCAAATAACTAAAAGTTCAACACCAGTGTACACACAGTATGAGTAGCATAAAACATACGTTATATACACAATGAAGTGCGTATGGCATTTACAGACATCTCTATTTATTTTTTTCAAATTTAAGTCTAATGCAAAAAATGAGACAGAAGTTGTCTCCTTTATAAAAAGAAACCCCACATTCTTCTGAAAATTAATCCTCCTAATACAACTTCACTTGCCTCAGACCTCTGACAGATCACCCTGTAATATACTTGAATATTGATTTATTTATGTATTTTCATATGATCTCTGATGACAGCATTTATGTGGACTGGTAAACGCTTTTAGAATCTTTCATCATTTTTACAGGGATGACATAATCAGTATAATACGGTAAAGTTTTTTGTACGTAGTCAAAAAAAGAGAACTGTACATTCTTGTTTTATTTGCAATGTAATAGAGGTACACAGCTGTGTTAACCAGACACAGGTCCCACAAAAGCTGTTACTCACCACAAAATCAGATGTGGTCTTGATGGAAAAGAACAACTGCATAATAGTTGAATTTGATGTACCTGTGGAGCCCTCAAAGGCAAGAAAACAGCCATCATTTGGAATAACAAAGGATGGGGCTTATGGTTATGAAATTTTATTACGTAATCGCTATCTGCAGGTCTTCTATCTCCTGTGCTGGAAGCTGGTAGTGTCATCTGCCTGGCCTTCCCCAGTTTGGCTGACTCTGTGGATGATTTACAGCAGGAGACCTTCAGGAGGGGGGAAAAAACACAGAGTACCATATAAAAAAAGTAAACAGCTTATCCTTACAGATAAATTCAGCTTGACCACTGCTGGAGTTTTTATTTCCAGAAGGGGAAGAATGCCAGTTATGGATTCAGCCTTGTCTCGGACTGTGAGCCAGGCGACTTTGAACCGGCGTGATGCGCACAATATTTTCACGAGCATGTCACTAAACCCACGCACTAGCACGCGCAAAGCTCATGCATAATTCATGCGGCGTGCGGCTCAAGCCACCCACTAATGTCAAAGCAAGGCTCTCCTGTTTGTCCTTCGCAGGAAAAAATGCTTGTTTGTTATTGGTGAGGAGAGGGATGCTGACCAGGGAAATAGCAAATAGCTTAACAGGTTTATTGCTGTGCAGTGTACCGCAAAATGTCTCCATTACTACCTTGTTAGTACATTTTCATGGCCCTTTTCAAGAAAGTCAACTGTCTGCTATTTATTGCATATTCTTCTTTTACTCCCTGTATTGCGCTTCTGTCTTGCGCTGCCTTAATTCTTATTGCGCTGCTTTTTCTCTATTGCACCTGTCCCCTCTCCTGCGACTGCAGCACAAGAATTTCACTTGTTCCTCGGAACGTGTGACAATAAAAATTTGAAGCATGTACTTGACTCCCAATCAATTTACTGTGTAACCACGCTGTTTGTCTGTAATGTAACACACTCACTATATGGACTGACCAAGTATAAGACAGATGGTGGCTGGACACTGAGGAGGACATTCGTTTGCTTCATCTCTGCCTCATCACCACTCCTGCAAGGGCGAGTTCTGCTTTTCCTCTGGGTCTTAAAGCTTGATTTTGAGCCTGTTCTCCATTGCAGCCCTTTCAGCGACCCGATTCCAATAAAAAGCCTGCCTCTTGTTTCCATTCCTCTTCACTGTTATATTAATCCAACCTCCACTCCCAGTTCTAAATAAAGTTCCTATTCCATCCTCTCATCCCAATGCTATGTGGTTTTCTTTACCATCCTACCCAGAGCCTTAAAATCTTTCAAGATTAGGGTCAATTCTAGGATTTTTTAAAGGTGTGGGTGGGACATGAGGTGCCACAATACATACAGAGGGGCCAATCTTATTATTAGTCAATAATTTGTTTTCAATTGGTGATTGGTAGGTGAGAGGGCACTCATGGGCCAATCAGCTTTCACCTGGGCCCAGTGCCGCTGTGGCCCCGCTCCTTACATACCTCTGTTCTACATGTATCACTGTAATATGGCAACTCTCTGCCTCCCACATAGTCCCTTGAGGGGAAAAAGAACCAATCAGATGTCTTGGCCCTGCCTCCTCTAGTTGCTTGGACCCACCTCCTCTACAATCTGATTGGTTAACATTACAGTAAGTAAAACTCCCGTGAGCGAAAAAGAATCTCCCCACCTCTTTGTTGTTTGGTATTAAACGCTAAAGCACGTGTCTGCGGGGTCCACACAGTAGATCTATCTCTTCTGCCAATGGTGTAATATGGGCACATTATCAGCAGATCCAGAAACTCCCAAATGATACAAAAAGCTATTAACAACAGACAATCAGATTGCTATTCACTTTTCATATGACCTAAATATTCTCTTCTTTCATTTCTGCCGACTGGACATATTCCGAGCTACGTTTTTCAAACAGAGCCCATCTACTCTCTTTGTCTAAGATCATAATCTCACATGCTACAGATAGACCATCCTCTCCATCCTCACACCATTTGTTATTTTAATCTTACTTGGTTTCTGCAGCAGCTGTTAAGTCCATTGATTTCATTTCAGGATTTGCTGGGTCTGCTTCTGATTTCCGTTATCTACCAGCGGGTTTTGTTCTGGGTGGGGGGGGGGGGAATATCTACCTCAGTGTGAATGTTGGGAAGATTGAAGGAGGCACCAGCCCTTCTCTTCACGCAGTGGGTAAACAATAGTGAAGGAGACCCCTGCAGGCCAAGTAAGGTACACTAACACTACAGGGGATAATAATTACTGACCCAGAACCTTCAGCCCATTCAGGGGCCCCAAAAAGCAGGGGGGAGGGGAGTTAGCATGATCCCAACGACCCCAGAGTGAAAAAATTTGGAACATTATTTGATTGGTTTAGGATGTGGGCCCAATATTTCTAACAGCACCACTGAGCAACCCAATCCTGCAGCTACTGACCCCAGCACTGGCAAGATGACATTACTCCTTTGGGCACCGCTGAGCTATCATGCACCACGGACTTAAAATGTTGACATGGAAAAACAAAACAGCGCCACCCGTGGTCACCGGTGCAAACGCACATCACTGCCTCAACAATAAGGCGCTTTAAATGGCCACATCTGATAAATCCCCACAACTCTGTGTGATGTATCTAATGGAGACGATCACAGATTCTTTCTTCTAATCCTACATTAGAGAGAAACATCGTTAAAATATTCAGCGAAAAACCTTTGAAGCTTAATGTACAATTAGCCGCTTCAAAATTACTCCTACAAAGCCTCCTCTAAACTGAATGTTTGGTCATTACTTGCAGAAATTGTCTCCCCATCTTCTTTTAGATTTGCGAGATAGATCATTTGCCTTCAAAGTCCCCTGTGGTAGGCATCAAACCATCCAGATGATGCATGGACGAACACTGTTCCTAAGGACCTTGTGGAGCATCTGCTTATCTCCAGCTTCTGTTTCACCTCTTCCCGCGTCTTTGCATGCTTTATACCCCTATTAGATGATGTAACAACTTCACGTTTGGCCGAAGAAGATTTAAATGCATAAAAATAAAACCGACTGGGTTCCTCTGGGGACATCTGCTTATTTATTTATTTTTGTGTAGCCTGATTACAAAAGTATTTTTAAAGCCCATTTCAATAAAGGCTGCAGTTATCGCAGGAATTACAATCCCAAGTGAACAACCTCGCTGGGACATAGGGCCTCGTTCTCCAGCATGTAAATATCCTACTTCAACGGGCAGAACTTCTATTTGAGAAAATGAGTCATTATGAAAGCAAGCTAGATTTTGTCTAATAGCTGAAAATAACAGGTGACTCCATTTAACTAATAATATTTTTCTACTGCCCCAGAACCACCTGCAGATCGATGACCAACATGGTACATGGTATTTCATCAAAGGACCACAGCTAATCATATCCACAGACTGCAGCGTTATGTACCACCACTCAAAACTCACACTTGTGTGAAGCTACTAATGGCTCCTGTTGGCCACAAATAGTCACTGTAAAGGGGGGACAGTGGCCCCAGAAGCCCGCCCTTGTGGCCAGACAGCCGAGATGATTGGCTTGTATCAGTCTGGCTACGCCTCCTCCTGGGTCACATGGCCAGAGTGATATGAAAACCCCTGATGCATTTCTGCGTGTTTCGGGGGTGAGACGCACTCTGGAAAGGGTGGTGGAAAGAGCCACGTGATTCAGAGGTAACGGGGATGTGTTCTGAGGAGACGGGTACAACAAAGGCAGTGTAGAGGAAAGAAAACAAAACAGAGCTATTTTTGACAGAAAGACAGGACAAGTACACAAAAAACAGACCACTGTCGGGTTACAGAAGGGCTACAGCTGCAGATCGGGTTAGCCATCAATGTCTGGGTGCTCTTACTGGAGGTAAAAGAAAAGAATTCCCTTACATGAGGTTTGAGAATGAGAAACAGTGAACTGAGCGAGTGGCTGGTCACATGACCTCCCACCCCACAGCTCCGCCCCCTCCCCAGAGATTACATTGCCTGCTATCTGTCTGCCGATTCATACCCTCTTCTGTTTACAGCTGAGGAAGGAGTGACAGGTGTAAACCACAGAAAAAAATACCAGACCTGTTACAAACACCAGATGGTATTTATTTATTTCCAAACCATCACAATATCTAAGTAAGAGTGAGGGAAACATAAAATTTTCATATACAGCGATAACATGACCATAAACGAATCTTCATGCTGTTGCTATGGACAACCAAATACATAAAATCCTAACGAAAGGTATAAACACAGGATACAGTAATGACAGCAGTAAATAACAGTAATAAAGTGTACCGCAGCTTTTCCTCTGGGTGGTGAAGTTCAGGTTCCGTCGATGAAGGTTATTGGTTTTCCTTGCTTAGAAACACATTTCTTCATCAAGCGCAGTGACCAGAAGGACTCTGGCAATCTGCATATCATTGACCTTTCATTCCATCAATACCCCCATGTCATATTCAATCAATGAAATCACGAGACGTCGATTTGGTACACATGAAAGAGAAAGAAACGTGAGAGGCTACAGACGGCCGAGCAGCAGGAACAGCGGCGTCGCAGCACCGGCAGTTGTCATCGCATCAGGCAATAAACAGCCAGACTGGGGTTCGATATGTTGAGCGATACAGATCACTCGTCCAAACTGGTGTTGAGTGGAACCTCTGCGGGAAGGCCTGCCCCCCTGCTGACACACCTGGCCTATCAGCGCTGAACTTGTAGGCTGAGCCAATATTGTCAAACAAACAATAAACCTGTTTTTGGCAGGATAGTCCAGGAATAAAAACATTGTGTGAGCGTGTGTGTGTGTGTGGTCCAGGTATAAATGTTCCCACAATATCATTAAAAATCTGTTTATTTTGATGTTGTGGGGACCATTTTTCGGTCCTCACAAGGGGAAATTCAATTTTATAAAAATTCTGTGACTGCAATCAAGAAACTAAAAATGCTAAAACTCTTGTCTTTTGTTTGGTTACGTGTGGTCAGGTGGTGAGGTTAGGGCTGGGTGGGGGTAAGGGTGTCATGTTTGGGATTAGGGTTTTTCCCATAGAAATGAATGGAAGATCCCCATTTAGATTGGAATGCCAACATGTGTGTCTGTCTGACTGTCTGTCTATATTACAACAGGCATTAAGGATGAACACAAGGCCGACAGGTTCCTCCAGGAACTGGCTGTTTCATTTGGAGGCATTTGGAATCTGGGTCTTTGACGATTATCAGTGCACATGCATATATGAGTGTAAACATGTGTGAGTTTATCCATGGAGCAACTGAACCGGATGCACGGATTCTGCAGGGATCCCGGCAGCCTTCTGCGCTGAAAGTGCCTCTGATGGCGGCGCGGGGAATGAGCCAGCTTGGAGCATCTGCCCTGCATCTCTGGCGTGCATTAAGCAAGAAGAGATGGCCTCGATGCTTCAGCACCGACCGGGGGACAAGGTTCTTTGTGAAATTTCATGGCAAACGAGACAGGCCATGTCACAGCAGCCGATTGCGGAGACGAGACGCCCGGTGTATCTTCGAGAAGTCGGCTTGGCTCGTGTCTCCTGGACCTACGACAGTCGAGCTTTAGGGAGCCTGTATCTCGACTCGTCCAAGCTTTCCCGACGTTATCTTGCTACCCAGGTGGTGTGGCTGGCACGGCCCACGAAGTGTTGTGCTGTGTGCGGCATCACAATCCGCAACTTCCTGACAGTCATCCCCTGCTTCCTCCTCCTCCTCTTCCTCCTCCTTGCATGTAGCACCTGAAACCCAGCTGATGACACTGATGTATCTCTGACGCATCACCCTCTGTGACCCAGGAGGAGGCGTGGCCAGACCAACACAAGCCAATAAACATCATTTTCATGCGGTTATGATGCATACATGTCCAACAGGGGCAGTTTTTTGTGATGGGGGCATTACAGGGAACATAACTCACAATTCATACAGAGAGGCCAACCTTATCATTAGCCACTGATATGTTTTGAATTATTGACTGACAGGGGAAGGGGCATTCCTGGAGCCAATCAGGATTTTGCAGGGGCCAGTGGCCCCCTCACCCCGCCCCTGTATATGCTCCTGGTATCAAATGTCTTTAAGGTCCTTGGGTTAATCAGTGATGTCATTTTCATGTGTATTTACTAGTTCTCGTATTTTAAGATTGTATTTATTTCAAGTTAAATTACACATTCTGCTTAATTAATCTGATATCATGAAATAATTTGAATATTTATGTGAAGAAAAAAAGAGACACAGATAAAACACATGTGTCTGACATAATTCTGAACTGACCAGTGATGACGTTGCATTATGACAACTGAGGTAGCGACTTTAGCATTGAGGGAGATGATGCTCGGAAGTCTGATCGAACCCGCATCAGATGCCTTTCTGGTTTCAGGAAGTGATTGACAACTCCATAGTACTTCCTGCTGTGAGTCTCCAAGCTTAGTTTCTCACATAACTGGCAGGCACTCAAGCTAACTGTGAATAAGCACCAAAGGTCATCTTACCAGAAGTCACAGGACACCCGTTGGATGTAAGAAGAATGGGTAAAAATAGATATTAAAATATTTAGACTTTTACAGCATAGCATCAGGACATTGCAGCAGTCAGCACAAAACTCTGACCTCAACCCAACAAAACATCTTTAGGTTAAACTGGAACGCAGATGTAGGACAAGATCAAGACGGTCCCCCTCAGCAGTAGTGCTGCCTGGTGCTTCAAAGCTTGTGTGCAGCTCAACAGCAGCGTTTTCCCACCAGCAAATCATGGAATGTCTTCTATGATGTAGTCAGACGGTCATCAAACCCAAAAGTGGGCCAGCACTTTATTTTATTCATGTCTACACACATCCCACAAATGGTAGGACTATACGTTATTCGGGGTGTTATCGCGCATATAGAGCATCAGTGAGATTTGATTTCGGGGAATGTGAATTGGTCACGACCATTCAGTGTCCTGGCATGAGGACCAATGAGAAGACATGACACTGGAGAGAAGGTCACCATGTTTCTCTTTGAGACTATAGTCAATCATAGTCAAATTATATAATGTAATTGGCATGTAGGGAACATCAATCAAAACCACAAATTCACAGATTTTGCAAAAGATTCTCTCTGCAAAAGATTTTTGCATGTTTGGTTTTGCTGTCTGATCGTATGAGGGAAACAAGCTTCTCCAGCAAAGCGAAGCTACAGATCGTGCTTTATAATAATCATGATTATCCCCCTGACAGAATGTAAAACAGAGGATCCGTGTGGGCAAACTGGAACCTCTATTGACATAGTGACAGAAAGCCCGGTTTTCAAAATGTCAAATTTTATTTTCAAAAATGTAAGCAACAGATTACACAGGTTTCTTTTGGCAAATGCAATCTTCAAACGGCAGCCCAATTCGGGATCCTCCAAGTTAAAGGACGAACACACTTACACTCTAACTACCTTTAAAATACAAAAAAAGGAATAAATATCAAAATGGCCACAAGAAAAAAAAGTTAATTAAAATAACCAGTAGAGAGCAAATCTACGGAAAGTATAAACAAAACAGTGCGCCTTTGATACATGAACTTTTTTAACGTTCTGTCCTTCTTTGTTTTTTACAAGGTTTGTGCAAGATATCAAACTAAGGCTCTGGTCTTTACATGGCAAATGTCCAGCTCATAGCAACACCCACGCCCCCCCGTTTTAGGTGTACTGGGACAGAAATGGCACCGCTTTGAAAGTCAGGCCAGTGTTACTGTATTGTAGCTCAGTGATGACCCAACAGAGAGCAACAAGCTTCCAAACAGTCATGCTTTTCAAGCTGTTGCAAAAGAGCATCTTTATTCCTAGAGCTTTCCTCAAACCAAAGGAGAAGAGAAAAAAACTTAAGGATGACCATTAAGGCAAGAATACCCAGAGTTGTATCACCAAGACTGTAACTACATTTCTGTGGCAGAGCACGGAAATGGTCGACTATGATACATTTAACAATTTTTCCCATTGTTTATTTGGGTTTGTTTTCAAAAGCAATTTTTCACCTGACATCGTCGGCTCGTTTCCATATAAAAAATTGTAGAGAAAAATAATGCCAGTCAAAATGGAAATATGAATATTAAAACTACAATAAATAGATTCTAATTAAGTTGCAGTTTCAACAACACACAAAGGTAACCCTTAATACCCTAACCCCACCCCCCCAAAATGAAAAGAACACTTACATTGATTTTTTTTTTTTTAATTCCTCTTGTGAAGGTATATTCCTGCAGTGTTGGTCAGAGGACACACTCCGCTCCTCCCACCGCAAATGAAGCGTCTTTTGTGAAATAGAGCACTCAGCATTCTGTCTAAAACTCAACTTACTTTCTTACATCGTCACTGAGCAGTAAAAACCCTCGTTAGTCTTCTTAGTGCAACTTGGTTGGTTGTAAAACAAATCCAATAATTCCTCAGAGGTATTTGCTTTTTTTTTTTTAACTCACTAAATAGTCAATAAGTATCCAATGCATAAGGGGGGGTCAAGCCTTTTGGGTTGACGTTCTTCTGTAGTTGGATCCAACGGCCTTCCACAGTAACGGTTTACTAGAACATAAACGCAGGTTTCCACTGTCTGTACATGTACATACACCCGAACATCTCGATGTCCCTTCCAAAAAAGGTTTTCGTATATCTTTATTCAAGGTGATCGATTGACAGTCCACCCTTCTGTCTGTTGAAAAAGAGAGAGAGTTGAGTAGGGAGAATAACCAGCAATCAACGTGAGGAGCTATAACTCTCATATAACACAGTAGGGTTCCCTCGGTAACCGGGATTTTCTGCAGTACAGGAGCGTGGTGCTGAAACAGCGCCTAAGCTCACGGTTGGAGAAAATGCAGATGAAGGGGTTGACCCCAGCCTGGGCGAAACTCATCCACACAGCCGCCGTCAGGTAGCCCCCCGGCACAGACAGGGCCCTGGCAAACACCCTCCAGTAGCACGCCACCAGGTAGGGCCCCCACAACGCCAAGAAGAAGAACGTCATGATGTAGAACATCCTGCTGATGCGTTTCTCCGTCTTGAACTCGTCCAGGACCAACAGACGACGCCGGCCTGCCGGGTTTGCGTTCTGCCGGATCCCCAGCAGGGTGGGCGGGGTCGGGCCCCGCCCGAAGCCCGCCAACCAGTTGGCGGCCGCCTGCCCGCTAGCCCCGGGTCCATGGAAGGTCCAATTCTGGCTGACGGCTGGCACGAATTGGACGGGCTTCATCTTCCGTCGGTCGTGGACAAAGAAGATGAGCTTGAGGTATACCAACTGGGTGGCCAGGAGTATGAGGGCCAGGAGAAGCATGAAGCCTAGAGAGTCGTTGGCCCGGAAGGATCGGTGCTGGAAGGTACACTGGTCCTCCTCCCGGATGAAGGAGTAGGTGCCCACGTCCAGCACGGGCGGGAAGGCCATGGCCACTGAGAGCGTCCACACCATGCAGATGACGGCCAAGCAGGTCCAGAAGGTCAGTCTCTTGGTGTAGAAGCGGTAGTGCGCGATGGCCAGGTAGCGGGTCACGCTGACGCAGAAGAGCATGAAGGCCGTGTGGAAGCAGGAGAGCACGCCAAGGAAGGCGATCACTTTGCAGGTGAGCGTGCCGTACGTCCACGCTGACCCATTTTTGACGGAGGTGAACACGAACGGGAAACAGATAGCCGACCGCAGCACATCTGAGACACAGAGGTCCAGCAGAAAATAGTATGGAGCTCTCTGCAAGCTTTTGTCTTTGATGAGCAGGATAGCAATCAGGAGGTTGCCCACCACGCCGACACCGATGATGAAACCCAGAGAGGTCAGTTTGAGGAACGTGATGAGAGGAGAGACATTCTGCAAGATGTTGTGGTCACCTGCATGGCTATAGTTCGCCATAGATGGAGGGATTATAAGATAATAGCTTCAATCAAGTTTCATGATCAAGGGGCACGGGTATATAGATCCATCAGCAGTGGTCTTTTTAAAAATACAATCCAAGCTTGAAAGCAGTCTCTCTTCTAAGGCATCCTTTGTTCTTTTGTTTCATCATACCTAAATCCCTGAAAAAGATCATCCACCAATCAGGATTTTCTCTTAGACACTGAGCTGAATTCAGTACATTTCTCAAGGTACATTAGGTACGACACGACTGCGTAAGAATAAACCTTCTCATTCTCCTTTATTTTCTTCCTTTATACTATCGCATATTGCGTTTAAAATGGTAGACAGTTAATGCACGGCGACAACCCTGGTTCTTCACCTCGGCAGAAACCACCAGGCTTAATCCCGATCACGATAATGAACGCTCTTTTACCCTTTTGCAAAGACACGCTCGTTATTCGCCGTATATCCTTATATAAGGAACAATAATTGTTTTTACCCGTGTCGAAGCGTCGCTACAACTGGACGGACTTTTGATTCTCGTTGCCCTGTGCCCATAAACAGCTTAATGCTACGACGCATGAAACATTTAAACAAATGCAGCAAGAAAGCTGTTGATCACACCCAAGACCCTGCAGGTTTTGCGTTTCTAGCTGGGAGACGCGTCTTCCGGACGCGGTCGATCTTCGCGTTTCCTTGAAGCGACTGGAGCCACAGCCGCACAATTTGCCTTCAATGCTGATTTTAGCTCTGGAGTCGAGTAACTATCTCCCGTTAATAAAGCGATCCCCGACTAAAGGCGTCAGCAAGGGATCGGGAAATAGGCTGTTATTTTAATATCTGAAAACAAAGGCGCTGCTCGTAACTGACAAAGGAAGTCATATCAAATATTAAATACTGCTTGATGCTGAATTCGGATATTTGCTTTGTGTAAGACATATATTAATACTACATTTTATATTGATGAACATACATGATCAATTCGCTGCACTACGTACAAATGAACCTTCGTTTCTAAACTATAACTGCAGTCCAGCTTCACCAATAAAACCAGTCGGAATCCTTATATAAATTCATTGCCGCTCATAAAAAAGACACAAATCTAAACTATATCCAGGATGTCTAAAATTGGTTTCCTTTATCATGCAACATGATTATGGATTTCTAACTGTAAGACGTTGTTATATATACAGGGTAGCAAAAAAATGCCTCATCCGTCAAAGCAGTAAGACATTGTAAGTACGAGGTAGCTATGCGCGGACGGCAATTTGTTCCACATTTACAGGCCAATGGAATCAAAACGACGGTGAGGATATTAATTAAATCCATACCTGTTGATTTCCCCCTTTTTGTCTCCCTGGCGGTTATCTATAATGCAGAAGTCACTTTTGCTGTATAAAAATTGCTGGCTTTTGCTGCCCGGTCTTTTTTCCCACCGTGAATATACAGTAAATGGGAAGGTGTGCGCATGCGCACTGCTCCTATTCGCGATTCGAGCCGCAGCGGCGAGGACTCTGCCGGTAACATCTGCTTAGCGGGGGCAACGACAGCCTCACATCTTCCCCATCAATTATACAGCCCCGGCCATGTGTCACTTGTCCGGTCATTTTCCCGTGGACGCCGCGCCAAATGGGGTCAATTTTGACAACTAGTCCTGAGCGCGGCGAAACGGTGCGGATGCAAAGCCACGGCGCTTTTGGGGAGGAATGATGTTGGGCTGCTTACAAAACGAAGGGGGCGCTCAGCTGTATGAAATTGGCCGATTTGATTCATTCATGCATTGCAATAGTTTTTCTCCTGATGGTCCATCTTAAAATATGTTTGCACCGTATAATTAGCACCGGTCTCCCTTAGATCACCTGTATTAGAAGAGGATCATATTACACACGATGCAATGTGGCTCGCAAACAAGTTACGGCTATTAGGCCCATTTTAAAGAATTATAATTTAAAAATGTAGAGGTTGCCCTGCTTTAAACCAGTTTAAGGAGTGTTTTACCGCAGGTACCAGGGGACAGAGCAAAAAATATAGCACATTGAGATCTTTAAATACCGGATTGTCACAAACGTTATAAACGTGCGCGGTGGACAGCCACATAACGACCAATATCCACATATATTGTCATATTATATTATGAACTATATAACCCAAAATGCCCAGTGCTTACCAGCCTGCCTTATACCATTAGCTGTGACATGCTTTTTGATTACATTTGCATCGATGAAAGGGACTTTAATCAAATATTCTGAGGCACAATAACAAAAAGAGTGTCTAACTTAGAAAATGCGAAGAGCTTGGTTAGGGGCTGGCATAAGATACTACAAACGCAGCGTTAAGAGAATTACATTGAAATATAAAAGGAAAAAAAAGATCATAAACACGATTATGTAGTCTGACTAAAATTACATGGACTTCATAACATTATCTGAAACTTAATACATAGGCCTAGATCAATTCAGAGTATAAACAAAATCCCTGGGACATGAATTCAAATTACAGTTTTCACCCGCTTAAATATAAATGTAATGGAATATAATCTTTTCATACACACCTAATGGCCATTATTACGTCTTCCACAATATAAAAGGGTCTAGCGATACGGTCCCTCAAACGACAAATTATTAAATTCATTCAAGGCACATTACTTTACACAAATCACTTTCTTACGAGTACTTCTATTGGTCTTATGATAAGATTGATGAGATTAATGAAAACCACCATCCAGACCAGGCTGAAAAGTTTCAGTCACGTTGTAATAAAAATGTGCTTAACAGGAAAATCGAGTGCTCTTCAGTGTACTTCAAGACACCTCATACCAGAAATGATCACTTGGTAAGATGCAGAACATCAATCTTGGGTAACAACTTACAGAAAAAGCCTTACATGGAAAATAAAGTTCACATGCATAGATGGTCACGTTTCAGAAACAAGGAAGGAGGAGTCAGGTAAAGAGGAAGCGAGAAATAGCACGGAAAATCAAGTGTAGTCAGGTCAATACATTCGTCATTACGTTTAGTATAAGCAAAGTTCATGAACATCTGCATTTCTGAAGCACAACGCCCCTCCAAGCCGCCGCGTCAATGTCTGCACAAATGAGGGCAAATCCATTCTCCCCCGACGAGAAGCATTTTCGTTTTCAATTCGGGAAAAATCGTAGATCTGTGTGGTTTGGAAGCGATCGCACGGGTCCCCTTCTGATCTCCGTAGATGTGCGGGCGAAGAGAGTTCGGTCTTTGCATCTGATCACTGCATGCGATCGAGAGTCCCCGTGTCGCACGGGCTACCTGCAGCACGCAGGATCGCCGCAGAAAATACCCACAGGCCTCACAGGCCTCCACTCCTCGACCGGGCGTACCAGCCCAAGCAAGCACAGAAGCCCACCACCGTAATCGCCATGCCCAGTAGGATAGCCACGGCGTCTCCGGCGTCCAGCGCCTCGGCACCGGGGATGGAGGACAGGAGGAGCAGAGCCAGCGCCAGGAAGACGCTGCAGATGCTGGAGGAGGAAGCCATGTTGCTGCACGGAGGAGATCAGATGATGTTTCGTGACGGCGTGTCAGATGATCAGGGTGCATTTCCTGGTCTGACTTTCGGACCAATAGCGCCACTGACGCCACATGCTGAAATATTCAATGCTTTAATTTTTCTAAGCGATGCATGTTTCTAACTGCCGAAATGCATGTTTCTTACAGAAACTATTTTTCAGGCTTTATACGTCATTTGTAAACAGTATCGCTATTTAAAAGCATTTTTAACATTCATTTTCCAGGTGAAAGTATTTGACATTCAATTAATATTAACTTATTTGTCAAATAAAGCAGACTAAACTGAAATTAAACAGAAACCAGTATAACCTGCAGCTCTGAGGAATCATTGGACATTTGTGTTGTAAGGAAATATAGCAGTCAATCTGAACAGAGATTTTTCTGTTTTTTCCTCAGCAGTACAGTATTGAATGAAAAGTATTGCAATTCTTACCAAAGTCTTTGGTAAAACCTGGGCAAATATAATGCATTTGTTGTCATTTTACAGATAGCAAGTACACGAAAGTTCATATAATTAGTGTTTTTTTTTTTATTTTTGGGATTAAGGACCTTGCTGAAGGGCCCAACAGTGATATCATTACCAGGAATGGGGTTCAAACCAGCAACCTTCTGGACACAGGCTGCTAACCCACAGAGCCTCACACCAACCACCATCCACACACTGTCATCAGTACAGAATGGTGGGGGCTTTAATTCGAAAGGCCTCATCAATGAGGAACAATAAGATGACCATTAAGAACATGCGTCACACATTTGTGCTGCGAAGTATTTTTTAAAATTAATTTCTTTGTCATTTGAACAGATAAATCATCGGAGTGCTTTTTGCAACACCGTGGAGAGTGAAGTTTGAAGTTGGCGTTTGCGCAGAGTGTCAGGCCATCTATTCAGCTCCCTTGGGGATTCTGAACCGGTGACCTTCCGATCGCAGGCGCCGGACCCTTTCAGCCACCCCACATACCCGCCTTGTTTAAATCTGACATCCATGTGCAGCGACGACCCCCTCTAGCCCGCTGGAATTCATTTAGTGATTTAAAACAATCCTTTCAAAATTTTGTACTAAGCAGGGGTGTTGCTAGAGATTTTGACCCCACAACAGCACATCATATTAGGCCCCCAACCCAGACCAATCCAATCATGTTCCACATTTTATAGGGCCCCAGTCACTCAAAGGCCCTTGAAATTGCACCCCCCCCCCCTGGTTCTCAGGTTATTTTGCTTTAAGTTCACAATGCCCTACAGATTGTTCCGTTCGATCAAACCTCATTCATTCAGACCGCGGTCTTGGCAGTGCACGCCGCGTTTCCCCACTTGTGGGTGCTGCAGTATAATTGGACCAGAGTCAAAACATGGAAACTTAAATACTGACCTTGTACTACAGGCAGATCGTTACCCAGTGTGGTGCTTCCCGGGGGCCCGTGTGCACGTGTCAGATTAATAAGCAGCGCCATGGGTGCAGGGGCGCTGGTCCCATTATGTGAGATTAATGGTGCAGGCCCACCTCACTGGACAGGCACGTGTGCCTCTGCGGGTCCCGTTCGAACTGGACCTGTTGCGTAGTGTTTCTTGCAGCAGCTTCAGAGCCAGAGGGAATCCAACCCTGCCTGGGCAAATAGATTATACACCCTGAACGAATGAGTAAATATGATCCTGTTTTTTTGTGGTGAGCCTAAAATTGTTAATAGATGTGCTATATGTTTGCACTCTGTAACCACAAGGGACATGTACCATCAGAAAGAGATGTATGTATTTTCATTGTTGCAACTGTACACTAGAAACATTTAATTTATATGTTGATCTTTGCACACATATATTATATCGTGTATGGCTACCAAGGGCTATGAGTTGTTTTTACCATTTTAAAGACCCCTTGTAATGATGTATTGATGACAGTGAGTAATAATATAAATTTGTCATATGGTTATTACCTCGCTCATATCCAACAAATGTGATGTTGACATTGTGGATGCACCTTAATGATGTCACTGACTCATTTCAGGCTTTAGTACTTTATTCCCAGTTACAGTGGTTTAATGTCTTTTGAATTTTGAGCATGGAACCATAGTGACGATTGTCCCGTTCCTGGTACCCGAAGCCTTTCATCTGACAATGGGCTATATTGCATTTCTGCAAGTATCACTAAAAATAAACAATTTTCTTAGGAGACTTTTGCTCCGGGGACAAAGTGGGCTGATCGATCCGAGTAAGTATTTTCAAACTGATGATGACTAATTTTCTTGTCCCAAGTGTGGTGACCAACTTTGAAACCCAATTACTTTCATGAATTATAGTGACAGAATCATTTACCAAGTCTAAATAATACAAAAACATACCTTCTAAAGATTAATTATCTGTTGGAATTACTTTGGTGAAAGCTTGAGGAGATGGGGTGTTTCAAAACCGCCGGGGTCTTGGGAGCATCAATAATGATGTCCTGGAATGGCTTTTTGTACTGCTGCCCAGATTATCAAAACCGCAGTAGCCTGACAGGACAGAAATACATTTTGTTTAGCATTTTTTGAAAATCCATTTAAAGCCGAAAAGCAGGGCATTGTGCTTCAGATTACACAGTACAGCACTGACAGAAAGTATTTATTAGTTAAAAGTGCCAAACTCATGATTTCCTGCACATTGCTTAGGCTGTGTTCCATTTACCTCGGAGGTCAGAAGTCAGAGCTGGGATTGACGTCACACAGCAGTTAACCGTGTGTCAGTCGGAAAGCCATTTAGCAATACCTGGGACCTGTTTCAAAAAGCAAGATATCTTGCTTAGCTGGATAACTTGTCAGATTTAGCCAAGACTAACTTAAATCTGACAAGTTATTCAGCTAAGTAAGAAATCCTGTTTTCTGAAACAGGTCGCAGTTCTAGCTCGGATAATTGTTAGCCGTTGTTAGCAATATCATTGCACTGTGTTTTGCACATAAAAACACCATAGCAACACATCCACAGATAGCGACTGGACAGTACTGTGTGTACGACTGATTTAATGAGCCACAAATACGACACAAGTGCTAATAAACTGCATAAAACCACAGCTTTATGGTGGATAAATGGTGCAGCCATCTTGAAGTCTGAGCTTGGGGTTGTGCCGATTCCTCCCAGTTAATGAGTCGGAATCCCGACTTCAGGGGGCGTTCCCAATTTCCAAGCACCCTTCCCCTAGCTTATGCTTTTTACTGCCTTGGATAGGACCCTACGACTCTGCACAGAATACATAGCTGGAAGATTCAATCCAATTTATTTTTATATAGCGTCTTTCACAACGGAGTTTCCCCGAGGTTCTTGACAAGAATTTGTAGAAATCCATCACTATGTCATTCACACTAAATGGTGCCTGAAACTGAGAAAGAGAAAGAGGGGAACAAAGAATGCCAGAAGGCGATCGAGGAGAGGAACCAAACATTCCTGGGTAAATAGAAAAAAAACTCTGGGGGTCTGAGGTCAACTGGCTGCTTGGTAGAAAATCAAGAATAATACGTTTTCTTCATATGAAAATGTAATGCTTGCCTATGTTCATGAATTTATCTCACTGTGACCGGTCTGGAAGTGCTTCTGAGCCTCATGGTACACCAACTCTATTTCCTCTCACTATGGGGTTTCCCTTACCTCTCTTCTAACACCGTGTTTGGAGTTGAACGCATCAGAGAGGGAATTCAAGTAAAATGTCCTCGATGTTTCCTGTTAACCTTTAGCTTCTGCTGGAAACGGAGGCAGGAGGCGAGTCTCTGGTGAGCTGCAGCGAGAGGCACGTGCTCCGGTCGACGTCCCCTCACCCCCACGGAACATGCCGGGTCATCTCTGCAGGAACTCCACCTGCTATACTCCTGAGGCTAACTGCTACATGCCACTCAGTCACCTTCCGCAACGTCCCCCTCTGTGTCTGGTGGAGGTCATGCTTACAGCGGAGCAGGGTAGCCGGAATCTTCTTTAACCATCCTTTTCAAGTGCAAATACTGTGAGAATTTCTGCAGTGTAGGGTACTCTATTTAATGGCCTTAGCAAGGCTTGTGTAGCAGCTATATAATTAGAATTGGCTTCATTCGCCAAGTACATTACCGTTTTTATGGAAATTTATCTTGGTGTAATTCGTGATGCTCAGTACAACAGCACAACTGTTCACTTTTTGGATTATGCAAAAATATGCACAAACTACACAAGTACCCAGAAGTGCCATGTGAGTAAGAAAGGGTGGTGGGGGGGTTAGTGGGCTCCATAGGGGGTGTCTTCATGGTGACTAGATCAACAACCCTAGAAGGTTACTGTGCAAAAAAGGAGTGGTTCTCGTTGTAACGGACTGTTTGAATTTTCTGGAAGCAACACATTACTTTATCCTGGAGCTGTGCTGGTTTTCAATGGAGATTGCAGCTCTGAAGATCGTGGAGTGGAACTAGACAGTGATGGAGGATGCGAAGGTTCAGACTTTATAGAATTTTAACAAAATAGACTGGGTGACATCGGCTTTCTTGGGTGGTGCAGACAATGCAGCATTCCAGGGTTTTGCTTCTCAATGTTTGCTGTTGTAGCCATAATATGGATTGATGATTTTGCGCTATTTAAGAATTTATTAAGTCGTCAGCTACCAAAAGCGCATTAAACTGTTGATTCATCTGGCCGCAGCATTAGCAGTGGGTGAAAAGCAGATACCGTTTCCAACATGAGTGTGGTGGAGATGGAGGTCCTTCGGCGTCCGAAGGCCTTAACTAAGCAGACAGCAGCATGATTGAGTTCTGGAGGAGGGGTTTGGGGGTATTTGTAAGTATTTGTCCATAATCATTTCCGCTATTTCGATGAATTTTGCTGAAGGTTGCCCTTGTCTGCTTTGCATGTGTCGTCACATTACCATGTCTGATAAGGTGCAGAGGGCAGTTTCGCACTGACAGATAGGTCTCTGGGGGTGTGTTCATTAGTGTACTGCTTAAAGCCGGAGCGAGAGGACAGTTGCTAATGACGCCGCGGTCTGATAGGTGGGATCCCACGAGCTTATCAATCTATTGACAGATGGCAAGTGATGTTTAACTAGAACAGTTCTCAGAGCTGAAATCCACAAGTGTGATTCCAGCATGCATGCTTTTAGCCCTTTATGCTAATTTTAAGTGCATCAAGGGAAGGGATCTGACTAATTTACAAGTAGGAGAAAAGAAGTTTGCAAAAAGTTTTCATTGTAACAAATGTAAGCACTGTGGCTCTGTAGTCATTTAAAAGGTGTATCACGCAGTGCAATTAAGTACGCGATTGCTATGTCATCTTTGCCATTGAGAAAAATGTTAGCTATGAATCAAATAACACATTATTAAGATTCTCCTCCAACGGTGCATCGTGACATTGTGGTGTCCATGGCGACCAAGAGTTCAGCCAGACTCGAACTGTCACGCTGCCCTCTGTATCGTGCCTCCTTCCCATACATGCCATCAAATTAACAGCCTACGCCAAGCGTACGTGACAAGCTACTGGTTGTCACGACAACCGATCATGACACAAAATGTGGTTGGTTAAAAATAGTCAGTGTCACTGTCAATTAACAGAACCTGGGGAACGAAAAATGTTCCTATTATTGGCTACTGCTATCAGATGCTGCTATCAGACTCTGTTTCTTAAGATACCCAAGCTTCCCAGTAACTCTGTTCCTGACAACCAAAGTGGTTTGGTACACATAGAGTTGGTGGTATGGGAGGTATTTTCTGCAAAAAATAAAATGAAAATGATAAAAAAGAAAATACAATCTCCACTTTGCCATTTAGTTTTCAAAGTCTGTGTGCAAAAATCCTGCAAAAATTGAAATTAAAATGAAAAAGCACCATTTGCATTTTCATTTTACACTCATGTATGAGTCAGATGTGAAAAATTGAAAAATAGAATTAAAAACCCTTTTTGTCTTTTCATTTTCCATTTTGACTTTTCATTTCCTACTCTGCCTTTTTGTTTTCAAGTTCACAACATGCAAATATATGTTAATCGGAGCGGGCGGTGGGCGGAGCTACGGATCACTGCTGCGCTTTCTCAGTATGTTTGCCGATTCCGTTGTCTTGGTGTTTCTTGCCCATGGTGTCGCCCAAACTAATGGCAAAATCACACGTGGCTTAAGTTAGCTACTTACAGTATCTGCAACTTCCTATTCGTTTAGCTTCTTATTCGTAGCGTCTTATTTTGGTGCTTACTGTAAGTTAGCTTCTTATTCGCAGCACCGCTAGACTTAGGAATGTTTGCGCATGATGCAGTTTTTACAAGACATTTTGGAAATACAAAATAATGTATAAATAAAAGGTTTGAGCT
>JAABNX020000070.1:23211152-23236116 GCA_015163995.2 Mormyrus lacerda
GTGTGTGTGTGTGTGTGTGTGATGGGATGGAGTTGGACTCCCTCCCCAAGGGTGGTGGGGGGAGGCCTTGTCAGCTTGCATTATTAGCATCAATAAAACCTGGCCTTACACTCAAAGAATGTCCATCACTGTCCCTGCAGGGGGTGCTCCACACTCTCCTGTCAATACTTTCGGTAGGTATGGGTTAAGAACTAATGTCCTTCTGAGACCAGAGAAAAGTAACGAGGATAAACTGCGCACACACACCAAAGGGAAACAGGATGAACTGGTCAGTACCAAACTGCCTGTTCACATCACAGAATCACTCTCTCTCTTCCTGCTTCCATCCAGCTGCAATCTGCTTCCCCTCTCGTCACCCTGTGCTCTCTCTCAGATGTTGGGTCTCGGAATACCGCCACCCCATTTTACTCCTGATCATTACTCAGCGCCCCCTCCGTAGCAGCTGAGAGAAGTCTGAGGCGATTGTCCGGGTAATTAGAGGGGAGAGGTCAGACGTGGGGGGAGTTGGTGAGCAGTGTGGTATAGGGAGGTGTCTCTGTTCAGTCCCTATATTACCCAGTTACACCCCTCCTGGACCTACATTACATTTCAAATAGAGATGCTCCTCGCTTTACGATGGTCCGCTTACAATATTTACAGTGGTGCGATATCAAAGCACACCAGGCAAGCACATCAGACTTCGAATCTTTGATCTGTTCCTCGACTGGCGATATGCCACTCGATTCCGGTTTCTGTAGCAATCATGAGGGTAAACATCTCATACGGTGTTTAAATGGATTCTATGGTGTTTTATTCTGTATTTAACCAAATGAACTTGTATTTTTGTCCTTACTTTTTAATTGCTGATAATTAGTTACTTGAGTGCTTATTCAGTGACAGTATTTATTTATTTATTTAGTATATTCATATTCATCAGACTGTAACCCTGTCGTAAGTTGAGGAGCATCTAAACAGATCATTTGATGAAATGGAAACAATTTTTTCACATGTAAGTTGCTGAGTAAAAAATATTAAAATTTCTACTTATTGCAACCTTATGACCATAGCAGGTGAAAAAGGTAGGTCAAGTTCCCGATCCGAAGCATATGGCTCAGCCCAGGCTGGTATGTACTGCCCAAAGCAGGCAGAAGCATATTCGTCATGGGGATAAATATTATGGTAGAGTATTAGCGGCCATGATGGATCGGAAACGTTTCACAGGGTCAAACTGAACAGTTGACCTCGCGGCGGAAGGACGGCTGGCAGACACGCATCTCAGATGCCACGCTGGCCAGCGGGAGCAGATTGCTGTCCCGGCCTGAGCAGGTCAAGCGTTTCACAGCCGCTGTGATGGCCCCTGGACTCGGGTCCGACTCGGCCTCCTGTCCCAGGGAGGGTCACAGCGGGCCATGGGCCCAGTGGTCCAACATCACCCTAATATCATCATCGCTCCCCATCAGAGCGAAATCACATCGGTAATTAATGAAAGTAATTAATTACTAAAAGTAACGAATTAATTACTATTAATTACAAATATTTAATAGAAGTATGTAATTTCAGGACTAGCAGCCTGTTCAGCGTGTACCCCAGCCCTCTGCTGCCTGGGATGGGATTCAATCCCCACCCCCTCCTTGTGGCCCCCGACCAGCATAAGCTGCTAGGAAATGGATGGATGTGATGTTAGGATTATTATTATTATCAATTTTTTTTTCAAAGGTGGAAATTTTAGGTCCAGGAAGTAGAAATCTAGACCAAGTGAAGTGAAGTGAAAATATCTTTATTCATATAGCACACTTGAAAGACATCCAAAGTGCTGCACAATAAAATTGTCTAAGGAAAGACAAATAATTAAAACAGAGAAAAGGTAATCTATGTAATTTATAACTCAGAATAATGTAAAAATGCGATCAAACAAAAATATATACAATATAAAATTAAGAGACCATTTTTTTTCCAACCAAGCAGCATAGTTTTTTTCAACCAAGCAGCATGATCACAGCAAGGCGCCCCCTACTGCACAGATGTGGATGTGATCGCGCTGTTGCGCATTAACTAGTCGTGATGTGAAGACCCAGAGGACTTGACGATCCATCACGCCGACCGCTGAGTTCCTCTGCCTCTTGTCGCTTTGCGGACCATGTCGCCTGCGTGCTGGTGGGACCGCGTGGGTGGAGATGAAGCCATCGGCAGCCTCCTTTATGAGCGATACTCTGCTCACCGAGGCCCGCGGGCCGCAGCGCGACAAGGCGTGGGCAGCTGACGGCACAGAAAGCTGAGGCGTGGGTGGGGGGGGGGGTGTGCTGGTCACCCCCACCCAAGCTGCAACAACATGGGCAACATGCTAAGAGGGTAAAGATTGCGGGAATAATTAGTTATTCCACATTGGGAGAAATATGAGTAAGACTGCAAATGGAGGTAAGATTCTACAGGCAAAACAGGGCTGCAGTATTCAGAAACAAACCTCTTTTAGGTCAAGAATGATTCATACATTTTACTGGATGAACTGGAGCTCAGGGCAGACTTTCTGTTATTATTTAATATTTTTTTATATATGAACAAAATGACCTTATTTTCAGGCTGCTTAAATCACAACACCACATAGAGGTTTTGACATCCGCGCGAAACGCCTGCAGAGAGAAATCTGTGCAGAGACTCACGCAGGCCCTGACTCAACGCTGCTGGGAAGGTTGCATGGCCAAAACCTGTGTTGCGGCGCCACCTGCTGGTTTAGTACAGATTTAAACACATTGCTGCAAGGATTAACTACAGTTTGAAACGACAGCTTTCTCTATCCTACCATCTGATGAACAATGCAACATATCAGTGAGTTTGAAATATTAAAAATTATTGTTAAATCAATAAAATCAGTATTCGAAACAATGATCATTAACGTTTTCACATGGTTTTCCTACAGTCAATTCCATGATGAAAGTTGCATACAGAATGATACCATCCAAACACGTATTACAGTGTTATCATAAATTGCTAATAAAATTATATAGCTGTGTCATTGTGTGATTCTGAGCACTGCATGATTATTCCCAATAGAAACACATGTTAGTACCTGTGCAGTACGAGAAGTGTTCTGTTCATGTTCAGAGGAGCAGCTGCTTAAATGATTGTCTTTTACAGTGAATGTAGCACTGTTAGCGCTCTGCTCTTTGCTGTAAGGCAGATTCCTGGCCCTACTGTACAGTTATATTTGACTGTTACAGTGAATGTAGCACTGTTAGCGCTCTGCTCTTTGCTGTAAGGCAGATTCCTGGCCCTACTGTACAGTTATATTTGACTGTTACAGTGAATGTAGCACTGTTAGCGCTCTGCTCTTTGCTGTAAGGCAGATTCCTGGCCCTGTGGCACAATGACAGGAATGCTTCACTGGCCTCGGCACCGCTCAGAGCACGCCTCTAGCCACATCTTCCTGAAAATACTCCTCACATGATGCCAGTTGTTGCTCCAAGCCTTATTTTTAGTTTGTGGCATCCCATCTCCGTGGGGTTGTTTGCCCCGGAGCTTTTGAGGCTTGGGGCTAAAGGCTTAGCAACCAGTGGCTAAATGTTTACCTTTGGGCGATTTGGATCAAGTCCTTTTCTGAAGTTTTCAACAACAAGGGCCATTCTTGGAACTAACAAACCACCGTGAAGTTAAACATGATGCTATCTGCTTGTTACAGGACAGCCTGTGTTACATTTGTGGGGCCTTTCTGTGAATTCACCAGGGCAAAGGCACGCAGGCGCTTTTTTAATCTCCCTGTTCATAATTTTTTCGGGGGGGGGGGGAAAGCCACACACCTGTGTCCACAGAGTTATCGTGTGTTTCAACTGAGTGACCAGACATGGTCCAGGCGCTTTCCTCACAACGTACCTTCAGACCAGGCGCAAAGCTGTCCTCGACGGGCTAAACAAACAGGGCGTTTCAGAGCCAGGGTAAGAACAACGTTAGCCGTTGTGTGTTTGTTATGGCAGGCATGTTTATCTGGCCTGGGAGCTGGTTCCCGTTATCAGGCAGAGATAAGGCAGCACAGAAATCCCTCTGGGTCGCTGGGGCTCTAGCGGTGAGTCCGGCCTGACTCAACTTCAGCATCTGTCATGTCACCAGCACTTTTTCCATCATTTTCATTTCCCAACGGCCCATGTGTGGTTCTCCATGTCCATGTCAGTCATTTTTATCCATATCGGCAAGAGATTCAAACAAGTGACCTTCAGATAAAAATCACCTCATCCTAACCCATTGTGTCACACTCTGCCAAGGATGTACATTTGGGTATGGAAAGTAGGGAAGTGACCCTATCATTACTGGGGGAGTGCCGTGTGTGTTTGGAGGGGCTGGGGGTTCCGATGTGGAAACCCGACCAACGCCCTTGCACAGTGCCCCTTAAACTTTCACTGTCTCTTTATCACATATGTTTTTATTTCCACCTTTTCCCCAAGCAAAAGGTTTTGTCGCTTTGCTTTCACATAAGGACGCCCACTGCATTCAAAGTCAGACAGGTGGCATCAGTTAATCGCCGGTGTTGAGTGAGCCACCTAGTATTAGAGGGACTGGTGCCCTGGGCCGTATGCCAGCTACGCCAATCACTCCAGGATCAGAAAGTACGTCCTCATAAGTAGGTCATCGTAACCTCTGCATGCTGTCAGCAAAAACAGAAACATTTGCCTACGGTGTTAAAACAAAGTGTGTTAAACCACGAGGTCAGTCTGATATACCTAAAAACTTTAGTCACCATTTAAATACTTTCTAGAATGTTTCTGCGAGCAAAATGATTATTTAAAGAATGCTGTCTTCTGCAGTCCTTAGAGGAGACAAAAACATTTTTTTTCTTAAGTTCAAGGAGAATGACTATGATTTATAACTTCTGGATGGTATTTCGTGTTGACGATTGCTATTTGTGTCTGGCCTACCCCCCCTTTCATCAGCATATTGTTCACCCATGATGAGGACTGTATTCGGCAAACGGCAACTCTGTGCTTCCCAGAGATGCACCACGTGCTTGGGTGAGTGGCAGGTCGCTATTTGTGCCAAAGCACGCGTCCTGTGAGACCCATTTAAAGTCCTGTTCGAAATACAGATATGACAGAGGCAGATGACAGACATCCGGTTGCAAAGCATCCAAAAAAAGGCCAAAGAGACGCAAGAGAAAACCTTTTGATTTCGATTGTACTGTTCCAACAACCTTTGCCTGTGGTATGAAATGCAATATTCTGGCTGCCATTGAGTTCATTACATATATTAAAGGGTTTGATTGTTTACTGTTTCTCGTTGATGTGTGATGAAGATGAGGGATAGATGTTCAAAAAACAGAACAGAGTCCTTCCCTTGAAACTAATGCAGTGTATTTTACATTTTGGCCTCCCTCGCCTTGTGTCCTGTACTGTTTGGGACCCGCTCCAGGATTATTATGACTCTGTACTGGATAAGGGGTTATCAAAGAGGCGTGGATGACTGACGCCTAGGTAAATATGGTTTTATGATTTGTTTTCACTGGAATGTAACATTTTTAGCCAAAGTTTCATTTAAAATGTACATAAAAACGGTTGTTTTCAAAAAGTACAAAATGAGTTCCAACAAGTCTTATATCAGTGTTTATATCTGGTAACAGTCTTTCAAGAAACTTTCTCACACTATATTCAGCTGAATGACATGCTCTTTTTTATTTTTATCACCAAGGCAATCTCTTTCAAAATCTCTGATCAAAGTCTCCAATCGACACCCCCCCCCCCCAAAAAAAAAATATATATATATATGGAGGGTGACCCCCTCTGGTTGGCAAATATATACACAAAAATGCAAAAACAGTAACACTTTTTGTGACAGATAAAATGCTAAGTAATCATATTTGTTCAACACGGTGGAAAAGACACCATAAATTGATCTGCGGCATCAATAAAATGGAAATAAATACAAAACTCCCTTTATACAAGTCTGCTGCAAAAGAAACAGCTTACATGCATTTTCCTGGATGCATTTATATAAACTAGTCCTGCTCCCACAACTACCTACGGATCAGCCAGTGGTCCTCACAGCATTGTATTTCTTTCTTGAGTGTTTTTGTTCTTCAATCAATAACATTGTAATTTTGTTTCCAATGCCTGTCCTTACAGCGATCGTTTTCCGCTTTCTGGCTTGCGATACATTCTCAGGCACCCTTTTTTCTCATAGCCATTTTCGCTCCTTTGTTGGTGGCCCCTCAAAACACCCCCATAAAAACAAAACATCCCTGAATATAGAATCAAGTCGTCTATGGTGGTCTGTCATTTGCTTGCGAACCGTTCTTTCTCCCCGTGACAGCACAACCAAAACAAAGAGAAAAGGTAGAGTATAAAGCAGGCAATGAAATCATAATGATAAGCTGTCACAAGGAGCAGAGCCGCCGACGTGCCACAGATAACAACTTTAGAAGCGTTTCCGAAGGAAGAGGAGTCGTTCTTGCAGAGAGGATGAATTCCGGTGGCTTTTCCGGGTTCTTCCTTAGGGGGCAGTCCGACTGGGTTAGTGTTTATTGATTCTCCCGTTACTGAAAGGTCCGTCAAAGGCCGGCCGCCCTGTAGCTCCTCTTCACTGTACCAACCCTCGTACGGAGACTCCCTGATCGATGGCAAGGGGGTCATGCCCTGACTGATCAAGTTCCTTTTGCTGACAAGAGTCAATAAATCTCTGAGGGGGTGGGTGGTTGGGTTAGAAGACTTCTGATGGCACTTCAGCCCAAGTAGGTATTGCTCCATCTCATCATCGCTGTAGGAGTCATTGGAGCTGTTCTCCGCGACTACCTCTTCGGAACACGTACCATCGTACGACTCACTCTGCGGGTATTCCTCACCTGCACTGATACTGCTCACTTCTTCATGGAATTCGGGGTCTCCTATGTCATCGCCATTGACTTCTCTCTCTTCACAGAACGTGCTCTCTGCTTTGTGAAGAACCATGTGTACTCCTTCATCCACCCCATCTTGTTCTTGTAGATCTTCTTTTCCTCTAACACTACCCATATCTCCATACCGAGACACGTAAACTGTTTGCTCTCCTTCAGGCGGCAGCATACTGTTCTGCTCTGAAAGATCTCCTCTTCCTTTCTTTCCATCTCTCTTTGGGTATTCGTTTTCTTCCAGGGGGCCACCATTGCCGTCTTCATGTCTTTGTGCATGAATAATACCACCCTCTTCTCTGAAGTATAAATCCTTTTCTTGTATCCTTTTGTTTACATATTCTTCCCCAAAAATGTTTCCTTTGCAGACATCTTCATCTTTCCCTCCCCTGCCTTCCTTGCAGGGATGGACCTTCTCTTCTGTAAATACCTCTCTCTCTTCCCTTAGACCAGTGTCCCCTTCATAGATGTATTCAATATTTACACTATAAATAGTTTCCTCACATTCTGGCGGATGGGAGGCTCCCTCTGTTGTGTCTCTTTGATCTTCATTTTCATTCATTTGCAGCATATTTCGACAGGTTTCTTCTTCTCTGAAATGTCTGGCCTGCCCAGTCACATCTTTATCTTTCCCTCCACAGAACATTTCCACCACTTTGTTGGCTGTTTTTCTAAGTGAATCGTAATTGTTGATCTCCCTGTCCCCTTCCTCTGTATTTTTCTGTAATATGTACCCTCCTTCATTGTAACTGTCTTTCGTTTCCATTAAAAAGTCTTCCGTGTCACCCATGAGCACTTTCTCTCCTCTCCGGCGTTCTCTAATTCCTGGCATCACTCCTACTTCTTCACTAAAAGCTTTTTTTACTTCTCTTAAGGTTGTTTCCTCCTTGTGGTCCATGGGAGCTTCTTCCTTTGATTTTAAAAACTCTTCTTCGTTTTCACTCTGTACCACCACCTCTGTAAAAACCGGATCTCTTAGATCATCAAGAGATTCCTCTCGTTTCCCATAAACTTTGTGTCCTTTATTCTGTTCCTCTGACTCCGCTCTCCCGTCTTCACCGTCTCTTCTGTTCATTGATTCACCATCATTTACCCAATTAGAGTCGTCATTCAGTCTGAACACATTATTGCCCTGACAGACATCTATCGCATTTTTACTGCAGAGGTCTATCGTAGCTGTACCATTGGCCTCAGTTACATTCCAGATGTTCTCTGACCCTTCTTTTGAGTTTGCAATGAACGTTTCAGGACCAAATCCTTCCTTTTCTAAGCTGGTATCAGGAAGTTTTCGAAATATTGTTAAACTGTCCTCCTCTGCTTGTCCTGCACATGCTACTGCCTCATCAGCCGGACAGCCAGAGATACCCCCTGTCTCACTTTCCCCAAATTCAGTGCTAGGACTCTCATGTGGGGTGTGATGTGCTTCCTGACACTGCAGGTTCAGGAATGTTTGTGTCTGAAGGCTACTTGTGGTGTTTTGGGTTCCGTCTTCAATAGATTCTTTATCTTTAGCCACATTTGCATGACCCACAGAGGCTTCTAGAAACCTCTCGTTCCAGCTCTCTTGGTCTGCAGGAATTTCAGGTACATTGGCAGAGGCCTCACTCTGGGTACTCAAGTCATGTGACTCGTCCTCATTTTCCGTTTCCTCATCTTCCCACCAGTTGAAATCTGCCACTGAGTCTGACTTTTGTTCTTGATTGATGTCCCTGTTGCCAGCCTTCATCCTGTAGGTGGCCTGTTGATAAAATGGAGCCACAAAAATCCCAAAAGTGAAGGGGTGTTGAGCCGCAGAGGGGTGGTCGTCTGACCTGGGTTCGGCCCTGACTAAGGATACTTCCCCGTGAGTGGCTCCCATATGTTGCGCACATGGTTTCCTGCTGCTGTCATTTTTACTTCCAGTGTCATTATGCATATTTGTAACCTGCTCACTCACCCCTCGAGCAACAGAGCATGTGACTTTCTGGGGAGCCGCAGGTTGGCCGGTAAATGAGGCTTCCAAATTAACCTCCGTCATGCCTACACACTTGGCATCAGAAATGGCCTCACAAAGATCACTTGCTTTCATTTCAAGGATGACCTCCTCTGTCTTTCCAAGTCCCGCCTCCGGATCTGTCCCACTCTGCGCATCATTGGTCCCTGGGTTAATCACTGATTCTGTTGCCAGCGGCAATGGCGAATCAGGTTCACGGGGTGGCCCCAGCCCCTGGCTGCTTGTTTGATGTCCACCTTCTGTTCCTCCTGAGAGAGTCGGGCACTTCTTGTGGTGTGGGTTTCCAGCTGCCATGGCTTCTTCGCCTCTGGCCGATTCACCCCCCCCCAGTCGCGTTGCCATCTCTCTCTGGGCAAAGTGGTTCTGTATCTGGTCCAAACGCGACTCCCGACGCTGCTTTCTCCTCTTACCGGAGCACTGCCCGTTATCCTCCTATCATCAAACACAAACGAAAAAGTTACTGGCCCATGTTAATTCTGCCGTTAACAGAAGGCATTGCGCAGATGAAGGACGTTTGAATGTGAATGACGATGACTGAATATATAATACAGCATAAATACATGCAACAAACTCTATGAATAACACGCAGTCGACACAAATATGTCACGTTACATAAGATGCCATAGAGAGCATTCTGTCCTCTTTAATTTTAGTGCCGTTCTATCGCGATGTCTATCTTTGGGCTGTTGGTCTCTGAGGAATGCAACAGATTGTAAAGTCCAACCCCGTGGCTTGATGAAGGGCCAAATAATTGCTTATTTTCAATCTTTTTGAAGAGTTTCATTAGCTATGTTGTCTGTTCCTAGACATTCATGTCACTGGAGTTTAAAGGGGGGTTGAGGCCTTTTGGCATGCGCCCCCCCCCCCCGTTCCCAACATCCCGCACCAGACCCAAGCCCCAGCTGCCACCCCCGGCAGAGGCGTCACGTGACACCGCTCCGGAAAGGTCACCGGGGTTCACGGCATCACCCGCTTGATTGCAGGGTAAACATCCAGGCCTCTGAAGCCACACACTTGACATTTACAGACGGGAGCCCAACAGACGGTTTGTCATTGCCTCTTAACCCTATGCGTGCTGTGCTTGCATTGCATTACTGAATGTGTATGTGTGTGTATATATATATATGTGTGTGTGTGTAGACCATGCTGCATCTATTTGTATCTATACATTTTACTGTACAGGTATGAGTGAGCAAAGGTCTATGTATTGGTGGGGGGGGGGGTTAAATGAGGCGAAATTAAATATCAGTGGGTGCTTGCCCCTCCTGGTTCCCATGTCCCTGTCTCCCATTCATTATTGACTATCTCAGCATATTTTATTTATGTTATTTACGATGTTGCCATGTTACCAAAGCACGTCCATGGTAAAAAATAATGCGGAATGGTCTCAGGGAGGAGATCATTTGTTTATATGACATGGTGGGTTTTTTTATAAAGGCATGTGCACCGTCAGTGTGCCGCCGGCCCCCAGTGCGAGCGGCTCCCATTTTCTCACACACACCTCTGACCCCCCAGCTGTCAGCTTCACCCCTAGGTTAGCCTCACCGCGGCTTTGTCATGGCCCTCCTCAGCTTTCTTCTCCAAACGCCACACCTCTGGGCCTTTCCGCGCGATCGCCTCACTGCTGTGTTTATGCTCCACTGGAAAACAGAATTCCTAACCCTTAGAATACGAAGCACAAATAATAACTCGCAGTGAAGAAGAACTGGGACCTGGGAACATACCTAGAACTTCTAAGGAGGAGCAGGTTCCTATGGGGGAACAGGCTCTGATGGAGGAACAGGAACCCATTGAGAACTCGGTTCCGGCACTTGGCTCCTTTCTGGAAACAGAGCGACATATCTCTCAGCTTTGGTGTGTTTCAGGAAGCTCCAGTCCTACCTGGTCCTTCACCTAGCGACCGTTAGTGCAGCATCAGGGTCTGAGCTCGGCTTTCCATGTTTTTAATGATGCTGGACATTTGTCCTGCTAACTGATCTGGAGCCAGAAGGTAACATTATTCTTTTAAGATGAACCCCCACAAAACAGCAGTGGAGATGACCTGATGTCATTCTTCGTGGGTTTTTTAGCTATTCTGGATCGCAATGCTCAGTAACACTTAATGCAAAGCTGTCATATGAAATGCATCACCTTCAGAATGCATTACAATGTGTTATGAATGTGTTCATAGATTCTTAGACAAGGCATTGATAAATATTGTTACCGTATGTTCTATATAACATATTTTACTGTTTTATACATTATGTTCTACTTTTATCTTTGAAATTTCTTAATCTTTGCATTTCTTATTGTAATAACAATTCCAGGTGATGCATGAAAGAATTTGTCCACTGGAAATGACTCTGGCATTTGGGCATGACAATCGGACTTTACATGACAATCGGACTTTACATGACAATGTTATATTGTATTCTAACTTTCATTTAACATTTATTTTATTGAACAAGCTCTCGAACTAAGCCAAGTAACAAACTATCTTCCACTCCACGTGTTGCAGGTATAGTATGTGTACATTTTGCGACCAGAAGCCATTCGAGCTTAAAAAGAGTTTTACTTAGGGACCACTTATCTTAGTAATCTAATATGCAGCGTTATTAATAATCAATACATACATGGATGTACACTTGCAACCAAATAGTAATTACAGCATTTGCAATAAATCATACACACGTGTATATTGATTAATGCAAACCCCAAATCTGACCTGCATTTTAACCTAACATTATAAATGCGTGTGATCTGTTGTAATAATACAATTAGCATTGCCTTTCATTCATAAATGAATATTAAACATCTCTGAGTGCTCTGTAATGTACTTATTGGTCCCTGGCAGCATAATGTAAAACATATGAAAGTCTGACAGATTGCAGTGACCGGGTTCACTGCGAAGCTCTCACCCGACTCCTTTGAGACAGCTCCTTCTGGTCTGTTCCAGGCCCTCCTCTGCCTGCTTTCCTCCGCTCTCGGCACAGTAGAGCACGTAATTCGAACCACCGTTGTTCGCCCAGAAGGTGCCAACGGCCGTCTCGTACCGGAGACAAAACTCGACTCTGGACCCGTCTCGGCCAAACGGAGGCCCCAATGTCAGCCTGAAGGAGAATCGGTCCGTCTGGCCGTCACTCGAACCCGGCACAAACTCCGCCAGCAGGTCGAAGTGGCTGGCCCAGCCGTCGAGCGTGGCGCGGACGTAGACCCGCTTGTCGAAGCAGAAGTTAAGAACCCGGACGACTCCGCTTAACGTCGCCGTTCCCGGGAGCAATTCCGCTGACTGCAGCTCTATCTTACTCTCGGTAAGTTTTCCCACGAGCTCCGCCTCAGAACTTGGCGTCGGGAAGAGACGCAACAGGCAGTGTTCCACCTGCTGCTTGGAATCCACCTCCAGGTCTGGCAGCGTTGACATGCCCCCGGCATCAAACTCTTTAACTGACACCAGATTCAGGCCAAAAGTGTCAGCAAATGACACCCTCCTGGCCTGGGTGGGCCGGCGCTCCCGATCCGTCCCAGAGACATCCAACGAATCGCTCTGCCATGAAAGTGGGGGGGTCTTGGGAGCGATTTCATGATCCGGCTCATCTTCACCCCCGGGCTGACTAACCCCGACCGCATCCGGCCTGCCGGAGGTGTCAGCGTGTGGTGGTTCCCCTTTGTGGTCCATGGGGCTGTGTGGGACCCCGGTGGATGAGACACACTGTGTTTTGAAGACATTTGAGATGCAGGGAGCGAATGGCGGGAGTCGAGTTACAGTTGACATTGTACGGAAAGTGTCCTATAAATAGCTGGGATGGTTTTAATGCTCCGCCAGTACGAGTTCGTCAGGCCTCAGTCACGTACCGAATATGTATCATTCCTTCACCTTTGGGAATCAGGTGAAATAATAAGAATATTTCTATAAACCGCAAGCATTTTTTTCCCCATTATAAGACCGGGCAAATAATGGCGCTTTGAGCCAAACTATGGATTTCTGTGTTTGTTTTTGTGGTACAATCATTGGTAAGATTTCACCATTCTGAGGGGAAGGCGAGATAAGAAGAGGCTCCATCCAGCAGTGCAAATACGACGGTACATGTGGAAATAAAACCCTCAGAAATATTATGTGGCCCTGCTCAAAAAACGCATCCCGCGCCAGAACTTATCTCACGCGCGGTTTTATCTACAACCTCGCACAATCCACTTACCGGCCGGCGATATTTGCATCGCAAACTTTTTTTCTCGACGGAGAGGGGAGAGAGTTGTTTCGTCACAGGGTGTCATTGTCACGGGCCTTTTGTCGACGGCCCTCGAAGATGCGGAGACAGCTCTGTCAACATGGAGGAGGGCGAAGCAGGAGGTATATAAGCGGGTGTTTGGAGGAATGCTCGTGCAGATGGAGGTTTTCATGAGAATGACTGTCCGGGATTAAGCAGATTAACACGCCGCGGATATGGACCTGGCGGTGAGGACGGATGCTGTGATGGAGATGGAGGCTGGACATGGTGAGGCGTGCGACGTTGGTGAGGACGCCCAACGTGGGTCGACTCGTGGCCAGGCTGATCCCGCGAGGCAGGGCACCTGGGCGACGGGAGGAGATGAGGCTCTTTTGGCGGCCAAGCCAACCATGTCCTACATAGCGCTGATCGCCACGGCCATCCTGTCTTCCCCGGCGCAGAGGCTCAACCTGGCCTCCATCTACAAGGACATCCAGGACCGCTTCCCGTACTTCCGGACGCGCGGACAGGGATGGAAGAACAGCGTGCGCCACAACCTGTCGCTCAACGACTGCTTTGTCAAGCTGGGCCGCTGCGAGGACGGCAAGGGCAGCTACTGGGGCATCCATCCTGCACACCATGCCAACTTCCTGCGTGGCGATTTCCGGCAGCACCGCAAGGCTGGCCGCGGACGACTCCAGAGGGCACTCCGGGTCGCCACGACAAGGACCGTGTGGCAAACCCTGAGCCCCGTACTGCCCCACTATGGTACCGCAACAACATCATTTCCCACGCCGTCTGTAGGGGGCCTCTACTGTGAGCACCCAGATTGCAAGCTGCTTGCCTGGGGGTTGCTGCAGCCTTCGCTAGCTGGCCTGGGACAACCATGTTACAGTCTGTACATGAGACCCCCACTCACAGACTGGCAGTTTCCTTGGCCAGCCTCTACGGACATCATATATCCCGGGACATGGCTTACAGATCCCCCTCGCTGTTATTGAGAACAGCCATGATTGAGTGTATGATGTCATATTATATTTTGTCATAATTATTAAAATGAATCTTTTTTTAGAGAAAAATCCTGATTAAAATGTTTGATCATAAATGTGCAGAGTTGCTCCATAGCCCACGATGCTAGGATGTTGTAGTCAGGGGCCAATTCTCTGGGGGCCCGAGGCTGACATGCGGGGCCCTTAAATGGGGCCATTTGAAGTATTTTTTGGAGCCAAAAGAGAAACAAGAGGGAATAAAAAATGATAGAACATCAATAAGATGCTAATCAAAGTACGGGGGACCATCGGTTAAAACTTACTGATCAGGGTGGGGGCGGAAGTGCTGTGGGTAAAATTTGTGATAGGGGGGTATTGCACCGGTGGATCGACCGGCCAAATTTAAGATGGTTATCTGTTCCCTCTTTTGCTGATGCCCTGGGCTGTAGCCTAGGATAGCTTACGTGTTACTCCACCACTGAGGCTAAGGATGAATTTTTGCATACGTTCATTTAATTGTCTTTTCTCCACATCTGTTCACAATTTGCCGACCACTCTAGCAGAGTAGTATCAAAGACACCAGAGATGCAACATTAGTCTTGTATCTTTGTATCGTTTTCTTCTTCTGTTAGTCTTCTTTGTGCTGGTTCCATCGGCATTAAAGAACTGGTACCGTTAGACACCAGTGCGAACGGAAAGCTGGGTATGTGAAGTCTCAAAGTCCGTTACGGACAAGAACTGGGGGACTTTCTCTGTCATGCAAACCATCACAAACATTGTGATTAGCAGACATGTTGGTATCATTTGGTCAAATGACCATATTATGTTATATCCATAAGTATAATTCAGCTGCCTACAATTGTCTTATAGTAAGTTCACTCCTGGGTGTGACGATGTCATGCACAAGGTTCCCATTTAGCGCCCTCTGTTGGTGTGAAGAGAGTATTGCTTATGGTGCATGTATCTGACTGATCCCCAGCAGCTGTGTAATGTACTCACTGCACTTTAGTGATACCTGACAGAGTCTGACCATATGCGATGCTGTGAGTGAAGTGGGGATTTCATAATTCAAGAAGGAGACCAGTGCTTGTAGACGGTAAACAATTGTGGTCAGAAAAAAGCTGTGGTAATATACTGGTCATGTAACCAAATTTCTGCTCCTTAATAGTGTCCCAGGCCTGAGTATGGCTTATGATTACACGTCTTGCACAGGAGAGTTTTTTTTGGGTTATTGTGCATTTAACTTGATTTAATGACATCAATCTATCGTCCCAGAATGACACAATATTAGGAGTCACTTGGGATGCTGCAAAACTTCCTATGTAAATAAAATCACTAAGTAAATCTGGATATTATGGGCTGAATGAAATGATAATTTGCACATTTTTTGGTTTGTTGTAACATTTATGTGATGCGGTGTAAAGGCAACATGTTAATATTCTCATTTGGTTTGGTCACTGCATCTTGTGATGCTTTGCTGATGGGAAATATGAAGGATTTTCTCTTCCTTTCTTCCATGCTTAGCAGTGAGAGTCTTCCTGACTGTGGCTGATTTAAGGACCACAGGGGGTTCCTCATTTGTTATAGGAAATCCATCTCCATTGATTCCTTTGGCTCGTGAGACAATTTGAATCAACTTTGTGCCACTGCAAATAATTGTGAATAAAGACTTAAATGTTTTGCAGTGCTTGTTATGGGTTTTACATACACATGTGACCAGAATCTCTTTTACTGAGCTAACGATTTTGGGTAAAAGCAGTCACACACCAAGTGACGTCATTACAAACAACCCATCACACTTAATCATCAAGGGATCTTTGATATTTCAAGCATAATCAAGTCATAAAGCTTAATTCAGAGATACCAGTGCACTTCTTTGGGTGAAATCCAACGTCTTTGTATTGTGTTTGGTCAAAGTGATGTATGTATTCATGCTATGCTATAGAGGTAAGTGAAACATTATTTTTTTTTAACAAAAGAGCATAGTTCAAATCTTGCCAATGTATAATGTAAAGTATGCTCATGCTGAAATATTTTATAGGTACTTTCAGTTAATGTGATATAGATCTACCAGAGAATTTACAGTGGACACCACATTAGCAGATACAAAAGCTACTATTCTGATATCTTTCGCTGATAACTTGCTGACTGAAAGAGGCAGCACTGACTAATGCATAAAATTACATTAAGAGAGACTTATTTGTGTTCACTCGTAGAAATTTAGCACAATGTAAAAGATGATCTAGTTTGCTGTTCCTTTTTCATTGAGAACAGATGTTTTGTAATTAACGCGCCTCTTGTGAAAACAAACAAGCATAAAAGATGGTTGTTTAAAAAAACACTTTAAGAATAATAATCTGCACAAACTGGGTTACAGTAATACGATGAGCGCCAAAGAATTAACGGACCCTTCTTATCACCACTAGGAGGCGACAGACACTCTTTCATGAGTTTTTTTTTTATTCTCCTCTGCCACCTACGTACAATTCCACGATTACGGGCCAATTCTGCAAAAAAACATTCTACACGTGACTCGATGATGGCGCCACTTTACAAATAGATGTAGAGGAAAAAATCTGAATAAGTTCTTCTACTCTGTTTTCAGTTATCTTTTTCACGTCGGTGTCACGTTATCAAAATCCATCAGGAACAATGCAGGGTTCTATTAAGTGGTGTAAATATTTGAAATTATATGAACATATAAAGTCATTCACGCAGATGGGGACTTACATTATTCACCCCGTAATTAATTGATCCCTTTTATTTGGCATGAAGTTGTGTTATTTGTTGCCGTCACGCTTATTTTTTAATCATTCAGCTTTTTCTAACTCCACTTGATTACCTTGTATCTATAGATTTTAGACATCTGTTATTTTAATGCTGTATAATTAATCCAACAAGCATAGCTTCTTTTAACAGTCAGCTCCTTTTCAAACATTTACTCTATTTTGCTTAAGATCCAGATATGACAAAGAGCAAAATGAGTAGACACACATGAGTTCATTTAAAAGGCAGAGTGATGTATATGTACAAATGTTAATGCACAACCAAGTAAAGGCAAAAGGCTGTGGATGGTCTCGCAAGATGGCGGTATAAATCCGCCTTCGCTCGAATTAAACAATAGTTATTGGACATTTATATTTTCTTCAATAATCCACAACTGTTCCCAGTTTCTATTTTGCAAGTGTGACAGTGATGGAATGTGCAAATTTGCTGTGTAGTCCAAAATACTCTTCATGCATAAATTTTGCCCAATTTTCTACATTCACTCCAAAAAACTTAATTCGTAATAACAAATGTTATTTATTTTCACAATAATGCAACAAAGCACACGCAGATATTTCGATAATAATGTATTAATAATATGCTCATGTTTGGTGAAACGATTGTATTCATGCTTTATCAATAAATAATTCTGAATGGAAACTGTATTTTAAAAATTTTATGATTTGCAGAAAAAATTTTCGCCTAAAAATACAAAGTAACATCGAGGCAAAGGCACCATCACACACTTTTACATTTTCTGTATTTTAAAACACATACTAACAAAAAATTAACGACAGAAGTTAAAATTATGCATTCTCATCTGTATTAAAATAAGAAACACATAAATAATCCACGTGCATTTCATTCGCTAAATTGACAACGTCCGAATAAATGAATAAAGACACGTCTCGTTGCATTATCATTATTAATGACAATGATTGTAACGTTCGGACTGCGATTTTGTCCCGTTTGGCGTACTTTTCATTACTTGTTTTGATGGATGTATTTTAACAACGAGCAGAAAAGGGAAAAACTACATCTGCCGAGTGCCAAGTGTGTCCTTCTTGTGAACTTTCACCTTTTGAACCGGTCGAGGCTATAGTCGTGGCGGGCAGATAAAAACCTAGTGCTCTTTTTCTGCGCTTCCAAATAGTTCACACCGCTGCACAATCTGCACACACCTTTTGAAATGCTATACTGCAAACGGAAAGCCATTGCACGCATATTTTAATAAGAAAACATGAAATGAAACGCCATGCTTAATTATATGTGGAATGGTTTACTGCGTTAAACAACTGTTAAGACAAAGTCGGTTTTATATAAAATAACATATGCATTGCCACGCAATACTGTAAATATATAACCACAAATTATAATTCCGCCAGTAGTTTCATTGTAAAATTCTACAATTAAAACGTCACCACTTTACAATCACAATTAGTCACATTCTAAAATATAGTTTAAGGACAGTAACCAATTGTATTACTTACACTGGCGTTGTTTAAATTGTCTTTTACATAAAAAAATAAGTGTATCAACGCCGTGTTTTTTAATCACTGCGTCGTGAACAAAATAAGTATTCGTGGTATTTATTTACATGCAAAATGATATCTGCAATACTTAACAAACAGTGGCAAATAATTGATATAGGTTATCAAAGTTGCTTTCGGAGTTTCGGGTTGCAGATCGTGTCCCTGCGAGAAAGGTGGAAATTTGAATAAACACGCGTAACCTCATCTTCCAATTCATTGAAGTACACACAGCACAGTACGATACGTTAAATGGGTAAATGTTCATTTCTGATACATTTACAGGGACACTGACCGCCCCCACCCGCACGAGTTTGTGCACGCATGCTGTATATTTCTCATTTAAAACATTGTTGCATTATCGTTAAGCGGTGAGTCAACTTGCGCGAAAGACAAAGAGCTACAGTTTCTGCGTGAGACTGGCTAGGAGCTGCACCAGTAACCACCGCCCCCGAGTAAGAGGGCAAAGTTTGAACGATCTCAACTAGAAAAAAAAAAGTGCAAAACAAACAACTTGTAAAGACTTTTTTTGTTTACATAGCAGGTGGACGTGACGTAATCTTGGGTCGCGATACTCCAAAAAATAATAATATCCAACTCCGCGCGAGTGCGTCCCCCGGGGCTGTATTCTAATAAGCTAGTCCCAAATACTTCACAGAATACATTTTGATATATTGAATTCTAATGCAAAAACATGCTACATCTTCCTACTATGAGTCATGTGAGAGCAATCTAACAGGAGTTAGTGTATAGTTTTTTTTCTTTTGCATTAATAATAACAGCAGCAGTGGCTGAAGAAGAGAGCGCGAGACAGCGCGTGCATCCCCGAGCCCAGCGCCAGCGGAGGAATATTCTAGTTGTTGTTTATTCTTCGGCTTGTTGTTCATTTTTCTATTTTATGATTATCGCACACTCTCACGTGTCAAGCTTTTTCTAAACACAGAAAGTCCCAAGTCATTCGCATCCGGTGGCTATTCGTCTCGGCGAGGATATAAAGCGGCATTGCGGTAAGTTTACCCTCCGCCGTTTAGCCCCTTTTCCTTTCTGACTTTCACTATTCTCTTTATCGATAGGTTTTCGCTCGCGGACAAACTTCGCGTGATGGTTATGAGCGCATCCGAACGGCGACGGTGCGCGCGGCAGCCTCGCGCTGCGGGCTGGACGGACCGTGTGCACCGCGTCCTGTATTTTAAGCATTTAAATATACCGCACAGAGGCTGATAAGTTTTGCGATGAATCCTCTCCGGCAGTCTTCTGTTCTGTAGGCGAACTACTTCAAAAAAAAAAAGCCCTGGATGCATGCACCGCACTTCTGGAAGATATAACCTTTCTTACTCTTTTCCTTTTTTTAATGACCAAATCCCACTGCTTTTTAAAAATAAATGCAGATAACGCTGTAAGTATAACTAAGGGATTTAATGTTTGTGTGATAACATGCCTTTCAACGCATTTCGGCAAGCTATTACACTAAAAAATGGATATGCACGTGTATTTCAAAATGCAAAAATTAGTTAAGCAAATTATTGCACTGTATATACATATATCTTTTTTAGTTGAATCCGACGTGACGTGTTTCTCGGTACGAGCGGTGTGTCTCCTAGGTAGCTCGGTTCGTGCTGGCAGCCGGTTTCCACGTTTTAAGCTTCTCTTCTCAGGAACAATGTCACGTCCAGTTTTAAGATCACCAGAAACTCTGTTAAATGAAGCTGCTTTTCCCTCTCAGTGGTTTCACGGCACATTTAAGCTTTGTTTTATTTTAATTTAGTGAACAATTGGCTACATTTTATCAATAATACACAAAACGACGGTTCGGTGTTTGAGCATCGTGGTCAGTCAAGTTTAAACACGATTGCAGATTTGCGATGCATCTGCCGTAGATACAAAAACAGCCAACTTTGTTATTATATTTGAGAAGTCTCGAAAAGCAAAACATCCTGGGATGTGTGAGAAATTGCACGGTTCGTTTAATCTCCACCGCAGACTATTTCTGGCATGACATTTGAAATTAATTTTAATAAGAGCTGTTTGAAATTTTTATCAGGAGGAGATTCTAACGAGGTTTGAACGATGAAGAGATGCGTGATGGGAAACATGTGAAAAAGGAAAAATAAATTTTTTAAAACGACCAGGAATTTAAGATACATTTAAAAGAAACATTAAACAAACTGCTCGGCGTTTACCATCACCGTGCCTCTGGAAATGAAAGGAATGCATGACAAAGGCTGTTTTCACCTCAGTATTCCTGTTACATTTTCGGACACTTTCAGTCTTGTGTGTTCAACTGGAAACAGCACAGTAAACTCAAAAAAATTAGGCGAAAGCCTTGTTGTTCAAAATTGTGGTCATGGCCGCGCAAAGGCTGGTATAGCATTTTCTGATAGTATCTAAAATTTAACTGGTGTAATCAGGTTGTAGAATTTGTTAATATTATTACCGTTATTATTTTTCAATGTTTTAGATATGTGCACACTTGTGATTTGGTTTACTTTTTTAATTACATGTACTTTGATAAGCATGTTTTTGCCTAATTCTTAATATTATTAATAATAAATGCCAGATGTAGTTCTACTGTAGTACGACCCCCAGTACTATTACTAATACTAATACATTAGTATTGTTATATATTGAATTGTTCTGAACAATGGAAAATGTCTTACCGTTTTTGATATCTCCTTTTGTATAACCTTGACATCCTCCTCATTCATTTAACTGATATCACAGTGTAATACCTGATTTATACAGAGAAGTTTTGGCTGTTGCATTGCAACCTTACAAAGTAATTCTCTTAGCCCGGATCCACTGCAGATGGGAGTTTAGCCTGAATTGGGTTGGTGTCAGTGTCAGAGTTCTTTGAAGGGGTCTGATCACTGGTCAGTTTTCCCCTTCAAAATAGCCAGGCGCTACCATGGTATTTGATCGGTGTTTCACACATTTTTTCTCTGCAAGGCTTTTAACTGCAGGTGTGGAGTGGTAGTACTTCAGTGAACAGTCCATGTTTTTTTTTTCCCTTCTCAAAGTCTGGAAGGCTGTGTAGGCTTTAAACTTTAAATTAGAAACGCAGAGTACCTAATTTATTGCCCTTTTAAAAAAAAATATATAAGTCTTTCTGCAGTTGGAATTGGCACCTTTATTGCCTAAGAGGGTCCTGGCCAGGTGTGGATGAGAAAGCTGCGTCTGTACTCGCTGTAATTCTTATAGCGGCTCACCGGTACCTTTCTGTAGTCAAATGGCAAGCAGGCCTGTTTGGATCCTCGTCTGATTGATTTTTATTGGATCAGCGTTTAATAGCAGTTTTGTTCTGTTGTGTTTTGATACTTTGAGAGATTAATAAAAATGATGACGTTTACTATATGAATCTTCAGACATCTTGTCTAGTCACTGCTGTATGGAAAAGAAGAGAATATGATTATTTTTTTTTAGCTCCCATCGTGTGTGTGTGTGAGTGTGTGTGTGTGTATGTGTGTGTGTGTGTGTGTGTGCACGCACGCACACTAGAACAGTATGTTCAGCATCTCTGCTCATGAGTCTGTACCATAATTCCGTTCAAGGTAAGCACGGCACTCGTTGTTTTCCGGAAGGCTTCCGCTGTTGCGCTCAGGCCGTTTTGTTTCTCATCATAAATGATTTTCGCAAATGTTCCTTGGGGTCGACAAAAAAAAAAAAATAGCATACCACCTTGTCATAGCTTCACATGTCACGCAGTGAACTCCAGATACCATCAGCCTCTTGCTCTTACAAATGAAGTACCATGCAAAATCAGCATTGTTATTTTTTGCATTTTCCTGTCTGTTTCCTCCTGTGTTTTATGTGCATTTGGTATGAGGTACAGAGTGAGCAGGGATACAGTCTGTAGTGTGCGCCGTCAGCTCCTGTCCTGATGTAGCGGCTCCGAGCCGCGGAAATCTACTCTGCCCTGAGCCTAATAGCAATTAAACTGGAAATGTTCTTGTTTTCATCACCGGGAACTTCATAGAAATGTTTCCATGACAACCTCCATGCTAGTTAAGGCAACCCGAGGTGATCAACAGTTTATTTATTCCCCCCCAACACACACACACACACACACACACACACACAGCAAGAAAGGAATCTGTGTTGACAGTCTTGGCCTTTAATGGTACTTTGGTACGTGTGAAAGTATTTGTTTACCGTATCATACGCTGTTAGCTGTCAGCCTGGGGTGGATTGACTTCTCTTGATAAAAGACTTTATTTTGTTCTCGAATCGCTCCTTCACTTTAATTATCCACATCAGTGTAATCGCATTTCTTCTGCTTCACTGTGTTCAGATAGTTGCATACTTTTGACTCCTGCGTTCGCTTGGTCCTTGTCTCATTCGTTGCTTTTTATTTATTCTTTTTTCCCTCTGAAATGTAGCAGTATTTTTCTTGTCTTCCTGCTTAATTGTTACACACATTCCTTTATAGAGTGTCTTATCTAGAATGCTTTTTTTCCCCACTTTTCACTGGTCTGCATTGTTATTAAACCTGGGTCATTTTAAAATGTAAAACGCTGAAGTATTACATGCAGTCGAGCTTCGCTTTTTTAGTTTTTGTGTTCCTTTTTTTTTTTTTTTTTTTTTTTTTTTGAATGTCCTTTCTTTTCCTCGGAGATTTAAAGATGCAAAGGCAGGTTGCTCTCTTTGGCGTGTTTGGGGGTAGGTGACGCTGCATTTCAGTCATAATTATGCCTTGCTGGTACACTTTTTGCTTTGCACTCTGTTATGGCGACACAAATGGTTTTTATTTCTGTGATGTTTCTCAGAGCCAAGGAGTACCAAGCGGACCTGAAAAGCGGGGTTTCCTTAGTGTGGAGGTCAAGTATAGAAAGAACAGACACTGTGGGGAAAAAACAGATTTGTCAAGTAAGCATGAAAAGGCGAACTGGCATAAACCACTATGTTTTCACAAAGAATAATGTATTTTACATGGATTAGCTTTTTGAATCTTGCCGTGTACATTTATTAAAAAAATATAAGGGTGAGCGGAACAGCACCACCAGTGTGTTGTGGACAGGATAGGAACTGCACATGTTTTATACTGCTAGCGTCGACTTGCAACATCGATAATTCATCACTGTATCTCTCATTAATGATGAGCCTGCGTTTATGTTGATAAGCGCAGAGAGATTCTACTGAAGCAGAATTTCTTAATTCTGCCTTCAGCAAAGTATATTAGGCCCATTATTTTATTCATATTTTTTCCTAAAAATGATCAATTAAAATTTCTATTGCTTATTTTTTTCGAAGCCTTGTGTTGATGGCGGGGAAGGTCATAGTGACTCTGGTAGGTGAAAAATCAAACTGCAATGCTGCATGTTTGCTGCAGATATGCAGGGCTGCACTGCTGCACGCCCTGTTGTTCACCTTGGGGGGGTGGCCGTCCTGATGCCAACCCCCAGGTGTGGGCATGTAAATCGCAAGGAATCGTGTCAACACACATCTCAGACCCCTCAAGAAATACCACTGGATGCCTGTCCTCTTGTTGGTTTGGCGTCGAGCTGTGTAGCCGTATGTAGAAATGATTCAATTTCACGGTGTCTCAGAGGCTCTTATTTGTGTCTTAAATTCACTTCCAGCACTGCAGGTCTGTGAAATGTCGATTACGGGCTGTCGCATCTCCATCAGTGGAGAACATAAACCGTTGGTCCAACGTGAGACGTTCTGGTGGGTTGAAGGCTGTCACAGGCCCCATTTCTGGACGCCTGCGAAATCCGGGGTCCTGTTTTTGAGCGAGGCCTTCGTTGTCGACGGGCACGCCCTGAATCAGCGAGACCCTCAACCACACCACAAGCACCAAAAAGCGCGAGGGGCAGTCATGTCTCTGAGCAGGCAGGTTGCGTGGGACCTCCTCACGCTGACGTGTTTTTGGGCGGGCGCCCCGTTAAGGGAACAGGACCTCAAGCTCTTGTTGGGATTTCAACGTTTTTTCCACTTAATTGGGATTATCGCATTTCATGCATGTTTTTTTTTTTTTTTATTCAATCCTGGCACATGGTATGAAACAGGGATTAGTAAACCGAGTCCTCAGCTGCCTTTTGACATGCGCCAATACGCAAAGAAACAAATGCCTTGCGATTAAAGCGGGAGACCGCATTTTCAGGCCACCAGCATAAAAGTAAAAGACCGTAGCACACGTAATAAACTTTAAAGAAGGCCGGCCAGCAGACCTTTTCCTCGCGGGACTCATGTCCTTAACAACAGGACTTCAAACCAAAACACGTCCATTACTGGCAGAACATAACTGGTATTGGCCATGACGCTTGGTTTCTTTTAACTTTTAAGGTTTTATTACTTATTTTTTAAATACTTTTATTCTCTGCCAGGTTTTCAAGTGGCCATTCACCTTGCAGCGCCCTGGGATGCGTGGTGAGGCCCGGGAATTTCGGAGCGTCAGCAATTTAAATAAATGATCGTATCGGACAATAAACATCCCTGCGCGTATGGCAGAAAGCGGGCTGCACGGCTTCTTTTTTTGAGGGAGGTAATGCTGGCTCTCCTGGTGCTTTGGGTGAGGCCCTTTATGATAAATTTCCACTCTGTGGAATGTAAAATGTAGTTGAGGGGCGCGTCAGCCGGCCTCTTTACAAGTCCTGAATCTGACATGCTTACACTTTTCAGCGTGATTTAAGAAAACGACTGAAATCTGTCCGTCCGAACATCTG
>JAABNX020000070.1:23245168-23255930 GCA_015163995.2 Mormyrus lacerda
CACACACACACACACACACACACACACACAAACACTCAGCAATGGCATGGCGGCTCTGATTTAGGGTGTGTCTTCTGCTGCCGGCAGCCAGGTCCCCCGACCATGACCATTCCGTTCAGTCGTGATTTAAGTGCGGGCGGAGGGTTCGGTCACATTTAAGGCTTGAAGACCTAAAGAATCAAGTCAAGTTTTTTCTAAGGTTATAATGAATAAAACTTTCCCCCAGTTTTGACATGAATCGATAGTAATATTTGTGTATAAATTTAGCAAACTTGGTTTAATTATATTTTAGTGAGGAGGCTAGCTTAATGTGGTTAGACAAAGGCTGAACACGTTTCAGCACATCACAATGCCTGCAGGCTGCTGCTGTGATTCCAAAGACGACCTCATGACCTGGTGACCTATAAATAACCTAGACTGGGTTTGAGACAGATGGGCTGAAGAAGTATGTACAGTAGAATGGATATGGAACGTTGTATTTTTTTTGTGGAATTTTTACTTAGCCCTCTAAGTAGCCAGTTGCTTCACGCCTGTTCTGTGGTGTTTAGCTCATGGATTTTTTTGTCAAACAGCTTTAAGGGCCACGTAAACAGCAATAAGAGGTAAAGACTCTTCATAGCAGTGTTTGCCACAATGCCTCTACCCTTCTCCAGACCCTTGAGGGTGGTGTTCTTTGGTTTTTATCTCCAGTTGTTCTCCAGACTTAATTACTCCACTCGCCTCTTAATAGGCTGCAGTTCATAAACCGCAAGCTAGTAGGATGTGGTTGCTATTTTTCTTTTTTTTTATTCCCCACATGTGTGTTAGATGGGTTTATTCGTTAGATGAATTTCACAGAAGGTGGGGGGGGGGAGTGGAATAATAGAAAGAAATGGTCTGGTTTGATCTGAGATATTTGGTGTTGGTAATGGGGGGGTCGCATCATTTTAGTGTAAACGCCGCCCTTGACGCAGAAAGAGCCTATTGTGAGGAGCGGTGACAAATGACGCGTGCAGGCGCACCGTGACCCTGGTGGCCCTGGGATGCTTTAAACTGTGACTGGTCCTTGGTGGGATTTTCTGAACGCGTGGCCCCTCGCTGTCGAGTGAAGGGCCACGCATTCGGGGGCTGGAGGCTTGTCCATTCACTCCATAACTTCCAGTATGGAATCTAGGGTGTTATTTTGAGAGAACCAGTTTCTCTTGTTTTTTTTGAAGGTGGGGGAAGAAAACCACACAGCATTCGGTCGAAGTTTTGTAACTGGTTCTTGAAATACCGGTTTAATCCTGTTGTGTTGTTCTTGTTAGCCTTATGTATGTTTATTGTATTCTCAATTCTAAAATGTGCGCCGTTATTACAATTTTATTTTTGATCAATGTAGTGAAATTTTATTAAAGTGTTACCTTCCAGAATCACTTCATTCTCAGCCATTTTGAAGACCGTTACGTTAAAAGGGAAGCTTACTTCTTTCTGGGTGACTCTATGTGAAGAAGGACCGGAGCTCTTGAGTCATGGCGCGATGATGGTGCTCGCGAAGCGCCTGAGTGTTACGTGGCTGCAGAGAACACGGCCACGGCAGAAACGCCGAGTCACGGTAAACAAACACAGCTCATGGCAACAGCATTTCAGTTTGCAGTCTGGATTCTGATGCATTTGTTATTGTACTCCTGAGAATGCCTAATGGCCGGGTAATTTACTCTTGTGTACAAGTAATTTCAAGGTAATACCCAGGTTTATGAAGGAGTAAACAGTCAAATTAAGATGGACTGGTTGCAGTAAGTAGCATTAACACTGATAATCAATAGCCCTTAACACTGAAGTACTGGTAATCTGTGTTGAAAATCAACATAAATACTGGATATAAATACTGTATAGCCCTACAGGTCCTATCCTGTGTATGTTAGAGTGTCAAAAGTCAGTGTATATTTGAGACTCTCTACATCACACACACACGTCTGTGAATCTGATTCTTTATGACATCTTTAGAATTTGTAATTCACTTGCCAATTGTAATGACTGCTGGTCCAGAGGGTAAATGGGAAATGGCTTTGGGTAATAGTGTGATAATCTCTATCTGCTGTTGGTTAGTCACCACCTCGCTGGTAGTCATGCGGGGTTTTTAGGGACCTTTTAGGACAAAGCAAACATTTTCGTGTGCTTGTGTCCTAGTTCCCAGGAGAGGGGTGTGCTTGCCCTATCAGCAAACGCAGTGCCCTCCGAATGAGAGGCGAGGGATTCAAATGCTCATGTAGGTGTGCTGATTCTGGGTGGCCTTTCAGGTGACTTTTGGGCTTCTCCGTGTTACAGACGGTCACTTTGGTTCCCGTCGAACTGCCAAGACGTGTATCCGCTTAGGCAGGAATACTTTGGTGAATTTGAACGACGACCAAGGATGTAGTCCTGTATATTACAATGCTCAGTAATTGGTATTGTGTAGTATAGATAATTCATTCATTTGATGTAGTTTGATGTGATGGCATAATACAGAATTCCTTATTGGTCCCAGTTGTTGCCCATCCCGCGTGTCTCTTGCCTGGGATTGGCTCTCTGCTTACTGCTGCTCAGGAACACCAAAGTGGTTTATGGATGAATGGATCAATGGATAGACGTATTCGTCGTCCTCTTGACTAACAAAAACACAAGGCTGGTTGAAAACGTGGTCGATGTGCACGGATCCTTCCCAATCAGGAGTTCTCCGTGTAAATGTTACGTAAACAGTGGGCTTGTTCCTCGGTGCCGGTGCGGCAGGGTCGCGCTGCACCCAGTGTTGGCACATTGAGCTCTGGATTATTGCTCCGGTGTAATGAGCTGTGTTCTGCTGCCGCAGCCCAATCTAAGCGCCTATATCTTTGTTTGTTTATGGTTTTACCGCTCCTATGTCTGCGAGCTTCCTACAAAGATGGAGGGTGCTTACAAATCCAACAAACAAAAAAAAAAGACTAAATTAAGATCATTTATCCTGACTGGGAGAAATCTGGAGTGGAGTGCAGGTCTTGCTCGTGTTTCCCGTCTTCACTCATGCTGTGACAGTCAAAATTTCTCCATGTATCTCATATTGCCTTTAGTCATCTCAGAGGTTTCTAGCTGTGAGGTATCACGGTCACATCTTGCTGTCCGGGCGAGTCTGCAGAATTTTTGGTTTGGAGATTTTTCCTTGGTGTTAATGATGTTTGTCTTTTTAAAAGGGGGGGGGGGTGTCTTGTCACGGGACCTGGGCCACGCATGCGGAGCCGAGCCAAGCAAGACCACCTTGCTCGTCTGTGCTCAGACCCCTTTCACGTGTGGCTGGTCCTGCTGGGCCGGCGGGGCTTCCCGGCACTGGCCATAATGGAATTTTCTGGTATCGGAGGAGCAATAAGCTGCTTGATTTGTGTCCCTGGTACATGATACCTTTCCAATCAGCTGTAGTCAATTGGCGGCTCAAAAGTGCCGCTGGACCATGTTTTCGTGCATCAGTGGCATGGGGCTGTAGGCGGCGGGTTGGGTGGGGGGAGGTTCAGCGTACTCAATTCAAGAGGAGTGCGGGTATGGTGACAGCGTGACAAAGTTGGCGAGTCCCAGGCGAATAACATCGACTAAGGTGATGCCAGAGTATGCTGAAGTACGAGGCAGAAATGTAAAGTGTATAGGGTGTGTGTGATGACAACACATAATGAAATTTTGAGGGTGTATTTTTATTTGGTTTTGATCTGTGTCCACTGAGGATGTAAGGGATGCTTTGCGTTGTCATGGAAATGCCTCCTGATCCAGGGGTCAGCTGGAGCCCTCACCCCCCAGCAGCCTCGCTGGCATGCCGAGGGACGGGGGGCACTGCCAGGCCAGACCTCCATGCGATCCGATCCCGTGTGCGGCGAGTGTGACCGCTCAAATGGACCGGGCCCGATCCGAATGGCCGCACACGTTGACGCCCGGCCGCGGATGGACCCGCCCGGGCCCGCGGCTCGTAATGAACCTTTAGGAGGTGAAACTTGCCAGATACCCTGCAGGGATCAGCGTTACCCTGTTAGCCCTGCTGGCAATACGCTGATAGCGAGCAGAAGCCCAAATACAGCCCACGAGAGCCTGTCAACCAGCCTTTTTTAAGGGGCTCTGATTTGAATGAAAATGCTCTGGTGAAATGAATTAGTGTACATTTATTTGGGGGACAAACAGCCCTAGCAATGCCCCTCGATCTCACAAAAAAGCTTAATCTAAGAAGTTAAACATGGATTGCGAGGTAAAATGGTGTCAGTCCTTTCGGAGGGGAAGTCAGATTTTGTCCAGAAATGTGTTCAAATTGTGGATAATTTGAGGCTTGTTACACTTTAATGTTGTTGCCTTTGTTCCTACAGGATGAAGTATGTCACAGCAGTTACCATAGTAAAAGGCCTAACACAGCGATACCCCATAGACGTGCAGAGTCCCAATTTAAGTGGTAAGTTATTTGTTACTCATTTGTTGTTTGGTACGTGGCCTTCCGGGTTTATTTAACCCATCGGCATGAGGTGCGGTTTGAGCATTGGTCGCCACCCCATGGATAAGTCTCTGTATCGGATGTGGAACGTTTATTTGCTCGTGATTGAAGGACGTTAAGTGACGGTGGAGAATGTCAGCCTCCCGCAGTAAAACTGTCACTGGCAGCAGGGGGAGATGCAGGGGTTTTTAAGGCGACATTGACTGGGCCGCCCCCCCCCCCCCCCCACATGCCTGCCTATCTGTCCGCCGTGACAGGCGGCACAGGGGCAGCTGGGTAAACGGGAGACGCTACGCAGTTTTATCAAAATTTTTTCACATTCTTACTCTGCCTTTCTGGGTGCCGCTGGCAGCCGGATGAGTTTTGCTCTGGAAGAAGCGGGAAACTGTGAACAGGGAGGAATATTGCACGGGATGAAGCCGGATAACTCTGAAAATCATGCTCGTTTGCCGGTTCTGCCGATAAGGGTTCTGGGTCCTGCGTGCAGGTAGACAGTGGGGGGGTTTGCAGGGGGTCGCGGATCAAAGAGAGCGGAGCGATCAGGCCACACGGCAACTGTCTCTGACTGACTGTTTTCTCCCTTTTCTGTCTCGCCAGCCTTCCTCACTTAGAACTTATTGATGCTGGCATCCCTTACACGCCTTGCCCTGTTTATGTTGGCCTGTGGTTCGTAACTGGTGCCCCGCTTTAGCATCTAATGGGTCATGTACTTAAACTGGCCACAAGCTGGAACTGCTGGTTATTTTGCACCTGGAAACTTCACCTACATTTATGGCTAGGCCGGCAAAAACTATATATAATTGGAGAATTCAAATTTTCTTTTTCCTAAAATTCAAATAAATTTCAGTTACTTTTGCACTTAACTCGTTTACAGACTTAATATGGATGTTTAAGTCTAGTTTATCGTACATTTAAAGATGTAGTGAATTTTTGGGTGAAACACGCTCATATGTCTTTGTGCGTAAATTTCCATTTAACCGCGATTCTCCGCTCTCTGTGGCAACCAAGGTACCGCAGTGTTCCAAGTCCAAATGTGAAGTTCTGATTTCTGCTGAGTTTTGCCTTTAAGGTCCAAGTCTGATCAAAGAAATGCTTGAGTTGGTACGTAGGGCTCACCCTGGCTATAGGCCCGTCTAATGTCTGTGGAGAAAGCCTTTCTGAGTCCTGCTTCCACCTAAAGAGATTCTGCTCGAAGTTTTTAATCTGTCAAGTGTCCAGTTAAATCTTCAAAGATGGACTCTTAAGTGTATCTGTTCTCAAACAAGTCCTCTAATCAGTATGGGGGGAAATGTAATTGCCTGGACCGTAGACTAAATATACATATATAAAATCTATAGCAATTATGCATATCTGGCTACGTTTTAAAAGAAGTCCAGATGGATAGCTTTGCTGAAATTCAATTTAAAATGAAATTCTTGCTATATTGAAGCTGCCATTTCTTTTCCCAGATGGTTTATCAAGAGTCCCTCTCCAGAACCGGGAGGCGGTTAACTCCTGTGCTCTGACACTGAACGTTATGAATAGTCAAGAAGGGGCCAAATCAAAGAGGCTCACTGTCCCCCAACTGGTGTCCCCCTTGTCTGCCTGAATGGGGCAGGACAAGAAGGTGGATGGGGAAGGGGGGGTGTTGGAGATTACAGAATGCCTGTTTTAATCTTTATTCACAGTTAACCCTGGCAGAGAGTGCATCTTTGAGATCAGCTCCATTGGTCAATCCCATTTCATAGTCCTCAAGGAGAGTTTAAAGTTAAGCCGTCCGAACAAAGGCCTCTCCCTTCAAAGGCTCGCCACACTCCCGCTTCACGACCGGCACTCTGACTTCCAGGCCAAAGTCTTAGTCTCAGTCGAGCTCTCGGGGGCCAGCAAGTTCCCCCGATTGTGGCCGTTGGAACTTGACAGTCCTGGTCACATGACACACATGACACCAGGGTCATATGGCACTGATCAAAAGTATCTAAAAATAATAAGTATCTTATGTTGGAATGCCAGCAAAAGAGATTTAGAACGTTCGTGAAACAGGGAAGAATGAAAAAGGAGGTAGCGAATGAGAGGAAAGACTGTCACCACAAGGCTAGTATGACAATGGGTTTCCAGACAGGCACCTTAGTCTTTACGTGTATTGATCCTAAGAGTATGCTATGCTAATTAACCACTCCATTTGCCTACTTTAAATTAAGGGCCCCTGCCTTTTATGGACAGGCCTGGGGGGTGGGTGGTTTCTCTGTGTACCCTCCAGCAGCCTGTAGCTACTGCATTCCTGCCCCTCCCGCCCCAACCCAAACGTCTCTACAAGGAAGTGAATGTGGGGCTGTATTTCACTCTTATCTCTAAAGTCAACCTATGAACAGTGACTATTTTTAGACAAACAGCTGGACTGTTCATTGGGCTTGACCAGTCTTTCTTTTCACCTTAAGAAGATTTGGTTTAAATCCATATGTTTGTTTTAGAATAAGATTGGAGGTAGTTTGGTTATCCTACAACAGGGTGCCACCTTGCATTGAAGACACCGGTGACATGCACTAAATTAGCAGTTCCCACTCCGGACAGTTTGCGTTTGGGAGTGCTCCCACGCTTGGCGTGCCGTGACACTGATTCTTCACTCACGCGGCGTTGCTCCTGATCCGCTTTGACTCGGACCTGCGTGTTGAGGTAGGGAACCAAGAAGACTCGCTCCGGTAACAAGCCATCGCTGGGAGTACTTGCATTCTGCGCGATGATGATTCCTTGCCGGGCTTGATTGTCAACAGGCTGTTCCTGCCCCCCCCGAAATATGTTCAGCTGGCTCTCTTCCTGGAGGGGTTGAGGTTGCCAGGGATGCGAATCTCACTCCTAAAGACAAGCCTTTTCATTAAAAAAATGTATGCCCCTTGTTTGCCATACATAAGCAGTGTTGAACAAGGATGATAAATGCAGTCAGATCCAGGAAAAGACGGCAGGGCTGTGAGTTTAAGATCAAAAGATACCAAACCTAACTGAATGACTGTCAATATTTATACTTTTCTCCGTGCCTCATACCAGCATTGGCTTTAACATGTACACAGAGCGTGAATGAAAAGGAAAATGTCACATTTGTCGCGTAAGGTCCCGTTTCCGTCGCAGGACTGGGGGGGGGGGGGGTTCTATCGTGGCGATGGTGATACCTGATGGGAGGTGGAGTTATTTCAAAGGAAATGTTTGTGGATTAAGTGTATTTGGAAGTTTGATTCCCTGAAGTTATGGCAGTGACACACTACTGTCCGTCTAAATTAAACACTGTACAAGCACCATTTTGTTTGGTAGAAACATTTTATTTTTATAGCAATTTTTTGCCTCTGAAGCAATTGCATTTAAAGGATTTTGGATTCCTGGTGAGTTATGAGACTTGTAGATTATGGAAATAATTGGCTATTGAAAAGGTTCATATAAATGTAAATTAGATTAGTTCAGTGTGCCATATTTTTGACAAATTTTCTTATGTGAAATATATATTTTTTATCCACTTAGTCCAAAATTATACAGTATTCATTTGACAGATCTTTTTGAACATGAATAACACCCATTCTCTTTCTGTCATTCTCAACCCAGACCAGTAATTTTATCCAAATAAAAAACCCGGAAAACACTTTAAAATCAAATATCGAATTTGTATATATATTTTTTAACATCTATTTTTTCTATTGTTGGACGCATTATTCTGTGAACATGAATTGTGTTCTTTGTAAAGCTGACATTTTGAGAGCCCTTGAAGTTAAAGGTTACGTGGAGAAATGAAATGTCAGGATCCATGGTTCTCAATGGCAAGAAAGACACTGTCTTGGATTAGGATATGATTTGAAGTTTCCCCGTTTTGATCCGGCAAGCTTTCAGTTAGCGTCGACTTTCCTTAATGACGCACGTATATCGTTTTGTGAATTATGTTCCTTTTTTTTTTTGTTCGTTGATGCTAATGGAATTAGCTATAACAATGAGAGAACAGTTCTTGACATTGAAAAGAGTGTCGTCGGAGTTTTAGCAATGGTACGTTGTGGGTCTTCTCTGATGTTGCTGAATGTCATCGTCCATTTTTTACTTTTTCCTTTGTAAACAACCAGTTGATTCGTGGAACCAATGGAAACCCATGACACAGGTCGTCGGGTAACTCCGTCATGACTTTGGATGATGTCCTGAAAGATACCATACGTTTAAATTAACTACAGGCAAGCGATCTCTGATTCCTCTGGAAAAATGCCTAAAGTTGAAACAGGTGTGTGTTGTAACATATCTCTTGCTAATGTTGATTTAACTCGGCCTTCCAGGACTATGAAAATGACCTGACCTGGAAGTGTGCTGCCTGTCACAATGGCAGAACCCTTCGCTCTCACTGTCCTGTTGGCGCTGTGCCTTTAAAAGCCAGTCCTGGATGATGAGCCAATTAGTTGGCCTAAAGCACAGGGTCTGGAGGTCAGGTGGAATACATGGAGTTTATGACCTTGGTGTTCCATGTTGCCGTGGTAACAGAACTCGGGCTTGTAGGTCAGTGAGGCCTACATCAGGTTCGTCCTCAGCCCCTGGCGAGCAGGTAGAAGGAAGTTAAACACCCGACCTGCTGACTCAGTGGTTCCCCTCCCAAAGACCCGCTCTTTAGTTATTGACCGGTGTGGTAGATGTCACCTGTACGTATAACAAGGTAGAAGTAAAAAGCTACCTATGAATTACAATGGTCTAAAAATCATTCAGTCTACTGGCTCAAAGGCTTCTGGAAAATATACCTCTCTGTTGACAAACTCAGGCTTGACACAGACTGTGGTTTTCAATTACACCTCATGAATCCCCCACCCACATTTTTTCTTTGCTTATTATTGGGAGCTGTCAATCAGGTACCCCCCCGTTACACTTGACTGCCCCGGGTCCTCTGTAGTTCTCTGGGCCTCATCGGGTAGGAGGACCAATGATATTGTGCCTCATCGGGTAGGGGGACCAATGATATTGTGCCTCATCGGGTAGGAGGACCAATGATATTGTGTCTCATCGGGTTGCCCGGGCCGTTGAGCACCTTCTCCCCACCAGGATCGCAAACGAAAACATGCCACACAGCATAGACTGCATATAGGGCACGCAGATTTCTGGGGGAGGGCGTTCAAAACTCATCATAATCTTTCTGTCAGTTTTATGCTTAACACTTTGCATGTAGTGCATTCCAGATTTGAAGTTATTTTCATTTGCTCAGAAGATTGAAATGAATTTCTCAGTCGGCAGCAGTTCACAGAAATCTTTGGTTAAGTGTAGCCGGCTGCAGTGTAGAAGGCAGATGTGATGTAATGAGCGTCTGACAACATGACCCCCCCACAGCACTACCATGCACTTCTAGGTTTTTCTAAGGGGGTTTTCTGTTTCGGCTGCGTCCAAAAGATCCAGGGCTGGTAGTAGCGGCCTCTTGTCAGGCCAGGGCCCCTCGCTCACTCAGCCCAACCGCCCCCCCCCCCAAGCTGCCACTTTAATGCAGATTGACCCCCTCACTCGGAGACTGATTGAAACCTGTGTCTCCGAGTCGCTAATGCTCACTGAACCATTTTATTGAAGATAAAGTAAATAAAACAGTTTGCCATGTGAGAATTCTCTGGAACAGAGTAGAATGATCTGGAAGGTAAAATACGAACACACACACACACACACAACAGCGAGTCACACGGAGAGCTGCCTGTCTGTCGGTGTGTTTGAAGGGCCCTTCCACAGTTACCCGTGTTTAAACTGCCTCACTCATTACAATGGAAGACCTGGTTTTCTGCATTATTAAAAAGTTGTTCTTTAATAATATTGAACTGAGTTTATCATAAGCCTGGGCACCATATTAGGACCCACCAGAGAAGCAAATATGTTGTTTTTAACCCTTATCTATTGTGGAATTTCCATGTGCGCTCTAATCTAATATTTTACTGTCCTTTGGAAACAAATATTCACTTGGTAATTTGTCTGGGACTTCGTGTTTCGTAGCCGTGTTGCCCAAGATATGGAAGGTGATGAAAGACTCTCAGTTCATTACTATTTAAGACAAGTGAAGGAATTCTTTTTTCTTTTTTTAAGTTGAAGGAAAGCCAAAATACTTGATTTCTCTCAGAGTTGCTAGCCATGGCCAAAGAATACAAGATCTGGCACCACTGTGATATGAATTATGCGGGGAAATGCACTGGGAAAGTGCGTAAGAATATTAGAGGAACTGAAAATGCCTGGAGGCCGCGAGAGTGTGTCTTATTCTCCGTGAAGCAAGAGCGCAGTTACAGCTAGCTGCACTGCAGTATGTGTGGTAAATCAGCTAGCTGCACTGCAGTGTGTGTGGTAAATCAGCTAGCTGCACTGCAGTATGTGTGGTAAATC
>JAABNX020000070.1:23255994-23272237 GCA_015163995.2 Mormyrus lacerda
GCTGCACTGCAGTATGTGTGGTAAATCAGCTAGCTGCACTGCAGTGTGTGTGGTAAATCAGCTAGCTGCACTGCAGTGTGTGTGGTAAATCAGCTAGCTGCACTGCAGTATGTGTGGTAAATCAGCTAGGTGAGCTGCAAGTTAAGGCATTTAACATACAGTAGGTTTATTCTGTCCATCACTGGGATTATGAATGCTGCTCTTAATTTTAGGAGGGACTAAAGGAACATTGCGTCCACAGCTTATTGTTGTGTACTTGGAATCGGTGCCGATTATGGTAACATCCTGGTCTCTTACACAGAACTTAAATGCATTGGTTCACAGAGTAGGATTTTTGGCAGCGGATATTCCTGAACTAGTAGATCACCTTGTTAGCTGACCGCCACACTCAGCACACAAGTCTAGGCGGGATTTTTTGGGATGGGCATCACGGTGTCACCTTGTGACGCTAAGCACCCCGCCAATATACCATTTACACGTCTGTCACGCGTTTAACACTCATGGCTGGAATTCGCATCCCCGGAACTAAAGGGTCCGTTTCGAAGGGAGACAGTGGTTCTGAACCGATGCGGACCCTCAGGTCGGGGAATGCTTAATCACCAAAATGGTTTTCAGAAAGCGTCTTTGATCCCTAGACGTTTTTGTTCTATACAACAACCTCTTCAGGCCGGTTGCGTTTTTGATTTATATGGAAATTTAATTAATGCACTTTCTGAATAAGCCACGCTGGACAATGGCAGTGGCGGCTTTAGCCACGTAACCCCTTCGCACACGTCTGCAATCTGATCAGTCTCCGTTCTGAAGCCGTTCCCTTATCTGCGAGCCTCACTTCACATTATACAAACATTCGGTTCATTTTCAGCCGCGCAAATGTAAGACGCCCCTCTTATAGAGTTAAAGCCACTTTTAAATACCTTTTATAAACCTTCCATTTTCCACAGGAATTGTGTTAAGTCTCTAGTGGGTGATAGCATTTCTCTGCCTTTCTGAAGTGGTATGGGTGACATGCTAATACATTTGCATTGTGCCCAATAATTATTCCTCAAGGTCTTTCTCAGTCAACTGCTTAAGAATGTGTTTAACGCTATCTGCATTGTTGGAGGCAGTCGGTCAGTCCGAATTCCAGACTTGTCCTTTTGTCAAATATTTCGACACCGTGATAGTTTTCGCCATTCTTTTTTTGTGTAGCAAAACGAGGGGGGGGAGTGTTTTACATTATGTAAATGTTGGAATGGGTTTTGTAATCTCACATGTATTCATTATTGAGTACGTTGGGTCTGGCGTTACCAGCCCTGTTTTGCCGTTGTTAAAATATGTGTCCGTCTTGCACCGTGCTCAGAGGCTCCTCCTGGCTATAATCCAAGCTGCTTTTTTTCCCTCAGCAGTGTTTATTTCATATCACTTAGGGCAGACCTGAAAACCAAACATTTACAACAAGTGATGTCCGTTTATAAATAGGGGTTATTTTAAATTTCAGACGCACATTAGTTTTTAAGGCTCTTGTGCTGAAGATGCGATCCAAGAATCCAAAAGATCCAAAAATAGAGGGGTAACGTCTCACGGAGCAGGGACGGAATCCAAAAATACACAAATGAGGTGGCAGAACTCCGATTCGGAGGCGGGTTGGCCACAGTCAGTTCGGGGATATTAATGCGATGCAAATGATGTTTTTGTTAGTTGCACCAGGGAACGGTGACAGTCCAGGAGCCGCTGAGGACGGCAGCCTTGTTAAGGATGGGGACCAATTTATGAAGAAGTTTGCAGACCTTAATTGTTTGAGTGTGAGATATTCAGGCACAAGATTCGGTGTCTGCGGCAGGGCCTGCTCGTTCTGTGCTCTTTTCGAATGTGTTTGGCGAGCCAAATTGCACCTGTCACGGCAAACGTGTACATCTCATGACGGCACTGGCCTTTACTTCCCTTCCCGTTGCAGCTCGGCAGAGACAAAGTTAATATAATTAGCATTTAGTTATCAATATATCAGGTAGGAACTGTGTGTAAATGTGCGGCAGTAAAATATATATATTTGGTATTTTCCTTTTTGTACATATCAGTCAAAACAGCTATACAACCACACACAGGTACATGCAGAATACCCCGTACGGACCTGATTTGCCAAAGCTTTATGGACTTACGCACAGGTAGGTGCATGGGATTCCAGAATATGCGACTGCCTTGGTGTTTTTTAATGCCTCGCGTTTCATAATGCGACGCTGCTCCATGCGCTGTTGCCGCCGTCGTAATTGTAATTGTTTTTCTCCCCGAACCGTTAGGCTCTGCGTTATTAGCCGCCAAAGCCCCTCACGGGTTTTTCCTATTATCCCAGCCTCCCACCCCCGCATCTCCACACCAAATAAAAATGAAAAACGGTCACAACAGACCCTGACTGACCTTTCTGACGCACAGCCAACGACATGGTTTGTAAGATGTTTAATTACCAAATGGTATAATCGTTATTCGTCTCATCATTAGATATATAACATCAAGTGAATTACCTCCCTGGAGTTCTGTTTCACAGATCAATAATTTTAGTTTGAGCTGGAAGGAGCAGTCTGACTGATTCAAGGCACTTAAAACATAACGAGAATCCCACCTATAATGGAGAGCGGCGGTGCAGGTATTAATTATGCCATTTAGTTTATGTCTAATTAAATGTAAATTAAACCTATATTGGGGAGCCTTGGTATATTTAAGCTTTATGTCAGATTTGTTCTGAGGCAAGTGACTATGGATGTGTTAAAGCTTGAGGAATTAAGACATTGTAACAGATTGTACATGGAGTTTAACCCGATTATTCTTTATGTTTGGTTCAAATATGGTAAAATGTGTATTTCTGGAGAGCAGACCCCTACAGCAGCGCTGAGAGGAGGAGATGCATTTCCAGGGCATCCTGGGATATGGGTCCCCCAGCAGGTTCCTCGCCTTGTCCTTAACACCCATCCATTGATCCTCATTAACATCTACTGCTACTCACTCATCTGGCACGCTGTTCTCACGCCTCCACATGCGACACCATGCTGTTCTTCACTCCCACGTGTCACCTTGACACTACCACGCCACTGCTTCTCTATACCTGGGAGTACAGGCTGTTCCTCATTTCCTGACATGTTATTCTCCTTACAAACTCTATTGCTTCTCCCTACCTTGGACACATTCTTCACCTCCCGACTAACGCGGTGCTGCGTGTCTCGTGGTAATATCGGTTATTGTGAAAGCACAAACATTTTCTTATGCAGTCTACTGTTTCGTAGTTTGCGGGTAGGACCCTTCGCGGGGCTGTCCGGCAGCTGCCCGCTCGCGTGCATTACGGAGACAGGCTGTTTCTGGAACTGAGGAAGTTCTGAGAAACTTCATCACTGGATGGCAGTGTTTCCACTTTCAGGACCTTCTCTGAAGCAACAGGCTGCATTTGAAAGCTCGAGACGCCGAGACCTCAGGCACAATCATCTTCATCCCAAAGGGCCGCGATTCATCCCCAAGGCCGTGTCTTGTCATTACAGTTGGAATGCACAGCGCAAGCAGCGTGCTGACATTTTAAACGCAGACTCTCTGCTTACGAATCACTTACTCATTACTCACTAAAGTTCTCCGCTGCGTCTGCAGAGTGTGCTGGGGTCCAGCATCCCCAGGAATCTGTTTTGTTTTCCAAGTGTTATTTTGGTAAAAATTTACTGGAAACAAATACTCGCCTGCCAGCGACCCTGTGGTAATCTTTTAAAAAGTACATACGTGTCCTGATAATTTAAACTTTACTGCTGTGTCACCTCCCCCCCTACGTTTGTTAGACCCGCTACTGAAACAATTACGATATTTTACAGCGTTCTTTATTTAACGCGTCGCCATGGATTTTAAGCAGTTCAAACGCACAGATCTGTTTAGTCTGGACGAAGAATTTCACTCAATTAGGGAGAGTAACAGCGAGGCAGTACAAGTCTTATTTACACCGGAGGGACAGGGGAGGAAAACGGGGGATGGGGGGTGGATTTACCCTTTTCCTGTGATGTAGATCCCTGGAAATTTGTAATTTGCCATTTTCATTTCTCAGGACGCATTTTCATCCAGCAGGAATTTGACGATTATCCATCCGGCAAAATTAATTCAATTAAAGGCCTCTGATGCCGTCTGGCTGTCTTTCGATAATTACTTCAGCATCGGGGTACCTAATACGACAGAGTGTTCCTTTGGCCAGACTTCATTTAGAGCCGAAACGGGCGACTCCGCTTCATTTGATATAGATTATCCTGCCGTAATATTTTAGCGGCGCGCTGCGCGGGCTGCTTTTAGTTATGCGCACCTGCTTCTCAGAGAAAAAGTGTAACGGGATAAAACAGAAGGTGGGTAGAAGGGAGTGACCTTTTTTTCCTGGTACTTCCTGTTTCTGTCATTATTCTACCCGTTTAAGGTCCAGTACAAAATGTGTGTGCGAGCATACACACACACACACACACACACACACGTCAAGTAAACATATCTTTATGGGGACCGCTCATTCATTTCTATGGGAAAAATGCTAACGCTAACTATGACAACTTTAACCCCTACCCAGCCCTAACCATAACCATACATTTTCTCATTGCAGCCACAGATTTTTAGTAAAAATGGGTATTCATCACGTTGTGTCCCCATAAGGTAAGGTATACCCGCACACACACGCACACACTCTATACACACACACACTATAGTAGGTATGGTTTAAATAGATCTTTTTCTTTTTTTAAAATAAATAAAAAAAAGGTAGAAACCAAGTGGTATATGCACTCATGAAATTAAGAGATGTTTGTACAGTTTCTGTGTCCATAAAAAAAATAGACAGTACGCCAGCATGAAAAATAACGGTAATTGTATTTCAATAATATGTCTGTCACAAATAAATGCGCGATGAGTACTGTGGGGCTGCATGGGCGGCGGAGATGGAGATGAGAAATGAAAGCCTGTGTACTGGTAAATAGATAATCACACAAAAGTAATTGAGGTTTTCAAACCTCAATCTATTCGGCCAGCATGAGCTCGTTTGCATGTTAATCACAGAAGTGATTTCCTTCATCATATGGAAGTCCACACACTTTCATAACCAGCTTTAATTGCATTTAAAATGTCACAGAGGTGGAACATATGTAATTTAGCCATAACTGTGTCAAATTAATAGGCACTACAGATAGGCTGCATTGAATGCCTGGGAGAGCGAGGCTGTTTACACTCGCAATTTATTTTCTTTCGCCGTCGAAACGTTATGTATTTATTTACGGCCTGTGAAATGCGTTGATGAGTTCGGTGGCTCGGTGCTTTCCTGGCGCTGCCCGGGGAGGGTATTTTGTAGTGATTTCAAGGGCCCACTGTAAATGCGCTACCACTGGCAGCCTGTGGCGTGGAGGGGATGTGCTGTTGGTTTAATTGAACGCGTCGGCCATTGCACTTTGCACATCTAATAGTGGGTCTCTGTTAAATGGTACCCAGGAATATTTGCCTGAGGAGTTAAACTGTAGGGGCTCTGCGGTGCTTAAGGAGTCCTGTAGCGCCAATCTAAGGGTGCTCCCGGTGTTTGCAGCGACGTTTGTCAGACTTCGACCAACAAAGACTAACACCGCCTGTTTCTGTTCATGTTTATGAGTCAGCCTTGTCTAATGACTCGAATGTGCGTTTCCTTATGTTTCACTGTGCTGGTGCCATTTTATAATTTTAATGAAACCACTGTTTTTCCAGAAGAGGGCTTGCTGAAGATGCTCTTGCTCTGACTGTCTTTTAATTTGCTCGCATCGCCCCAGCACGACACGTTTTAGTGCAGCGTGCAGGCATTTGGTCGAGAGTCAGTCCCGCTTACCTAAGAGCTGGAAAATAAACATAACCACAAAATTGAAGAAACTGAAAGCATGGAATTAGAAACCCCGACCCCCCCCCCCCTCCAAAAAAAAAAAAACTAAACATGCTTAATTTTCCTTCATCAGGTGCTGTTTCACATATAAATTACTGCAAGGATGTTTCCATAACTCTGGATATTTGGGGGGGGGGGGGGGGGAGGACTGGCAAAACAGAGCTATTTAATTTTTCATAGGGAAGGACCATCAGGAGTAATAACCCAATATTCCCTCCCTTTCTCCTTTTCCAGATGCCTTTCCCTGATTCTGTATCTTTCTAAAGTGAAGCCCTTAGATTTTTTTCCAGAAAACGAGGTTTTGCAGAGACCCGAGATGAAAGGCAAGAGCTGTTGAAATGTTAATTTTACCATCTGCTGTTGAGGTCTGCTACCTTTTTGTGTTTCTTTCTCCCCACTCCCCCCCCTTCCTCTTTTTAATTCCCAGTAGTTCAGTTCTGTTTTATGAATGCTGTGGTATTTCAGCTGTTTGAAGTTTGGAAAGTAGGAGCATGACTTGGACTTATGAAAACAGAGCGCCACATGCTGTCACAGTCTGACAGTCCATGTGTGAGGCCTGCCCTGGTCTGCCCCCCCCCCCCCCGCATACTTCCCTCCCCAGTCTTAGTCTTTGAGCTGCCCTCCACCACGCATTTCAGGGGCGTTTTGTCACCTGTGATTTGGGGTCCAGCATTGACTGGTAGAAATACACTTGTATTTAATTTAGCAGTGTTCTTTCCATCACATCTCATTTTTAATTTGAAGTGTGTAGTCACAGAATGTGCGTGTTAGTTTACAACACAGAAAAATAGTCCCCCCCGCCACCCTTGCAGTATCATCATGTCAGATGCGGATCACATGACCCCCCCAGTGTTTATAAATCCCCTTTCTGTGTATTTTGATTCTCAGTATGACTTGTGGTTTGCCTTCTTGAATGGCCTCCACCAAACAGTCGTCGTCTTCTGTTCAGAAGTTGACACCTAAAAACAATATTTTGGCAGGGGAGTCGCTGGCGCACTCCTGACGTACACAGATTCCATTGTGAGATTTGATAGTTTGCAATTAGCGTAAGAAATTCTTCAGCGTTACTGTATGTCTGGAGTTACTTACCGTTTTCCTTGGCCGAGCTCATATTGTTTAGTCTGCTCTCATTGTGGATTTGTGCTGTTTTTTTCAACCCGATTCAGTTGACTTTTGTTTAAAGAGTGCATGGAAAAAGTAAAAAATACGAAAAATATATTAACATTTTTGTTCTCTTACTGGCAGCAAGTATCAAGCTTCTTTTTTTCTTTCTTTTAAATATTATTTTATTTTTTTGCAGCTTTCAGGTCTGGCTGTTGAGCCCCGCTGTCGGTATGACCTCATCCTGTGGTCTGTCATTCATTAATGGCCGATGCCGTTCAGGGCTCAGGGAGTGGAATAGTTTTCACATGACAGTGTCTCAGTGCACCAGCTGCAGAAACCGCAAACCATCTGAATCTGTGGCTTCAGGGGGCGTGAAAAGTTCAGCTGCCTTCAGTGGGCCCTGATTTTTATTTTTTTTTAAATAATGTGTGTGCGTGTCTGTGTGTGGAAATGGAACTACTGTGGACTTTTTCTATGAATAATACCACAGTTTACTCTGTACTGGACTTGTGAAATCAATTCATTTGACTTAACCACAAGTTTGATTAAATTAATAATTAATAATAAAACACAGAAGCTATTGTCTGGCCGGTAATGTTTAAACACACCATATAATATGCTTTTTTTGTTTAAAGCTTCTTGCTGGTCAGTTCTTTTTCCTGAAATAAGGATGTTTGCCCTTCTGGTACGTAATTGCTGTTTTTTTTTCCCCCCACAAAGCCGCCCATTTCCATGTGAAAACGTAATTCAGATAATAACCAAAATGTAGCATTTTAAAGAGGAGCAGGAGTTACTCACTAGCTGCACCAACACACAAGCATGTTAGAATTTTTTTTTCCAGACCTGTTCAAGTCTGATCATCTAGAATGTTCTCCACAACCACCTCACTTGTTTCAGAGGAACTTGACAGGCTGCCTTCTCCAAAAATCATTGCTGACGACCCAGTGAGATTCTGAGCTTTACCCGTACCTTCAGACCCCGTCTAATGCTTTGAAACATTATAAGTTGTATGGACAGGCGTGTAATATTTGACAAACTGCAAGGAACCTCAATCTTACAGTCTCTCTGGATGGTTTTAAGCATTTGAAAGCAACCATGGTGTTCATTGTTGGTTTGGTTTCTGTGTGGAACATGGGGTGGAGAGAGTGCCAATATTTACAGCGTAGTGGGTTTGGCTTGGGTTGCCATGACCTGTAACCCACCACACCAATGTTAATATTCTTCTTAAACATGAGAAGTGGAAACGTTTAAATGTGTATATTTCCTCATATGATGGATGAAGCTCTATGACACATAGTTTTACAACACTAGTGCAGTTGCATATCAGGTACTCACTTGCTGAACAGATGGTGAAGTGCTGAGGTCCTTAGTTCAGTAATGATTAAGCTAGATAGTTTTAACTAGATGACTCCTTCTGGCTTCGTATTTGGTTTGTCAAAACACACTGTAGCTTTGAGTCGCCCCGAAAGCTGAAGTGCTTTTTGATGCTAATGGCTAACAAAAGTGTTTAGGCACTCAGTGTTTTGAGAAGTGACATTTAAATTTGAAATAAACAAAGCTAAATTCAAGGTTGTTTTGGGTGCCTGTGTACATTTTGGTCCTTTTTGAAGTTGAGTCGCTTAGCAAAGAGACTATGCCTTTTAATGAAAAATGGTTGTATATGCACAGAGGGCTCTTGTCTCAACCAATGAGACACTTGTTGTTGCCGTTATGCGTGGTGGTCTGTAGTCTGAGGAAACTCTCGAGGTTTCACGGGTTTCTTAAGACAGGACAGAAGATTCCAGATTATTTTCCTCCTGTCACATAGACACCGAGGGTTACTTAACGGTCCTGCTGCGTGTTTGAAGTTCGGCTTGCAAGAGGCCTGGAAGGACAAGTGAGAAGGTCCATTGGCTTCAGATGTCCCATGTTTACAAGGCCCCTCACAAATGTCTGAAAGTAGCATCCTTTTTCAAAAACTGAGCACAAAAAATCTAGCCTAGTGGAGTCTAGGTCAAAATGTTCATCACGCTCAGAACTGCAAATGCAGACCGACATCAGTAATTGTCATCACAGTAAATGTATCTAAGAGGCTGTAAATGCAGGCAATGGACAGCCATATGGATGGTGACCTGGTGACCTGCCGTCTAACCAACGCCCTGGTGAAAAGCCTTTGTGAAGCACCATGGTTTAGCAGCACTCCTCATAGGTTCTGTAAGATTTTAAGTCGTCGTCGGTAAAAACACTGTCGATAACTAAGTTATTTTGGTAAATGAATGGTCTCCTAAGCAATCTTTAGAAATGTGATTGTGTTGAATTTGAGCATGGTTGACGGTTTCTCTTCGCCTCATTCTGATCACTCTTAATTTGTGGTGCCGTATGGAATTTGAGCCCAGATTCAGACATTTTCCGAAGCCCGCTTTGTCTCTCCTTCGTACGTACTCCCATTCCACTTTCAGATATTTAGCAAGGGCTGCTGTATAGAAGCTGTCAGATTCTGCTTGGAAAATGGATATTAAAGACCCAGTTGTCCAAATGTCACATCATTCTTGTACGCCGTCACATACAGAAAATAAACACGCTGTCACTGTGTCAATTGTCAACATTGTTTCCGTTTTCGTGGGAATAAAATGCTGGTGAAACATGGTGAATTCCAGCTCTTCCTTCTACGATTCGATTTGAAGTGACTCCGCCGTTTGACCGATTTCCAAGTGTTTGTCGGTTTGTAATAATCCTCCTGTCCCCTGCGCACACAAAGGCGCCTTGATGCCCTGTGAGGGAGAATTCTTAATTACACACCTTTGCGCGGAGCTCCACGGGCTGCAGGCCCACGTCTCACTTGGAAGTGGACATACTGACGCTTTCCTGTAAATTGATGCAAATGAATGAAGTGCATTCATTGAACCTTTTAAATTCTCACTTAAAGAAAAAAAAATCACTGATAAAATTAGCACCTTTAACAAAGTAAATGTCTTTATTCAGCTTTTTATTGTCTAAAATAACAGAATAAAACTTTTGTCCTATAAATAAAACAACTTTATCTATTCGTGTAGTATTGGGGGGACCTGATCAGAATATAGTATGGCAGTTATCTGGATATCTGTATGTATTTATTGATTTATTTATTTATTTTGAGAAATTGGACTTATAAAAAGCTTTCAGCCATGACAGTCTTGATTTATTTGCATTTGAAATGGCATTTTAGGGTTGTCCTCGAATGAGTGCAGTTTTTTTTATTACCTTTCTCTTTGTGATGTTGAATAAACAATTAAATGCAATGATTCACCCCAGAATGTACTGCGTTGCTATTTTCAGTGTTGGAAAGCGGTCCATTTGTGTCTCCCATCACGAACATCCAGTAATGTTTTTAGCGTCACGATAGGCTGCGTCTTTTCATTTTTTTTGCAACTCAAATTGCATAGCCAGACTGCTTTTAAGGTAAAAAACGAGGCACACTGATAAGTGGTTTATTTCACTTCCAAAGGCTTTTTATTGCAATTTTAATAATGGCAGAAAAAAAACAAAATTATAATATATTCCTCTATTTCACCAGTCCCGAGATTTTCTGCAATGTGCTTCGGCTAAATAAGTAACCTCTATTATTCTGAACGACTGCTTCTCCCACTTAATTTTCTATTGCTTGTACTTCTTAGCTACTCTGGTGCTTTACGATGCCGCTGCCCTGGAAGGGTTAAGCTTGGAAATTATGATGATGAAGAGGTAGCTGGCTTTGTTAAGGATGCTGTTTGGTCCCAGTGGACCCAACTTGAATGTTTTTCAACCATTACTCCATCCATTTATCAATTGTAACTTGACGCGTTGGGACTGGTATATTTGCGTGACTGATATTAAGTAAGAGCAAGTGTACATCTATGCTGTGGTGTATGATCAACTTAGAGGGTTAAATTTACAGTGTGCACGGGTATAAACCTTCAGGTTGTCTGGGGAGGTCCTGTCGAGGGGCCAAGGGTTAAGATTGACATCAGAGCAGAATCCCCAAAATTGTCCTTGCGGTGTCCACAGCGGATGGCTTCTCCATCCGGTCCACCTGCACCTTTATGCAGCCAGCAGGGAAAGCTGTGGTCCACTGCCCCAGCGACGGGGGGCGAGGGTCCCTACTGACTGAGCCCGAACCCTTGATTGGGTAATCAGGCAAATCGTTAGACTCAATTAGCCTGGGTGATCACGTGCTGCGTCATTCTGCTCTCTGCGGACAGAGCTGGAAACTGGGCCGTTTTGTGGATGCCCCAGTTGTGGGGGTTGGGTGGGTCATGTCCTGGCAGGTCCCAGGCATGAAAACCCGCCCTAATTCCCCCAGTGAAAGTCTTTTTATGGTGCTGTGTTGTTTTAGACCCGGGGGCACCCTCTACGGTGTACACGTAAAACGTGGGAAAAGCAGCTGAATCGGGAGGATGCGGAGACGTCAGTGTCACGTTAAATGAGCGCAGGGTTGATGGCTGTGCAGCTTCATTTATTTATTTTTTTTAATTCCGTTCACTCAGCGACATTGCAGCTCCGGTAAAAGTTGTCGGAAAGTTTCACGCAAGTTCTGCTGTTTGAAAGTGCTCCTCCTTGCCGGCAAATTGCGGGGTGAAGGATTCGGAGAATATGACTAAGCATCCTTCACACCTAGAAAAGATTGCCATTTGGAGACCGAATCCGTGAAAGGAAGCACGATTTAAAGGGAGGCAGTAAGAGCTTTATCACTCCGCAGGAAAATGTGCCATTTAAGAAGATGTAAAAAACAGTAATTTTATTACCCGAATATCTTCTCATGCAAGTGATTTCATTTCTCTTGTCAACCTCTGCAGAACCCTTTATTTGATCTTGCATTCCTGGGTTTAACTGCATCAAACTTGCTAGCCAAAGTTTATTTTCATTTGGAAAACACATTTTCTATACGAAAGGGCGTGGGGTTGGGGAGGCGTGTAGCACAGAGAGTTTTTTTTCTCTTGAATGTAAATGTCCTCTTTGAGTAACTTCGCATGCGGGACCATTGGAGCTAAAACTTACATTTCCTTCCCACCGGGCAGGCTTGGAAAGGACTCAATTTGGTGCAATTTGCCGCACTCACGTTTTAATGAATGGAAACACGTCTCCCTCTCCCTATCATTTTGCTCTGGTGAATGTGGCATTATGGGATACATTTTGGACCCTGAAAACCTCACTCGAAGCGCTTTTTTTTCCTGCCGTATGAATAAATCGGGCTTGTTTTGCATTGGTTTCCGAAAAAGAGCCCACATATCACAGATGTAATGTCCCAGGAATTTGCTCTGCCTTTGTTTTGCTTTTTTTATGAATCGATTTGCCGTATAGTTATAATTACGAGGCCACAAAAATGAGCACAGTTTCCCCAGTGTCTCAAAGGATAATGTAACATGATGCCTTTAGTGTACAAACAGATTAAATCAGGCTGGCGTTCACAGCTGCACCGCAACTGTATTTGCTGTATGAAATTAATTACATTCTCCTAAATGTACCGTGACAGTGAATTGCAAAGTACCTGAGAGAGAGAGCTGTGACGATTTCATTCGACTGAGCTGATGTATCTCAAGCCTGGAAATTCGACTGATGTAGGAGTCGGGGACCCAGTAGCGGTATTGGGGTTTCTGGGTTGCTGGGATTGTCTCACCCATAAAATGAGGTGCTTAAACACGGGCTGTCGTTGACGCGTCGCCATAGTGACACCTGTGGCTGGTGTCTGATTGTAGTTGCTGGGGGGGGGGCGTTTCGTTTTTATTGCTGGTGGGGTCCAAGATAGCTGTGCCACTGGCAGGCTGTAGACATTTTCTACTGTAGGTGTACCAAAGGCAGATGGCCACATCTCAAGGTAGTGGACAGCATCCCGTGGAATGCAGTCATGGGAGGGGAGGGGGGGGGGGGGGTTGGAAAATGCCAGAAGAGTGTCCATACAGTTAGCATCAAACAGCATGGTTTTCTATCTGGCAACCTGTTAACGGAGACTGGAAAGTCGTGGATGGTACCATGGGTGGTGGGGGGGTTGTGTTTGATACCGGAGTCTCCCCTCCCTCCCTCCCTCCCTGCAGGTCCCCCCGTTAAAAAGGCCCTCTTTATTTTGCAGGATGAAAATGCACACTGTGAAGGAGAACAGTTATTTTTTTTTATGTTAACCATGCAGCACACTTTCATCTTACTACAATCTGCTCCATAATGGGAAGACTGCTGCGAGGTGCCCTTGCTTGTTTAAATTTACTCACAGCAAAGTCTTTTGATTTCATCAAATGGCCCTAATTCAAATGCAGTTTTGAAGACGTGCACGTTTAAAGGGGGAGCACAAGAGCTCATTTAACCTGAAGTGTCCGTCTCCTTTTGCCGGCCGTTTTGAAGTGTCAGGCCGGAGTGATCTGCCTTCGCTCCTTGCCTGCGTTTCCTTTTCCTCCTCTTATTTATTTTTTTTCCCTTCCCTATCAGCTGAAGCCCCCCCTTCTCCCACCACCCATGGCTCCTCTTGCTCTTTTCGGACAGCTTTTAATGAGCAGGTGTCATTGAGCTGAAGATCTTTTGCATAAACCTTCTGCTCTCCAACACTCCGTGGTGCTCACCCAGTTTGTTTATTGTTGGCTTAATACCCTCGGTGCTGTCAAAAACGATGTCAAACTTTCACGGTGACACCCAGACACTTTAGCGTTTCCAGTTTTAATCTGCTGATCTTAAGTATTGTCTTATATTATTTACATATTTATCATGTTTTTCTTGCCATAACAAACGATTCACTGTCGCTTTCCAGCACCTACGCTGAGGATGGTCTGACAATAACTCCCTTTTATGTACTGATTAATTACTTCAATTATATGGATTATAAACACAATATTTGTGATTAAGTTTATTCTTGTCACCAGTGCTGATTTAATGTCTGTGATGCAGCATTCTTTTGCCATAATTAAAATCCAAATGACAAAAAAAACACTTTGATTTGCGTTTTTATAGGCCTGTGTGTCGGTTTTTGGTTAAGCTATCGGTGATGCTGATAGGCTAACCCTAGCTACAAACTGCTTACAGAATGTGCCTCCTAATGCGTTTTGCAAAAGAGGGCAAATGAAAGCAGAGCAGAAACAAACCGCCTTTTTGGTTTTAATTTATGGCATCTTGAGGAAAAAAACCATAAGGTCAGATACGTGAATTTCATTTAGCACATAAGTAAATATATTCACAAATGTTAGACAAGGGTGTCATTTCGGAGACGTAAGACGAAATAATGAAAGGAAAATCATAGCAATGCATTTATGTTAAATATGAAATGAAATGCATAAAGCCCTTTCTATACATATGTATTTGAGGGTTATGATTATATGCATCACTGAAAATGAGTTATTATGGTTAGGTACAATGCACAATTTGAAGAGCTTTTCGGGAAAGGTTTAGATCGTTTGGAGAATATCCAGGATAAACTGATGTTGATGTTTTCATTGCATTGGAGAATCAGAGTAAACAGATATTTCTTCTTTTTATTTATTCGTACACACACACACACACACACACACACACACACACACACAAATCAAAGATTATCTCTGGGCGGGAAGATGTTAAGCTTTATTCAAGGTGTCCCCAAAGCAGGCAGAAATTTCACAGAAAAGCCTGCGAGTTTAAAAGGTTAACATTTAATAGATGTATAGGGGAGTGGATTTGAGTACGGAGCAGAGATCACTGCGTGGTTTAATCCTCTTACGTAAAGGTCTCTTTAACTGTAGTCTATGATATAGCACAGCTGGACACTGCGTAGTCTATGTGCTTATGTGTCCAGTGCGTGACTCTTAGAGCATCTGAGCTCGTTCCATATTTTACTTTGAGTTTAAGAAACCGAGCACATGGCAAGCTCTCGAGCCAGCAGGCATGATGTATCGATATCAAATTGTCGGTCTCTGAGCTCCCAATTTGCAGCTCAAGGTCGGGAGTTGAGTATCTCTGTCCTGATCAGGGTAATGAGAAAAAATAAATGCTATGGCTTTGACGTGAATTAACTGATCTGCATGTTTGGTGTATATACAAATTTGTCAATAGTTAAGCGGTTGAATTAGCTAAATGGCTTTTTCCATCACCTGTTTTTTTTTTTTTTTAAGCGGCTCTGTCTCGATGCGTCGTGATTACAGTAGCAGGTGTGTTGGCATTTTCCTGCCCTATAAGCTGTATGCTTCGGCAGTTAAGGTGACGGACAAAACGGGCGGCTCGTTATCCGGTCCATTCGTCTGCCTGAATTGGGCCAGTCTGAGAGAGCGAGGGCTCACCCAGCTGGAGGCGTGTTTGTTCACTCGCCTCCGCAAACGTCGAGCTCCACTCTAGCCCCATTTGATCCTCTCCCCTTAAAATATGTAAGCAAACGCTAGGACCTAATTGTAAGCTCTTAGTAGGGATTTTCAAGTAAGTTACCATGGATACTAATAAAGTAGCATTTATAAAATGATAATTAGCTTGTCATGTAATCAGTATACTTTAATTGCTCGTTTTGGTCATATTAATATTATGATTTGTGCAATGAAAAAAAAAAAGGTTTCAGATGCATCATGATATTTCTTCACGCACCGTGTATCTGGTATCATGGATTATTTGTTAGCTGCCGGGTTTTTATTACAAGTTGATTACACTCCTGTATTTTTTATGTTCCATCCGCATCCATCTGTTGCTGTGTAAGCAGTCGAAATGTGTCCAGGCTTGAAATGAGACTTGCAAAGACATGCTCTTTTAGGGTTAGTTTATTGAGGGCGAGTTTGACAGAAAAGGACTGCGGCATCCAGGAGCAGAATTGGCCATCCGCGGCATGCGGGTCCCACACTTGCTAAACTAATAAAACTTTCAGTCTTCCTCAGATTCCCGGCTCTGCTTTATAAACAGCCCCTTTCATCCTGCCCCCTCACCCGACGGATAGGCTTAAGTAGGACATCAGCGTGAAACACCTCGCCCCCCCCCCACAACACACACGCATGCACCCGCACACATTTCTGCATTTTTTCAGGTCTGGGGAAAGAATATAATGGTGGTGATTTATTGTTGAGGGGAGCAAAGGTTAACCTGCGTTTAACAATGGCTGCCACCGCGGCTCTGATGCGACCGGCGGGCTGGGGTAATAATGACTAGCTGGCCGCCTGCGTGGGAGTGGGAAAGCGCTGGATGGACCCCGGACATCATCCGCTCAACCCAGGCCAGGTCTGGGCCAGGTTCTGGGTGGGTGGGGTAGCTGTTCCCATTCTATCTGCTCTAATTGAAAACTAACAATTACGAGGTTGCTATGGAGATTAGACTGGCTCTCGCAGACAGAAAGCTAAGTCCCCCCCC
>JAABNX020000070.1:23282742-23322740 GCA_015163995.2 Mormyrus lacerda
TGGTCTGTTTTAGGGGAGTAAATAACAAGGTAGTAAGAACCTCCATCACGGACGGGGGGGGGGTTAGTACAGTGCGTCTACGTGCCGAGGAAATGATAAAACATTTATTACAGTAGAGGAGGTGATATGCATAATTTATGCTGTTTTTAGCACAGTCATTAGTGATATTCTTGATAGATTTTTATTTTCGGCTCTCATATCTAACATGTGCCAGTAAAATTAATTTTCTGTCTTTCGTTTATTTGCCCAAGTTACAATTGAGGTTTAAGTCATCGGCAGCCGAGCGGTTTGATTGCAGCTCGCGACGTAGCTTAATTACATACCAGGAAGGGCAGTGTTTAGCGCTAAATGTCACAAAAATGAATATCTCTGGTTTGATTAAAAAAAGTATCCAGTATGTGACGGCCGGCTGCTTGTTTTATTTATTTTATTTTTTAATTTTATTTTTTAAAGCCTATTCAGGCAAATTTTATTTAGCCGCAAGAAAAAATGGGAAGCGTCATGTTAAACCATCCAGTGCCAGGTGATATGATTTGTGGCACAATCGCAAAATTTAAATTTTGCATGATTAGCTGTGCATCAATAAACTGGCCCATTCTGAGGTGCGCTGCAAAATAGCCAGTGGTCTGGCCAGACTGTATTTTAAGGGCCGCCTGTCCTTTTCTGCTGTCACACGTGCTGCAGCATCGACCCGCGCCATGGATTAATTCCTTTTGTATTTGTAAATGTGTATGACTATCTGCCTATATATATATGTGTGTGTGTGTGTGTGTGTTACAATTAAAAAGAAAAGAAGCTCTTGAAAAATATTTAATTGCCAGAATATTTCTCACATTTGTTTTTCTTGAACCATGTTCAGAATTCACCTTAAAGCCTATATATTCTACCCTACATGGTACCCCCCCTCACCCCCCGGCCCCTACAGCCCTTTTAATTTGCAGATAAAGGACGGTAGTCTCATATTGCGAGGGGGGGGGGGGGTTGTATACAAAATAACAGGCGTATTAATTGATGGCCCTTAATCATTTGCAGGTTTCCGAGTCATGATGCAGGAGTCGGCGACAGAGGCGATAAGCGCCGTGAATCAGAATGGAGTGAGCAGCCAATTAGATGCCAGCGGCAGGGATGGCAGATCAAGCGCCGACTTGGTCGGCGACGTAACCACAGTGGAACTGCTGCATCTGCAACAACAGCAGGTAAGTTGTGTTTTACGCGCGTCCCCGGCTAGCGGAGTGATAGCGGCGTGATAGCGGCGGCTAACGACGGGCTCACAGTCTCTTTCCTTTATTCCCTCCTCTTATCCCTTAAACTGTAGAAGAGAGCTGCTGCTTGTTTTTTAGTTGTGTAAATGACGGGCTCTCTCGTTGCTGTGTTTTTTATTTCATTTCTTTTGAACTTGTTTGTGTTGAGGTGGTTGGCTGGCTGGCCGTACCGATTAGTGAGTTCTCGGTGTCTCCGTGGGAACTGCAGGGCATCGCGGGGTGGGCTTGCCATTGTGGGGGTCTCCTTGGAGTCAGCATGCCATTGCTGGGGATGGCTTTGTGTTTGCTGGTTGTGTGTGTGTGTGTGTGTGGGGTGGGGGGGTTTGTGTGTAAGAGGGGCAGCTACAAGGCCTTCATCGAGGTGCGCGGCAGACGGCCGGGCCCGCGTGCTGGTGACAACGATACTATGCTGTCCACAAGAGGGCGCCGAAACATGAGCCTCATGTGCTCGCAGGCAAACCTTTGACCAAGGAAGATTTACATGTGAGCTAATTAAAGATTATAATGAGGCTGACATCTACATGTGCTACAAGGAGGTTTGTTATTGCAATTTCTGAAAAAATCATTTTGTTATTTTTCAAAGCTGGATTTTATCAGTTTTAAATATACATAGTGATTTTATTTTACAAATGTCTTAGAATTATTGTTTTGCATGGCCTAATCTATAAAATGAGGACATAGTTAAGAGTGGTAGCTGTATTTGTTTTCTTTTCAGTTTATACCTTTTCAAAATGAGGCATTAAAAGTTAAAGTTAGCAGGGTGAGAGATGAGTGTGATAAAGCTGCTGTACAGGGGCTCAGTCATGCTGGGCTGCGGTTTGGGGCACTGTGTGTGTGTGTGTGTGTGTGTGTGTATGCATGTGCTTGCGTGCGTGTGTGTGTGTGTGTTTGCGTGTGCGTGCGTGCGTGTGTGTGTATGCGTGTGCGTGCGTGCGTGTGTGTGTATGCGTGTGCGTGTGTATGCGTGCGTGTGTGTGTATGCGTGTGTGTGTGTGTATGCGTGTGCGTGTGTATGCGTGCGTGTGTGTGTATGCGTGTGTGTGTGTGTATGCGTGTGTGTGTGTGCGTGCATGTGTGTGTATGCGTGTGTGTGTGTGCGTGTGTGTGTGTGTGTGTGTGCGTGTGTGTGTGGTCACACGCCTGCATAAGTGTGAGTCTGCTTGCTGCTGGAGGCAGCCAAACCCTGGCAGGGAGGCGGACAGTATGGCAGAATGAAGCCTGCAGGACAACCCCCTAACCCCCCCACTCGGAGCCCTGGGGCCACACACCCCAGCTGGTGAGAAGGGGTGTGGGGGGGGGCAGGGGGTGCCTTGTACAGCCACTGCCTCTCAGCAGCCGCTGAATCTCTCACTCAGACACAGATTTCAGGGTTACGGCTGTGACACTGTGAGTTTTGACAAACAATCATCATTCAATTTATTATCGTCATTGTAGTTTTTGTAATAAATGCTTTTTTTTAGTCAGAAATGCCAGAAATTGACTGAAACTTTAAAGTCATTTACCGTTATGGCCGAACCTTGGAAAGGAGGGTGGTGGGGGGGGGGGTTATGGTCAGGTTTGTGTGTATTTATGTAGAGACGTGGCAGTCCCCATTGGCCACTCCAACATGACGCCGTTTGACGGGCAGCAGAGGGAGCGGAGTGCTGGATGCCGAAGTGAGCTTTGGGTGCTGTCACTCGTTAGGGCACAGACGCGTGAGCGCGTCACGCCAGCACAGCCCGCAGCTGTAATTAAACGCCAGCAGCCGGGGGTGTCTTCCTGCATGGCGGGCATCCTGATTGGCACGCGCTCTGGAGCCAAGATCCCTGCACGTTCGGCCATGTAGAGCCCTTAAATGTCACGTCTTCCATCTCGTATACAATGTATCATTTTTATACTACAAGTATATTTTATTATTTTAACAATTGGTTTTTATTTTATTAGAGATTTTAAAAATGATTCACAAATTGAGGGGAGCTGGTCAGTCGTTATTGCCACATTATTATTATTAGTAGTATTTTATTATTTATGTGATATTCTCATATTCTTCATGCATCATAAAAGAACTGTACTGGAACGCACCTGATATTTGTTGCAGTCATATTTATTTGATGTTCTTCAGCTCTTCATGCTCGAAGCATGGTGCTTCCTGTGTCAGCTTAGCATTTGCTGTGTCCACGGGCCGACCACTAAACAGTAAGGTTGGGGTACGTGGGCAAGGCAGCCACACGATTGGGGGCCACTGTAATCTCGGTCGCCGTGCCGACTGAGTGGACTCAGTTATTATGGGATTATTATGGATTCTTACCCAGATCAGGATTAATCGGTTGGCTGAGACTCTTAAAATCAGGTTACATTACAATTGCCTCCTCCCCCCCCCCCACTATTGTGTGAAATTTCTGTGCTGCCCATTGCCAGCCAGCTGCTGGTGCTGTTCCAAGTTGTGCTCAGGAATGGGGGGGAGTTACATGTGACAGGTTGAATGGGTGGTACATCACACTTCACGCTCTTTCCTATTGGCTTTTATTTATCACAGAGTGTGTTCCTTCTCTCTCCTTGCATGTGTTATATCCTGGCCTGTTTGTTTGTGGGTTTCAGAGGGGTGCAGGGGGCTTTCCTTGTTCCAACGCCTCTCGTTACCTGGGCGAATCACCGTAACGTATAAAAGTGACTGCAATTAACTCGACGCGGTTGCAACAGGAGATCCCGTGATGAGCGACGTGGGAGCAGGTGCCGGTCTTTTCGGGGGGGAGGGCTTCCAGGAGCAGCTACCTGCGAACGAAGTGGCTCACCCCGTCTACCGAGGCCCGGCGCCATGCCGGTAGTTGCGTCTGGAATTTTGATGTTTCACTCACGTGTTTAATATTCAGAGCCGGTCTCGCGAAACCCCAGTTACGGCAGAGCATGAGTCCAGAAAGTTCCAGGGACGCCATTTTTTTTTTGTTTTTGTTGACGTCGCCATGGGAACGATTAGTGTGGGGGGGGTGGGAGTGAGAGATTGCAACAGTAGGGCGGATGTGATCTGGAACGTGAAGGTGTGACATTTGGGGGGGAGGTCATGCAACATGCAGTTTTATTTACACATGGAGGGGTGGCCTGGCACTTATAATCAAGACAACTATAATAAAGCCAACTGTACAATCAAGCCAGCCACAGAGCAGCCCAGCAGTAATCAGGCTTGTTTGTTGACTGTTATTAGGATGATGATATTATTATTATTATTATTATTATTATTATTATCAATAATAACAATAATAATAACAATAATAATAACAATAATAATAATAATAATAATATTGTAGTAGTAGTAGTAGCTGTGATTGCATGATTGTGTCATTTATTTGTTTATTTGTGTTTTTTTTTTTTTTGCTTTTAAGGCGCAGTCAGGTCTGTGTCTCCGGTTGGCACGAGCATCGCTCGAAGCCCGCAACGTTTATTCTATTTGTCAGGTGTTTAGGAGGCCGCTGGGAGATTTAATTAGTGTCAGTCAGCAAGATGCATCGCTCAGGCCGCACGGGTACACGCCGCGCTCCTGCATCCCGGCCACACACGTTCTCGTGCCCTCACCATGCGTGTGGAGGGGGGGGGGTGAAACGTAGAGCCCAGCCGTTGTTTCTAGAGAGTCGAGAACATAGGGCGATATCATACCCCCCTCCCCCCTCCCCCATCCTGGCACACACACCTTTCTGACATGTCCCTCACCACAGAGCTGTAATTGCCAAGGTCTCCCGCTGTCCGGACAGAAGAATGAGCCGCCGTCCATTAGACGCGTGCACACAAAGATCCTCGTTACTGGGATCTCGTTGAGATGAGGTGAAGTTTCGGGGCCCGTAAATAAGATGGCCTGGAGGCACTTTACTGTTTAATTCAATTTGAAATACGAGTTTCCTCAGTTCTCTTATTGCTGTGGAATGACCTGCTTTAATTAAGTTATTGGCTGCTTGAGTCTCACTGGGAACATCTTTGTTACCCCAGCGATGGTGCGAAGGCACATTGCTGACACGTGGACTCCATGACACTAAGGGCGTGTGGCGTGTGTGACAATGACGTTCCTGCCCCCCCCCCCCCCCCCCCCCCCCCNNNNGCAGTGTTTTCAACTAGCCTAAAATAATTTCGCGGTTGCTTACCTCGCCGTGCCCCTCCACTTCGAGCCACGTTACATGTTTACTGGCATGCTACCGGTCACCCTCATCTCACCCCCCTGATCTCAGGAGATTGAGCAAAATGTCAAGCCATGGCTGGGAAGGTGTGTGTGGTGGGGGGTGGGGCAGAGTGTGGTGGGGGGGAATGAAATCTGCTGGAAACAAACACTTAGATGCATTTCATGCCTGAGCTCCCTAGCATTGTCGGGAGGGGTGGACAGGTGCACCCTGGGAACTCTGTGATGCAGGTGCAAACAACCCCCCCCCCCCCTCCATCTGCCCCCCATGTTGTATAATGTTCAGCTGCGGGAGAATCCTAAGATTAAGTGGTGGAGGCAATCAGCTTCTTCCCCCCACAACTCCCACACACACGCACACTCACACACGTGGCAGGTGAGCTGTAATCCATCTTCAGCCTCCCACATGCATAGTGGAAGGATTCTCTGCTTATAATCAACTTTGCTTGCTTCAGGCCCAGTGATTGAGATGAGGGGGTGCACTTCCTCTGTTTACCCATTGCCGTAAGTCCAGAGATCCCACTAGGCAAGATTATGGTAAAGCAGACATTTAAAAGCCACTGCTGTGGGTAACAGAATATCACTCTGATACTCACCTGGTCCTGTGTTAATCTGCACTGGGGCTCTAGCAATACGGCCTGAAGGGTATCAAATCAGAAGCCGCAATTTCAAATTCAGAGCCTGATTTTCCTTCAATTTACACACTGCAAATCTGTGATTTTAAACCTACAGAATTAAAAATCTGAAATTCAGAATCTGGGGATTTTTTTTAAAGAATCGAGAATTTGGAACTTTGGAGCTTTGTAGAATTTGGAGTTCAGAAGCAGAGAATTTTGTACAGTGTGTTTAAAATTCTGATTGATGTCTCCCAGCAAAATAAGGGAATTCAGAGGTGTGTAATCAGGGGTGAGTGCATTCCGCAGAATCGAAGCCACGTCAGATGTTTTAGCTGTTGACGTGCTGCTGACCTCTTCGTACCCTTCCATGCGTGCGGCACGCGGTTTTGATAAGGCCCAGGCACCTCACACCTCACCTTGTCGCCACTTTGTTCCTCGCGCGGCTGTGTTGTGATGACGATTCGGTCATCGCTCCTGGCAACACCTGCACCACATCAGAGGGTCCGTCTTCCTGCCTACCCCCCCCACTCCTCCTTCCCGACAGGTAGGCCATGAGGCCCAACTGAGCTGTGACTACACTACAGCTCTCCTTTTCCTTTTCTTTTTTTCCCTTCTTTTGCTGGCCGTCTCGGAAATCCCGTGCGCTGTGTACGCCAGCGTCGGCTGTCCTCCTAAGCTGACAACTGAGAGGCAGGATTTTCCGGAAGGCGGCTTTGGAGTGCTGTTGAATTTAACAAGCATGTCTAGTCGTTGTGTTTTTTCCCTGCCTAACTCGTGAATAACAGTAACGCAGCAGCAAGCGAAACAGGCGCCTCCGTTTGCCGTCCTGTGTGTCCTCTTGTTTATTTTTGTACTGCTTGAAAGGGTGGATCCTAAAATTAGGCGTGGGGGAATAACATGTTGTCACGCGGCTGTGATTCTCTTAAGTGATTGGCTAGGAAATTCCCAAAGATGCCTGGCGATTAGCCTGCCGCCGCTGGTCACAACGTCGATTTGTGGCGCTGCGTAAGGCAACGGGGAGTAAAATCCAGAACGTTCTGCAGCTCACAGTTACGCTTATGCAGTGTAGCGGCATAACGTTAACGAAGGTTAACGTGTCACCTGCGGTCAGTCTCTGGGAGCAGCCCGTTGTCTCGTATCGTTTTTGAGCCAAAGACGGTTATTTCGAATTGGCCATACAGATAGACACTTATTCATCATTTTTACAGTAGCCTGAGTAGTGATAGAAATAGGGTCATGTGTATGTATTGAAAATGGTGTACCCATAATCCCCGGTGGCATGCCGCCCGGGTCCTCATGAGTGTCAAGTGGACAGAGCGTTTGACTCAGGCCCCAAATGGTGGTCGCTTAAGACGGCGGAGCTAATGGCTGCAGTGTGTGCGGTGTGTAATTTGTGGCTCTAACAGGAGTAATTATTTTATCAGATGGATTGGAACCCATAAAGGTACTTGTCTATAAAGCCATAACCCCAACACCACTCTCTAACCCCCCTCCCCGGCCGCTGTCTGCCCTCTCTCAACCTCCACCCCCCACGCACACACGTGTGTGTGCCCCCCGCGGTTCTCAAGGGGTGGCCTTTGTCAGTTTGATTATGATGTGACCCCCTGATAAAATTCCTGACAGTAAGCTGCATTTCATTTAAGGAGTGATTGATCACCGCAACGCAAATGCAGGCCAGCATGTAAATTTCACCTTATATGCTCTATATGACATTTTCTACCTGCTGGGCATGGATATGTGAAGAATTGAATTATTTTTAATGTATCTTTAGAAGTTATCATGTATGCGTCGAATGCACACGCGTGTATGCATAGGATCATAAAAACACACGTGTGCAGGGTCACGCCATTCGCCGCAGCTGTCAGCGAGCCACTGGCTTCTCACACTCCCCTGACCGCGTGGCATTTGGTGGACTTAATAAGCCGCCCGCTGACTTGTAAAGCGCCTTGCGGTCGCCTGTTTGTTTTAGATGGGACTGCTGGTCCGGCTCCGGAGACAATTACCCGCACCCGGCTGAGCAGAGGGTGTCGCCATTTTTCGGGGGAGGGCCCCACGTCCTTGCTCAACATGGCCAAATTGTATAAAATCTTCCATGGCCAGATGCTCACCCGTCGACGTCCCTGTCTCGGCCCCCGCCCAGATTCCCCGTCCCACCCGTCAGGGCAGAGTGACGAGGATTTATATGTTTACATTTTGTTTGCCTGTTCGTTATTTGAGACGGATCCGCTAATCGCAAAGCTGGCGCTAAGCCGCGTTCCTATAGCTACGCTTTGGTGGAAAGGAGCTTCGCGTGTCGCCGTGGAGTCGGACGGGTGACTGAAAGCAAAGAGATTTAAAAACAGCTAAAAGCACAATCCTGGAGCAGTTACTCAACCACCGTGCGTTTCCCTAATACCGCGCTTCTCTGTCTTCTGTGCCGAAGCGAGCATCAGCTGTATTCTCTGGGAAACCTCGGTGCGCTCAGATCTCCCGGCTCGCGACGCCTTTGCCCCACCGGTTGTCGATCGATCGCGCTGCAAGATTAGAGGGGGATAGGTTGTGGACCGGTGACTATCGCGGTGGGAAACCGCTAATCTCTCCATCTATACAGGTCTTCTTCTGTCTTGATGATCCTGATCAGCGGATTAAACGGAAACACTGAGCTTCGCGGGCAGACTCGTCCCTCATCCTTCTTCCTGGGGGGGGGGAGGGGGGGGTCACGCTGCTTTATTTCCTGGGTGTAATTATGGAATGTGAATGAAATGGAATGTGCAGTAAAAACATGCATTTGAGATGCAATTCTCGGCAATACATGTAATGAAAGAGGAGTGCTGCAATACTGTTTGAAGCTGGCCGTTTCTAAGCAGCGATTTGTCCTTTTCTTCTCCTTTTTGACTGGCCTGCTCAGTACGCCCTGGTGAGGAGGCTTCCTTACAGCTTTCCACATGAATACCAAATCCGCACCAAAACAGGTCCATTACGGTCCGGCCTACGGGCGCCTAGCTCTCCTCCCGCTGCTTCTCAGCCGCTGAATATTTAAGGGGGGGGGGGAGCACAGCCACTGGCAGCTTCTGTGGGCTTTAGCGAACCCAGTAAATAAGCTGGTTTCACCGCTAAATACACGAGGGGCTTTTTGAAGACTAGATGTCACTTAACACGGTGCAGCCTCTGATGAGGACTCTCTGACATCTTCCGCCGCGCTCAGGCCGGCCTCAGATTGGACCCGAGACTCCCGTCCCGTTTTCCGGCGCTGTCATCCCGAGGCAGACATCTTCATCGCCTGTCTCGAGGCGGCTTCGCACGGCCCGGCATGGGCTTGGGAAGAGAGGCCCACCAGACCTACCGGCCGCACCGTGAAACCACCAGCCGTGAGTGCAGGCCGTGGGTAGGCTTGGGAGCGTGTGGGGGATGCATTAATTACTGTCCCTTAGGTGTCCTGGTGTGTCAGTGTCTCTTAAAATGCAGACATGAGCCTTCACAGTGGAAAGGCCAGTGTTACACACTGAGAAAGAGTATGTCACCTCTCATTAGAGCCAGGAGGACTGGGCCGCATTTTGCTTTTGTGTGTTTGTCTTTAATGTCCAAGTTGGTGTAATAAGTTATTTTAACCCCCCCCCCCCCACCCCCAATAAGTAAAAAGGTGATTGTAATCTTACAATGTTTGTATCACCCATACTGTTTGCGTTCTGGAGTTCCGCCATCATGGATCTGAGATAACGTTGCTCAGTAAATGATCCAAGAGTTATCAAATATTTGATATATCCAGCCTCTTTCTATAATGAGATGCTGTGAGAATGAATTGTTGAAATGAAATGGTAAAAAAGGGAATTGGGGGAATGTGGTGCATTTATTTTTTTAAAGCAAACATACAAGTAAATGATTATTGAGATTACCTCTCAGTACTGCTGTCTTGAGATGAGGGACATGGGCCACCCCCCCCACAGGAGTAGCCTGCCAGCTCATGAGATCTTCCCACCATCTGGACGCCAAAAAAAAAACAGCTCTCAATTTTCATTTTGATTCGTCTTGCTTTTTTGTTGTTGTTTGTTTTTGCTCTTTGCCATTTCCCTGTAAGGCTGTGAAGTTGACCAGTTTACCAATAATCGTATATTTATCTTCATTAAACCGGAAAAGGTTCCTTCTCCTATGTTCTTCGCACAGCGAATTCTAACCTTGGTTCCACGAAGTGCGGTACATAGGATCCATTGTACTGCCAGGATGAGTCGTAATGGCACGGAGTTTACAGAATAGGGCTGTGATAATAGTAGCCCCCATATTTAGGTGTCAAACCCCGGGGTAATGTGGGTTCTTCTGAGGGACCCTCTGCTCCTCCAGCATCTGCAGCGGGAAAAAAGTGGAAGAAACATCACCTGCTCCGACAGGCCGAGCGCAGCCACCGAGCCACACAGCCATAAATTTTCTCGTTAGGCGAAATTACCACCACTAACTTGCGAGGCTCCAGCATGAAATTGAGAAAGGAGCCCCCGCCTGGAATTAGCATTCTTGATTTGATGCGATATGCAGACTAAGGCTGTGCCTCGGTCACTGCTCCGGAGTCGCACGTCGCTGAGCGTGATGCGGATAAATCCTGTATGCGTTTCCGTGCGTGTGCTTTTTTTCCGCCCGTTTCCTTTGAAGCGCCTTTGTCAGGCCCTCGGCCCATCTCGTTCCACACCTGAGCTGCGTGCAGCCCCCCGCTAATCAAAAACCCGGCGGCCGGCGAGGCCGCGTCGCAGTCCGCTGCCTCGGGAAGCTGCCTCTCGCCGGCGGTTAAATCGCAGGGAAGAGCATTGATTGATAGATGCGGCATGCGGGGGAACGGGAAGATAAGTGTACCTCCCGCAGCTTACTAAAAGGTCAGGTGCGCGGCATAATTGGAATGTTCACCGGACGACTCCAAGATAAAATGGATCGTGGATCACGTTGGGCCGAGTGGTGCGCGGAATGCCGCGAGGCCGCGGCCAAGATGCATTGCCTCAACCAGTGCAGAGGTGCCACCCATTAAGTCACCGCGTTCTTTCGAGTGACCGGGAGGTTGGCCGGAAACATCCGGGAAAACAGCTGGCGAGACGGAACGGCTCTGAAAATGGAGGCCAGACTCCGAGGTGCAGGCAGGAACTTGCCGTTGTTGATTTTCTATATTACGTTTCTGTTTGGTGGCCACACAAACAGTATGAAGCCTGTTTTATTGTACGTTGTGAGGTCCCCCCTTTATGTTCCACATTTGTGGTCCCGCGGCAATAATTTTAGGGGCACCGGAGTCATGTTTGTGTATCTTTTTTTTTATACAGTTATTGCTTCCTGAGAAACGCATCTCTGATGAAACTATGACGTTGCTCTTGCCCGTGACCCGCTGCCACCGCATGCTGCCAGGTCCCGCTGTGTAAACTCTGAACGTGTGCCACCTTGCGCCTGCCCGCAGGTAGATGGACACACAGGGAAAATTACTGGAACCTTCCGCCGCCTGGTGAAAATAAATAAATAGGGGGGCGGTGTGGTTTTCCATGCGGATGCCTGTGAGGTAATTAAAGTTCAATGTAATCTGTAATTCCCAAAGCCGGGAGCGGCATTCTATTGACCCCTTTGGTAACCGTATCTCTCTGCTGCCACCCCCGCACCTCGGAGAGACAGACGGGCGGGCAGGCGGGCAGCGCTGAGCATGCACGGGCATTGGGCGTGTGCGGCACGGGGAGCAAGCAAGCAGTAGCCGTGATTACTGGGTCTGCGGCTGACCATCGTAGGGGAGAGCGGGGGGGCGTGTTTTCTGAATTATTTATCTGCCCCCGGACGCTTTCATCTGGACGCACACATTGGCCGCTCACTGATTACCGCACCTGAAAACCAGCCGCGGCGATTCTGGTCCAGCACGGCAAGCGTGAAAAGGGGACGAGGAGCAAGTTCCCCCTGGGACCTCCTCTGAACTCCTCACAAGTCTGCTGCTTCGGCCATAACAAGGCTGCAAGTCGCTATGCAAGCACGCTCATACCCATAATGCCATAGCGCTGATTATTTCCTCGCACTGCCGCTTCTCTGGCCTCTGGTTGTTCTGTACCCGTCCAGATCCAGGTGTTCCTGCGGTTCTCTCACCCGTTGATGCCATTCCCCACCTTTCCCTCTTTGTTCTGAGAGCTCCTCGGGTCCCGGCCTCCGTGTGGAGGTTCCCCCTTGCCTCCGGCTATGGTCTTTGGTCTCATACTCTCCTAATGAGTGCTTGTCAACAAAGGCAGGCACGAACGGCGTACAGTGGAGAACAACTTCATCCGACAGCTGCCCAGTTTGGCATGTTGTGGATTAGCTGGCTCAACATAAGCCGGAACGCTGGCCCTTGCCAGTGCGTCACGTTAATTTGGCTTGTTTTTCTGTCCTTTGAGATTGTCAGAGATATACAGTCTCAGAGAGAAATTTAGAATTGAAGACATTTTATGTGCTTGTAAGAGCACGGCTCACAAAGCACGCCTGTGCAGAGATGTTAATATCGCCAGATAAACGTGTAAAAAACATGTTTTTGAAATGCGACGGGTGCAGGATTAATAGATTTTTTTAATGTTGTGTGACCAGGAGCGCAGGAGGAGCACGCTGGCATATTCAGGGGGGTCCAGCAACCTCACAGGAGCCCAAGAATACATGTTTGGGTGGCGGGTTCTGTGCACATTTCATGCCCCCCAGAATTCTTAGCTGCACCCTCGTTTGTGATGGTGCATGGACTGAATTGGAAGTAGCGCCTGCTAGCTGGGCACACTGATGTATGCAGCCAAGAATCCAAGGCGGGACGGCAACATGCTTCAGGTCGTCTGTGAGCTAAGACGGAAAGACTGACTTTCAGAGCCAGAGTGATTCAGATTTTAGCTAGATTTAGAACAAAAAGGTCGAGGCCTCCTTCCTGAGTCCGCCCCGAATCACCCTACGTAGACCCCGTGATACCTGGGAGTCAAAAGTGGGGATGAGGTGAATTTCATCACAGGGAATGCGGGACACAGGTTAGGGACTCTTAGCCCTGTGAGATGTACAACCGTATGGCAGTGAAACGGTGTACAGTACAAACGCTGTAATGTTTTATTGTGTCATATTGCTTCGTGCTTTTCTTTTCCTATATTGTTGCTGCCTATGTTGCTTCATGCCCGGTGAGCTAATACAAAGACCCTCTTATACTGAAATGGGGGGGGGGGGGTGGCCGTTTTCCCTACAGCTTTAGTGAAGGTCGAGGCGGCAGCGGACGGCGGTAAGGGCCCCTTTTCCTTCTCTGTTTCCGCCGCCCATGGCCCTCCCGGTGGGACCCGGCACAGTGGCGATTTGCACCCTCTTAGTGGCGAGCTAAACAGCCTCCGTGTTGTTCACCCCCACGCTGGAAGAGCACACCGGTTACACAATACGCCCCAGCTGCCTTCCCTCCTGCACCGCCGCACATTCCTGGGATATAAATGACTGAATTCATCACCAATTCATCAGGGAGGTCGGGCTATGCTGTTCTGTTTACAGTGTCGGAAAGTTAATATAAATTTTCATCAGAAGGGGAAGTTTACACATATGATTCTATTTGTCCTTCATTATTAGCACCTGAGTCTGGGCTGGCAGGCGTAATTGTCTACAGGAACAGGCCAAACAGATGCAAGGCAAAGGCAAATAAGCACACCAAAAATAATTTTATGGTTGTCTGTTACAATCCCCTCGCTGGGATTCTTAATCTAGAAAATCAATAAACAATGCGAGCCGGTCGGCTCTGCAGCGCCGGGTCGCGCCACCATACGGCGGGGCCCACAGAAGCCCATTGTTCCTCCCGGCTGCCCCCACCCCAGGCACGGATCCTCGGCGGGGCCCGGCTGTGCCGTGGGCCTTGTTGATTTATCGAGTTATAAATAAAGATGCTCATCGCTCCGCCTACTTTCTTATTTTTATTTATTTATTTTTTTTTTGTTCTCAGGAGGCTTAAGAGGTTCTGCCGGTGAGCACAGATGCCTCAGGTCTCTGCCCGCTCCCGCCCGCCCGTGCTTGATGAAGGCCATGATTTTCCGCTGTGGAGTTCTCCTCCTCCGTTTCCGTTCGGGCCGACCGCTGGGATTCTTGGCCCTGCTGTGGTTAATTGTTTTCTTAAGGTATTTTGAGAGATGTTTAATTTTATTTTTTTGGTGATGAATTGGCCTGGACAACTCTTTCAGGAAGTATGTAGTCTGCCTTCCCGAAAGCTATAGCTTTTGCTGAAAGTGGACTTTATTATTATTGTATTAAGGCTTGTGATAACCTGTGCTGTGTTATTACTGGCACAGATGCATGCCCCCGATATAAGCAGAGAGGCGTTTCACGCTCCTGCCTACCTGTTGGCCTCTAAACATCCTAAACCACCTAAAGTCAGGTGGATCCCAGCTGCCATGGGCTTGGTTTTTGGGCAGCTTGAAATGTTTAGGCCTTGATCTTGTGTTCTAATGCATGCGCAGACCAGCGTACTTCTGAAGTCGTGACACCAGCAGCCCTGGCAGGGTTACCGACCGTTCAGGTAGCGGCACCTTTGTGGTGTGGTGGGGGGCGAGGGGTCCATCAGCGACAGCCTGAGAATTAACCTGAGCTGCCACTTTGCTTTATGAATGGGAGTAAGCTACAAGTTGCCTGAACAGTAAGCATCAGGAATGCTTTCAAATATAATAATAAGTGTAATAATACGAAAATTACGAGTATGCTTTATCCTAAACAGCCCCCCCCCCCCACCATGAAGTAATTATCCCACATGGAAATGGACACGGTGCATTATGCTCTTAGGCCATGAGAGGTGTCATGGTACTGCCGGGTCCATTAGTGTCTGGTCGGCGTGGCGGCCCGGTTCTGACGTGTAATGTACAGTGATTGTGCTTTAATAGCGTGTTAATAATGCTCTCATTAGGGGAAGCGGGATTAGTGTGGCAGGCCCTCGCCTCCGTAATGAGCCTCAGTGCGACGCGTCTCCTCCCACTGAGCCGTCGAACACGGCCGGGACTCTGTTCTCCTCATCTTGCTGTCACGCGCGTGGTGCATGTTTGCACACAGCTTTCCAAATTCAGACCCATCCCTTTTTTTTTGGGGGGGGGGGGGGGTGGTCAAACGCAATTAAGCTGCAAGAGAAGCTGCTTATTCTTTTTTCTTCTTCTTCTCCTCTTTAGCTGGTTCTCTTTCACTCTCGGACCAGGCACTGGAGTTCCGAGGCGGGGCGTTCCTGACCCCGCACGGACCTCGGGAAGTTGTTGTCTAAAAGTTGAGGCTGTTGTCTGAATAGCTGTTAATGTTCCTGTGGTGGCTGCGGCGGGGGGCTGTGTAAACATTCCTCTTTGTGTCCCGTTTCATGTGCCAGCCGCCGGTATCATATTCCTCCCGACCCCCACTATCTGAAACCAATCACCAGGGATCCATTGGGGCTCTGTCTGCCCCGGTTCCGAGCCTGGTGTGGCGTGGCGTTTCCCCTTCTTGATGGATTTCATCATCAGATACTCGTCTGACTGGGCTGGTCATGTCGTATCTTTGGGTTAAACTGACCGACCACACTGTCCCCGGCCCTGGAGAGAAGTTCTGGAGGAGTCCGTTAGACGTAAACAGGGTGCTGTTTCGGAATGGCGTCTAATCCGTGCTCTCAGCTCCCGTCTGCCCACCCAGCTGCTGCTGTATGCATTGTCCTCCGAGCTCCGCAGCCGTGAAGACCCTTATAGGCTATGTTGCCTGTTCTTTTCTGGGTGTTGCGTCATTTTCTTGTCTCAAACTCTTTAAGAGCCTCTAGACAGCTGTGCCGTGGAAGACTGGAACTTTCCATACCCCACTGCTCGAGTCTTTAGATGCCTCGCCCAGGGAATGGGTCTTTTTGGGACCGGCGGTGCCGGGGCGGGCGGGCAGGCGGGCGGTGTTATCCTCCTGGCTCACTGCCCCCGCTGTTCCAGGCGGCCCTAATTACGACGGGGGAATGTGATTGGTCGTCTCCGGCTCATAGGGATGTGTGCCTGTATGCCTCGCACTGCATGCGCTTGCAGTTCTTGCAGTCCGACGGCAGCATTAATAGGTGAGGCTGGGAGGACGGGCGTTAATGAGAGCGTCCGTAGTTTATTTTTATCTTTTTGTAGGTTGAAGGGAGTTGTTGAAATTCGTCGTCGTTGAAGTTAGCGGCGTGAAGTGCCCATCACACAATTAATTCCGAACGGCCAAAGCTTACCGTACCTCTCAGCCCATCCCCGTTCTTCCACATCCCGCCATCTGGCGGTCTTCCAGCGACGGACCTCAATGTCGCCGGTTCTTCAGGGTGGGGTGGGGTGGGGGGGCGGGGGGATGCAATTCACCATCAAGACTGCCCAAAAGAGCAAATTGCCCTCCTGCCAGCCGCGCCCATTAACGGGGTTGTTCCTGGGTGGCAGCCGCGGCGTCTCCGCAAAATGACGCGGCACGCTTGGGTAGTTTTGAAATTACTTCAATTTACGTCCCCCGTCAGATGTATTAGTGGCATGTTTTGAGTACTCAGGAAATAAATTGAAGCGGGGGGGTGAGATTCCGAGTGGCCCGGATTCACTTCCCATTAATGTGCTCTTAATTTCATTCTTTTCCAGAGACATGAATATTTTGACTAAGGCTTAAGAAGCGACACACCAAACCCCCCACCCCACCCCTCAGGCATTCGCCAGCTATTTGACCTTGTGGCAGACGGAAATCTGGGGCGGCAAAAATCTTCACACCACCCCGCCCATCCCCCCCCCCCAATGCTGGCAGAGAGGCCTGTCGGATCACCCCAGCGTCACACGCGTATAATCCAGCCTGTTGTCGGAAAAGGCCTTTTGAAGCCACTCTGCCTGAACAAAAGAGGAGTAAATGGTAAAGGATGAAGGGTTGCAGGCTCCCCCCCCCCTCTCACACACACACACACACACACACACACTCACTCTTCCAGTGGCTCCTGAAGTTGTGGCCTGGTCCTGAATGCTGCTACCAGATCCTTTCCTGGGGAGACAAATCAATGTTAGGACACAGTGCCACTGCCTGCAGTTTGTTTACTTTGGTTTTCGGTGTCTGTCTGCCGCCGATGAGAGCGCGCTCGGAGCCAGTCTGCACCGGCCCCCGCTCTGTCTTTTCATAATTGATCAGGGGTTGGTTGCTTTCCCCGAGGGTTAAGACGTGGCAACTTTTTTTTTTTTCTGTTTGCTCAGCATCTCAATGTAGTAGTTCAAACATTGTTCACACCAGCTGCCAGTGTAATGTCATATGAGCAACCTGTCAAAGCAACTGTTGTCATGGATACCAGAGAGTTGAGGAAAAAAACCTTGATTCTTATGGAAAAAGTCTTTCGTTATCTGAAGTGTGTGTGTGTGTGTTTGCCTCTGTCTCAAAGAAACACCAGTGAAGTTGTGTTTTTTTTTGTGTGCGTGTGTGTCTGTGATTTTGTGGGATAGGGCCAGAGTGCTTGTTTTTTCAGCTGTTTCTGACTGCAGTTGGCCTTATTTACATTAGTTTCCTGAACCCTTAAGAGCCAGAAAGGCGGTTTGCTGGAGTGGTTGATGTACCTGTGATGAGAGATCTCTCACATCTTTGGATTTTGTGTGTGTGTGTGTGTGTGTGTGTGTGTGTGTTTTTCCCTTTTGCTTTGTTTTTTCTTTTTTGCTCTTCCATCTCTGTTTTCCTCTCCACCCTCATCTGCAGCCCCATTCCTGATGCGGTATCGATTTTAAATGACTGTTCTCTCTCCCGTCCGACTGCATGGTCCGTTCCATGGCGAGGCGCGTTCGTTAGCCAGATCGCCCGCTCGGACAGGATCGAGCTCCGCAGCAGTATCGCGCTTCCTGACAAAACAAAAACAAGAAAGGCTCTCGGCATACTACTGCCAGAGCAGGGCGGCTGGCTCTGTTTTTCTCCTCGAATCACAGGTCATGTTCTCTTTAACAATATGGTTATAGTGCTGGCATACTGGAGTAAACCGTGTGTGTAGGCATCTACGTCCTGCAGTTATCATAGTGGCCTTATCGTAATTATATTGGTGGCAGCTATCTTATTTTGTTTGATAAAAAACTGTTCTCGTTGTTGACCACCAGTTACGTCGCCATAGACCACCTGGGATGTTATAGGCCTGGTTCAGCTCTTTAACACATTTGCCTTCCCCTGGAAAAGAAACTTAAATTCTCGTTCTGAATCTGATATAATGATCATTTGTTAAATTTAATTATGCCTCATAGTTATATGTCACACTGGCTGCCTAGTATATATGTATTTATACTATGAATGTGTAAATGGTAATTTAGCGAAAGCATTCTCAGTATTGTGTTCACTAGGTCAGATGCATTTCAGTGGAGCGTCCACTAGGTCAGATTTCTGTGGACTTTTTGACTTTTCACGGAAGCTGTGTTAAGTATAAATCAGTTGTTGTATGTGAGTGGTGTAAGGTGGAGCATTACTCTGCACAGCATATGCTCCTGTGGAGGAGTGTGGGATCACTTGCCAGGGAATCAGCTACACTCAGGTTTTGGGTTTCCGGCATGGGTGTGTTTGTTACTCGGACACCGGCTCACTCCTCCGCCGCCTCTCTCTCCGCAGGCGCTCCAAGCAGCCAGGCATCTGCTTCTCCAGCAGCAGAGTGGCAGCCTGAAGTCCCCAAAGAGCAACGAGAAGCAGCGCCCCCTGCAGGTGAGGGCATCCTGCCTCATCTCTTAGGCCCTTGCATCATTCACGGCCCCCTCTCAGTGACACGCAAGGTGTGGTCTGGCTGCCTGGGGTCCTCCGGCAGAAACCCACATCTTCAATTTTGCCCGGGTGATCCTTGTGCCCCTGAAATTCGACCTGGTGAAAGGAATGCCGTCTTCCATTTTCTGTGCCTTTGGTGGTCAGCTTCTCTCCAGCTGTGCAGCCTTCTGCCGAGCGCCCGGTGAGGTGACCCAATCGTGCCTGATGATCCTCTTTAGCACGGTTGCCAACTTTGGTCAGCTGGCAGGCAAGAGATTTTAAATTTGAGACTAGTCTGCACACACATTTATATGCATGTAATACTTTTATTACCTTGTAAATAGTCTGTAGGGTTTGCAAACTATCCAAACGCTTTTGATGTAGCTAAGTTTAAGTTTATAATGGAACAATATAGATTCAGAGTAAGATTTGCTTGAACGTGAGAGTCTGCAAGCGCGAGGGTCATGTCACATGCGTGAGAGTTGACAGCCCTGCTTTAGTGATAGGTGGGCCTATGACAGTGTCCATGCTGAGGCAGCCATATGTACACTTTGTCCCTTAACAGAGTTTGCAGATTCCCCTGTTCAGACACACCTAACTAGCTGATTAAGGTGTATGAGCAGGATATTCTGTAAATGGTGTTGGATTCTGGCCCTCCAAGACCGGATCTGGGTAGCCCTGCTTTACATCCATGGCAGCCCTAGCCAGGCCTTGGCCTTCCCTCCTCCATCTGCTTCCTGGGCAGGACTCCTGACCTCTGACCCCACCTGCCAGCTTCATCATACTGTCAAATGCATCAAGTCATTTATATTATGGAAAGGTATTGTTTTTAATCTGTAGTGAAGTGAAGATGATCTTTTTAACTAAAATGGAAGTCTGTGTGTATCTCTTCATATGCAATATTTGCATGTGTATGTGACATTTATTGCTGTTGGACAGAGGTCGTGTTGGAGAATGTGTTGTTTCTGGAAAAAGCACAGTATAAGGATAATATTGCGCTTTTATGGTATTATTAAAACACAAAGTATAACATTGAAAAGTGATTTATGAGCACTTATTGCGACTATCTAATGCCAAGCCATGAACGATTTTAGAACTTTCCGAAACTTTTCCGAAATTCAGGAATCATGGTAAATAAGTATTTTATTTCTTCTTTGAAAGAGATTTAAGAGACAAAAGAAGTTTTTTAAAAGCAATTTCCAGGACTCTTTCTAAATCATTTTGGATTAAGCTAAAGGTCGGGATTCCTGCAAGAGCTACCCATGATTTGGAGAATATTGCACTTAATTCCTAAAAATTACACAGAAACAGATATAAGCCTTAAGTGGTCATTGCACCGTTAACCACAGTTTTGCCATACACAGGTGCATTACACATTTGCCTTTCTTATCAAAATTTGCAGTCTTTTATGATTTCCTGTATTATTTTGAGGGCTTGGTTTTCTCTGTTGCAAACAGAAGTGTTCTTTGTCATAATAGAGAGCATTATGGGTAAATTGCTTGTATTTAGGTAAAATCGTTGCTGGCATGTTCAATTGCCCATCCCTTTGGGGGGTCCTGATGTTGCTCTTCATTAAGGGGTTTGGGTGAACTTCCCCAGGAATTCTGTTTGTTTGACTTGGGGAAGACACCGCGTGCCAGAGTGTGGCTCCGCTTCCGTCAGGCTCCACAAGGATGTGTATTGTCTGGAAGTCGGTATTTATTGGCATAAGGCAGACTCACTGGATATCGCACAGTGCCAAACCTTTAACATAATGATCTGCAAAGTTCTCAGAAACCAGAGACGCCATAATTAGTCAAATATGTTTTCTTTTCTCTCTTTTTTTTCTGCGAGTGATCTTTTAATTGTGTAAATACAAAAGAATAGGTAATTGAAAGACATGTCCATGACAGAATGATCTATTGTGGCCAGCTAATTTTACCCAGAATGTCAGTTTAACTTCTTTCGCTGCTATCCCCCGGACAATGGTGTCTTTATTTGGTTGTCAAAGGTGTGGATAAGGTCATAGTCACACTGTTTTTAATATATTCTTTTCATGACCCTTTTAAACAGCTGATTTTACCACCAAATAAGACGAAATATTTTTTTCTCCCCACCCTTTTTATTAAGGTGACGACAGCAGTGTGCCTCTTCAAATTATGTCAGTAATTAACATATTTTCCACTTTTATTTTTAGGTTTAAATTGCGGTGCAAGTGCGAGTTCTCTTCAGCTAATAAGTGCTATCAAGGAACAGTGGGTTACCTCATTATGACTTTGTGCATTTAATTAAAGAAGAGAAAATTGGAGTTAACCTCATAGTTAATGTTTTCGCAGAGCACTACAATGCCGACACCTCCATCAGAAGTCACACCCCCAGGTTCCTAATTACGGGCCAGCGAGGGAGGGAGGTTATCGAGGCTAACGGCGGCTTTCCGTGAAGCCGCACCTCAGCTAGGCCTGCCTCTAGTAGCGGCCCAGATATCTGTTAGCAGCGACCCATTAGCGGGCTGCCGCAGCATGGTGTAGCAGGTTCAAAGGCCGCCCCCACACCGGGCAGTCCATGCAGAGCCGGGGCCGCATTGCTAATGGCGTTCCGGAATGTGTGTGTCACGTGAACGGAATTAGCTTCTTTATCAGTTATTTGTACTTGCCCGGCAATGACCAGGTAAATATTTTAGCGACTCTATTTTAGCTTTAAATCATCAGTCGTTTGAAGTTCTACCAGATGAATATTATAGGTATTCCATTTTACCTTTAAACGATTTTTCGTTTGTACTCGAAACGGATACATGTTATAGCTACTCGGTTTTAGCTTTGAATGATTTTTACATTTTAACATTTAAAGTTAATATTCTTAAAAGTATCCTTTAAAAATTGAAAGAAGAGAGAATCAAGGCCAATAGGAGTATGTATCACCGAGTGTGGCTGCCATGTGTAACTCAGACGGCGATTTCTTTGATTTGATTTGATGTATTTGATTTGATTTTAGTTCGAGCGCCTTGTTTAAAACTGCTTCCCGTTGCTCGAAGGCGGACAGTATCCTACATGAGGGGGGGATGCGTGAATCCACGTGCCATTCTCCCAGCATGCTGAGCTGCGGGGTGAGACTGGCATCGATATGAGCGGATATGTATGCGACGCGCACGTTGGCGTTCTTGGAGAACCGCCGGACCATGACCGACCCTCTTGGTTCTAATAACACGAAAGGACGGTAAATATTGAATATTTACATTTACATAGTCTGTGCTATCCTCATGTTACCAATATGAATCAATTTGAAGCCAGAGGCTGGCAGCCGCTAGCCGATAATCCCTTCACCCAGCCTGTCTTTTATGAAGATCTTCTGCCCCCGGCACCCCCGGCGTGCGTTTAAATTTGCTCGGACTTCTCCGCAATGCCGGCCTCATGACGTTGGGTGTGGCTGTATTTTTATGTTTTAATTTTCAGGTCCCAACACGTGGGCACTTTTCATTTCCTCATCCGTTTGAGGAGGACGGCTCTCCAGTGTTGGCGCTGAACCTTCCCACCGCATCGCATCCCGCCAGCTAGCAAACAGCCTGCCTGATAGAGGGCGGCTCTATCTTGTTAGACTCCATGCTTCCTCCATATTTACACCACGAGACTTTTGTTTAGCTAGCATCGTTTGGAATAAGTCATCACAACCAGCAAAAGCAATGCAGCTTCCCCCCCCCCAGTTCGTTAAAAGTGCCCCAGAGTACCTGCAGGGGAGCAAACCCGCAAAGTAGCATTGGTTTTACTGGATGTAGGGTGGTGGGTGGGGGGGTGATGGCAGTGTGCCTGTTCCCTTTGTTTATTGAACAAGGGGAAAGGGAAATTATCCATAGACAATGTCATAAATTACTCACAAGTATGAGCATTTAAATGCTACAGTTAGCCACCTTAATTACGCGTCGCATTAGCATCCGGAAGCTTCCGCGTCGCTAATTCCATCCGGCGGCATCGGGGCACGCGAAGCGAGCTGTTTTCTGCATTTGCGTAATTTGACAGGTCTATTATTACCCAATAAGCCTGTGGGAGCACTCAATAAACACCTATTTCTGCCGGTAAATCCTCCCTCTGTCGCACGGCCCTGGCAGAGATCCCCGCGGTGCCTGAGCACCTCCGCCGCCTGCCGCTCCCTCACTGTCGCAATATCTGCCACACGCCGCACATTGACATTTGAAACACAAATAAGGAACAGAAAATAAAATCAAAACAACGTGCACCTGGGGACGGTGAGGTGGGGGGGGGAGTGCTAGTTGAAGGGCGCGGGATTTCGGGGGTCTGCGGTGGCAGCTCTCCAGCACCGGTCTCAGGGGAGTTATTGAAAGGGCCGGCCGGCTTGTGCTTATTGTTTGTGGGTTTTTGTGGGGAGGGGGAGGGGGGGGCTGTCCTTTGCTGTTGTCGTCTTGTTGTCTCTTTGATGTTCAGACGCACCTTTTGAGACTCAGAAGCCCCAGCAATCCATAAGAAATATGGAGCATCCAAAAAGGGTGGGGTCTTTCCTTTTGGAATAACTGTTGTTCCGCTAAGTTCCATTTATATCATGTAATGTCACTGGCAGCGACATTTTTATTTTCGTTGATGGTCTTGTGGGCTTATTTCTACCCCATAATGTCCATTGCTTTGTAGTCTTCTGCCTTCTTCCCAGCACGCACTGAACATGTGGTGGGAAAGCGTGTTGAGGGGGTGGGCCTCTTGGCATGCACACCGAGGCACCAGAGCAGGCCGGCGTAGGGAAGTCACACACCTAAAGAGCTGAGGTTACTCTGAGACGGGGGGTTCATTCCCCGAGGCTTACAGAGCCCAGAGTGACGGGGAAGGATGCTGGGATTTCATTGAGCTGTGTAAATAGTGATGGTGCTAGCCGATCTGTCCTGGTGTTTCCTCTGTGTCGGGATCAAATGTCCTTCCTGGATGAAATTCATGGGAAAAGATGGAACACAGAATGCAGGCATTTGGAGAGGAAAGCGTGTCTGTCCATGGGGTGACGCTGTATGCTGCCTTTATCTGACAGCGTCTCCGCCAGAAAGGCACATTGCGATCAGCGACACCCCCGACACCGTAAAGGTTACGCTCGTCTTGTTTTCAGAATCAGATTGTGTCATGCTGTTCAGCTCTACGCATGGAAGGGTGTTAAACCTCTCCATAAACAGAAGTGCATGCTGGGAATAGGGGTGTATCGCAGATGGACCTTTTAACCTGAAGCACTGCTCAGCTGCTGCGTCAGGCCACATTGGCATGCGTATACTAATGTGATCACGCAATTGGTCGGGCGCAGGGGTGCAGCTAGATGTTCTGGGCCTCCTGACAAAATGGCACCCCCCCAAATTTTATAGTTTTATATATTCAAGGCCCCCGATTCTGCCAGGGTATCCATGCCCCTACTGTGCCACTGGCCAGATCTAAGATGACATTACCTGTGATAAGCAGATGTTTACATGCCGGTGTTGCGTGGCATTTGACGCTGTTCTGTTTTTCTTCCCTTTTATATGTCACCTTCAGTAATTTTCTGTCACTTTTGTAACATTTTACGTGGCAAAACAGGTATAAAAAAAATTATTTACCACTGGAAGGGGTTGATTCCACCGATGTTGTCTTTAAGTTGTTTTCAGTTTTCCTTTTGATGACTCCATATTTACTGGTAGTGCAATTTTTTTCCCCTGCCAGCTGATGCCTATAGTATACGGTTATAGCAAAATTGTGGGGACATGCGGAACCTGGCAGGAAAATGGGTCCAGAACGAGGGGGGGGGGAGTATGATGCACCGCTTTGATGTTGCAACAGAACGTTTACCTGAAGAAGCGACGCATGCAGCTTCCACACACCGGCATGCCTGGCCTGATCGCACCAGCCACAGTCTTAATTGAATCCTAACTGACAGATCAGATATGTGCAGCCTCGCAGTGTGGGAAATGATGAACTTTAATGCGGCGGGCCGCTCGAAGCCCTCGTAATTTACCGCATGTCATGCGATGACGAGTCTGACCTAATAGACTCCCTATTACCTTCAGAAGCAGAATTCTGGTGGGGGGGGGGGGTCATGTCCCCAGAGCTGGGAAAAGGCATTGCTAGCCGTGGGGGGGGGGCTTAATGCCCCCTCGCTGTAATATTACCTTCCATCTTCCCCTTCCTGGTCTGTTTTTCATGGTGTTTGATTATGAGGTAGAAACCCAGGCAGCTTCTGCATTTCCTGTGTGAAATCTGCGTCCCTGGCTTCCCACCAGTCATGCATGCAGCGTGTCCTGCAAGCACATGCAGTCGCCCCACCGCATCGTCCGGGAGGTCGGTAAACGAGGGTCGCAAACCTTAACAACCTTAACCCTTACCCAGCCCTGACCTTAACCGTAAGTGACCAAACAAAATAGAAGACTTTCGGTATTTTTAGTTATTTGATTGCATTCACAGATCTTTGTGGGGACCTGAAAAATGGATCTTTTATTACATTTGGTCACCGCAATGTAATGTAAATCTAATACACACACGTGCACACACACACACTTGGTCCCCACAATGTAATATAAAGAGAATACACACACCCACTGCCTCTCCAGCACAGTGACCTAGTGCATGCATCTCCATCAGGCGTGTCGGGGAATTGACAGTTGCCCCTGGCAGGAAATCGGAGGGGTCTAATGACCCCCCGGCCCCAGGGCCGCGGCAGGGACGTGGTTCTCGCCGATATAGACGGGGACGCCTGGGTCGGCTTTAATTGGTAAGCAAATTAGCGGTGTCAGATGAAGGAGGCTGCAGGGAGATGGGACGTCCGCACCGATCGGTCCCGGGGGGTTGGGGGGGGGGGGCCAATGAAGGAACTCCATTCTCATTCTCACTTGGCCAGCAGAGTCAGTCCTCCACACCTTAATTAGCGCTGGAGCGCTCCGTCAAGGACCGGGGGATAATTACTGCCTCTCCACACTCCTTTTATTTGTCTTTGCAGTGTTGGTTGCAGCAAAAAACGAGTGGATGCGGTGCTCCCAGCTTCTCCACTGTTTACCAAACAAGTTTAATGCCATGCGCCACCCCCCCCCCCCCCCAATAACGAGAGGGTGAAGTCACTGAGAAGGAAGATCTCCTAAATGAGGAAACCAGTGACGAAGCAGTCACTGTACTTCACAGTCACGATTTCGGTATCAGTCCTGAAGAGGATTTCTCACTGACGGGGAGAAGCCATGGAATTTTCCTGTGTCTGTTTGGAACACGTTCCAGTGGCGCCATTGGGCAGTGCTGCCATCCCTAATGCCAGGACGTCATCGAGACTTGAGGAGGATAAGGCCCAGTTTGAGGGAGTGGCTTGTGGGCCACATGTTCGCTACCCAGATGCCCCTTTGGCGTGCCGCCCATGGAGCTGCCCCCAGGTTGTGTCTAAGGTACCGTTCGGTCCATCAGCCACCTCTCAGGGGTGCCGTGTAAGGAAGTAAATAAGAGCCAGTCTGCTGAGGCCAGTTATGCATTATTGAGCTCGTTTAAATATAAATACCAGGGAGTTATTGCTTATCAGAATGGAGAGGGGGTGCTCAGCATGAATCCGTGTTCTTCACTGTGAAATAAGCAGATGCGTAACACTAAGGTGGGGGGGGAGTGCTTTATTTCTGTAATTAATGACTCCCGTGTCGTCTCTGTTGTTGCCAGGTTTCAAGCCGGCTGACAGGAAAATAGCATTAAGCGTTTTATAATAAATTGTTTTGGAATGTGCGATTTGTCAACTGCATTACGGATGAGATTTGTTTCATGGGAGAATTGGAGGGGCCTTTGTGGCTGGGGGTGGGGGGGGTTACTGTTCATTGACTGTGAATGTTTACTGCCTGGTGGTATAAATGCTGCTTCATAAATGCTTATTAATGTCGGAGTTTCCTGGTATGGGCACTCGGCGGAGATGAAGGTTAAAAAAAAAATAAAAAATCTTCAATTCAGCCTCCATTGCTCTCTATTCACCGTACCTGTCAATCAGCTGTGTGAAGCACAGTGTGCAATGGAGGTGTTACATTCCTGCAATTATCATGTCATATACTTGAAAATGTAAATGAATGTGTGTGTGAAATTAAATTTATGGGTTGTCAGTGAAGAATAAGAACCAGGAGAGCAATTACTTATCCGCTTTCATCTTTCAAGCTCTGATACATCAGGCAGAAAAGCGTGCTGTTAAATGCTGGGATTAGCATTGTACGGGTCTCCCAATGAATAGGCTGGCCTCTGCCAGCCTCCTCTGGCTTTTTATTTGCGAGAGTAATGAAATAAAGACGATTATCATCCATCGGCCTGCTTTAAAAAAAGGGGGAGAGAAAGATTGAGAGAGAGAGAAAAGAAGGAGCCGTTAATGAAAGCATGAGAGATGTCTCCTTCCTGCGTTTGTTTGGGATTTTCTGCGCCTGTTGTCAGGAGGTGCTCCTCTCTGCGGAAATTAATGTAATTTTCATAATTTTCCAAGTGCTGGATGCATGTTTCGAGGGGGGGCAGGTCATGACACAGCTGCTGTGGGTGTGTCACCAGGAAGGTGAACGGGGTTCAGCTGTACCTACTGTAAGGGGCGGGGCGTGAAAGCTGAGTTGTGATTGGGTATAGAAATGTCACATTGAGGTAGCGTTGGGTGTAAGATTCCGATGCAGCGTGTTAGCTGCTAACTGGCGCTTGTCTCGCACCCGGCAGGAATGGGCACGGTACACTGCTGTGCCACGTCCCCGACAGAAGCCCTCCAGGATCATTAATGAACGACAAGGCAAATTTCTCCGGGGGGGGGGTGTTGTGTGTGACCTTCAGCCATGATTGAGGCTCATCGGGATTAGTCAGGCTGCGATCACCGTCACTAAAGCATAATGACTTACGGGGTGAAGTACGCGAAGTGCCCGTGCAAAGGCTTCAGCTAATCAGAGGGGGACGCCTCAGGGGTCTGGTGGTCAAGGCCCAGGTCGTGGGCCCTGCTGCTTGCTGCTGCCCAACAAGCTGCACTGGATCACAGTTAAGGGAGGGACAGGCTGGCGGCTTGGTCTCTATGCCAGTATCTCCATGGGAAGCGGGTACGGGCTGCTTACGGAACCCGCTGCGCGGAGCGTGGTTAAATCTCTTTTATGCTGCCTTCATATCTGGATTATTGGTTTGGGAAACGCTGCTCCTAAATTTGTCACGTTGCGGTGAAGGCATGTCAGTGGGATGGCTGTTTAGCCGAATTCCATCATGTTGGGTTTGGTTGGCTCAGAGAGGCCCTCATGAAACTGCTTCAGCGAGTCCCATGAAGGTGCATATGCAGAAAGTCCCTCATCCAGGGTGATGACAGTGTTTTGACGCAGCCTGCCCTTCTCAAAGGACGGAGCCCTGCATGGTCCAAGCTCAAACCAGACTGAACCTCACAAACCAGCCAGTAGTACAGACAGTGCCAAACTAATGCTGGTTTATGATCTATATTCAGTCAGAAGCTGACTTACATCACACTCACCGAAGCATTAACAGGACCCTGATATTCGGGCTATGTGTTCTAAGTGAAAAGCCAAGTGAAAAGCATTCTGGGTCCTGGACAGTGAGCTGCCAGGGTGACTTGGAATGGTGGTAGCCAAGATGGCGGCTTCTTCCAGTCATTAATCAGAAATGAGTCTTGTAGGCTGAAGGCTACAAGAACTACAAAACAAACACAGCTTCTTACATTGGAATTCTAATTATATTTAACCAACTCGCCTTAAATAAACTGAAAGCTGTTAATGAGAAATAAATCACCTGCTGGTCAGGTTCCTCCTCATTTATACATTGTGGTTTTTTGTGCACAGAAATAGTCGTGTTAATAAAATTACATTTAGGTTGATTCGTGATCATTGGAAACATAAGAGACAATGTTCTGTTTTAGTACCTAACATAGTACCTGTATATCAAAGGAGTATTCCTTCTTAAGTTTCAACCAAAAGTGAGATTTGATGGCAGGTAATATGAATGTTGTGACTCCCAAGCCGATGTGTGTCCACAAAAATGCCCTAGAATTTGGATAACCTACGTCTCTGATTTCCTGTCTGCAACAAAACCATTGCAAAAAATCTTTATTTTTGCAAGTGTTTGGAGGTCTGGGTCTTTTTTAACATTGAAAATGATCGTATCTGAAAATTGACATTCTGCATTTCTCATGGCTTATTTTAGTGACAGACCGTGACTGCAGAAATGGCTGCTTGCTCCCATCTATTTGTCAGAATGTTTTTCTAGAAAGGCCTCGATCTTAAGGCTGTAGTTTCCTCTCAGAAGTCCCTCATCGTTGTCTGACATGCGGAGTTCGTGACTCAGGCCTCTGTACCTGTGAACGTTAACCCACCACCTCGAGCCTTGACAGAATAGTCACATGCCTGTTGAGCCCTCGAGTGAAGCCCTGAACCCCTGATAAGCTCCAGGGGAGCCGATAGACAGCTGACTCAGTACTCAGTCCCCAACGTCACTCTCACCTATATGTGTGTGTTTGTCTCAAAAGAGCATAATGGGATATGTAAAAAGAAGCATTCCAGTGTACCTGCCTTTTATGTTTTTCATTTCATTTGTTTGTTAGTCCCAGGTATAAACTGTGTTTGGCACTGCAAGTGGTCCTTGCAGGGAAAAATTTTTGGGACTTAGTGTCAGGATTGGCATTCCAGCCAGTATAAGAACACACATTTATGACAGACAGCACTCTTTTCTGCTCTTTGCGGGAGTAACTCTGCTGTAGTTGTACACAGGAAGGCGGTTGGGGGAAAGCCCTCGGGAGCCTCAACCCTAGAAGAATTATAACTGCTGAAGAGCCAATGGGGTCAGGCCTGTTGGGGATCGGACCTCGTGTGGTGCTAAGGTGTCGCCCCCTGCACGGCAGCACTTCGGTCCTAATCTGAGGCAGTCACCCGGGTCGGCGTGTGGAATGTCTTGTCTCCAGCATGATGACCATCTTTTTCTGCTGTCGGAGGAGCTTCATAAACTTCACATTTCAGTAGAGGCACTCTGAGGTACACAGACTGGGGAGTAAGCAAATCTCTGTAGTTACGTACTTCTATGGTCTGGTCGCTCTGACAGCTGTCATACTTGGGGAGTAGCTGTTCCTGTGGTGGGTCAGCTACTCCATATGGTGATCAATGTCGCTCCTTTCAACAAGCGTATAATGAGACTAAGGCACTCCTTGGGTGTCTTTCTCACACAGCTTTGCTCACTGTGACACTCCTCTGATCATGGGTGACCACTGGCATTAACAGCCATAAGCTGTTAACAGCCATAGCTATGAGGATTGTGTCGGTCCCCATAAGTCTAGTGACCGTTGTGAGAGTTGCACCATGTTCCTTGACTTTGTGAAAGGTCAGAGGCTATGTGTTGTTGGATCTTGCTTCCAGCACCCTGAGCCATATCGCTAGACTTGGTACTCCAAAGCTGGTGGCAAGTCGAAGGAGATTGTGGGCAGACACCGCAGGATCCTACAGAACTGCAGAGTCTACAGAAGTATGCAGTTTGTGAATTCTGACCACAGACTTGCTGTTGCGACTCTGAAGATTTAGTCTAGGTCCAGTGGGCTACCACCTACTTAGGAAAATGAGGCTGGACCCAGCCATACTCCAAGATCAGGCTGCTTCTAATGAGTGCTTACAGTTTGTGTGAGGAACTTGCTGACTTGGGTATGAATGCTGATTCTAATGTAGTATGGGAGACCTTCCATGGCAAGACCCTGAAGGTTTCTTAGCGTTGTGTTGATGTTGCCGGTGTTCCCAGAAGGAGGTGTTTCACCTGCAGGACATCCTGGATATTATCAAGAGGAGTCACTGTGACATTATGTGTGATGTGTGGCCTGATGGCAGTTCCATTCTGTCCCAGGAACTGAGAAGGAGGGCTGCAAGGGCTTTTAGGGCAGATAAGGAGGCATTTGTTAGAGGAATCTGTGAGCAAGTGACACACCATCTATGGTGTAGCAAGGAATCGAAGCATTACGCAAATCCGAATCTGTTCCTAGGAGAGTCACAGTCAGGGCAGATGATGTAACGGTCCTTACGGAAGACACTGCAGTTGTGACCTGCTGGACTGGCTACTTTGAGCACCTGTTTAAAGCTGATTCTACGGCTAGGATGTTGAACTTCTCTGGGTCACAGTTCTTGAGGATGATCCTCTGATGAGCTATAAACCACCCATTCTCGCTGAGATTGCACAGGTGGTATATCAGCTGGGGGTAGGGAAGGCCACAGGGATCCAGGGTGAACTTCTTCAGGGTGGTGGTAAGGCTGTCCTCCTGGCATTGCAAGCAGTCTTTGGTTTCATTTGGGAGATGTGTCTCATCCCAACTGACTGCAAAACAGAATTTCTTGTCCCTATTTGGGTAGGGAAAGGTGATCGTATGGATTCCGTCAACTACAGGGGGATAACACTACTCTCAGTGCTGGATAAAGTTCTTGCTAGGGTCATCCTCAATAGGATCTGTGATGACTTGATCGTTTTACACCTAAGAAGTCTACCATCAAGCGCATCCTGGTATTGAGGGTTCTCATCAAGCACAAACACAAATATCAGCAGAGTTTTTTTGCAGCTTATGTCGATTTTCATAAAGCATTTGACTTAGTTGATTGACCTGCCCTGTGGGACATTCTAAGACTTCACGGCATCTCCCCAAAGTTGCTGGATGTCATGGTCTGGTCTGTACACCGTAAGTGCTGTGCAGAGTGGAGCCAGAACCTCTGCATTCTTCCCAGTTGATTCTGGGGTTCATCAGGGGTGTGTTCTTGCTCCTGCTTTGTTCAATGCTTGCATGGACTGGGTGTTGGGCAGGGTCATGGAGTCCCACGGCTGTGGGGCATCTGTTGATGAAGAAAGATTCACTGATCTTGACTTTGCTGGTAATGCTGTGATCTTTTTGGAGTCAATGGAGGCTTTTATTGGGGCTCCCGAGAGACTGAGCGAGGATTCTGGGTTTGTGAGTGTTCTGGATAAAAACCAAGGTCCAGGCCTTTAATGGCCTATTGGGCACAGCCATCAGCAATGTGTCTGTCTATGAAGAGAATGTGGACCAGAGATTCACCTACCTCAGCAGCAACATTCATGTCTCTGGTGACTCTTCCTATGAAGTCAGTAGATGGATTGGGAGAGCATGAGGGGTTATGAGATTGCTGGAAAGGGGTGTAAGCAGGTTCAAGACTTTATAGTCCTGAAGTCTTGCTGTGTGGCTGCGAGACGTGGATGCTATCCAGTGACCTCAGATGAAGACTCCTTTGGTACTGTTTCTCTTCTGAGAATTCTTGGGTACCGCTGGTTTGACTTTGTGTTGAACGAGCGGTTGCTAGAGGAGTCCCGAATGAGGCACATTACCTGCATTGTGAGGGAGAGTCAGTCACGGCACTATGGCCGTGTGGCATGTTTCCCTGAGGGTGATCCGGCTCACAGGATCCTCATTGCTGAGGACCCGAGCAGTTGGACCAAGCCAAAGGCAGGCCCATGTAACACCTGGCTGTGACAGAGAGATGAGCATTTCCAGAGGGTGGGACTAGACCAGGGGTGGCCAATCTTATCCGCAAAGGGCCAGTGTGTATGCAGGTTTTTGGGATAACCTGTAGGTCAGCTGTTCAAACCAAGGTGTGAGGACTCTTCAACCAATCAGTCCTCTAATTAGTAATCTAATTAGGGAGCTACAGCGAAAGCCCGCATACACACCAGCCCTTTGCGGATAAGATTGGCCACCCCTGGACTAGACCGAGTTTTGGCCTGGGGGGGTCACCACCCAGGATCCCAGGGTGTTTTGTCATGTGGTGGGTACGGCAAAACACTGTACCGGTTTATGCTTCCCAGCCTGAACCATTTATTAGTTTGTTTTTGTGTGCCTTTCAAGAATGTCTTATGGTTTCATTTGTTTGTTTACAATATTTATTTTTAATTTTCATTTGTTTGTACTGATCTATGATGATTCACTTCAGTACGTTATTATCCAGAAAAACCAATCCGTCCCATTTAAGTGACACATCACACAATGATGCTACTCTCTGATACATGAAGGCGCTGTGAGCTTTTGTGTTTCAGTAAGAGCTGAGGGTCGTCATTGATTAGAGCATTTATTATTGATTGATTATAGTACCTCGTGTTACTAGTAAGTCAGTTTTTTATAGAAATCTTCTCCGCCATTTTATCCTGTCACTGCTGACTAAGATCCTCCTGGGAGTGCAGAGATTCATTTAATTATGGTCTTCTATTTAAAGCCTAAAGAATGTGCAGCCAGCGCCTGTCAGCGAGGTATCCGTGAGGCAGGTTCTTTCAGCTCGTAGCGCCATGCTGACCCCTCGTGTGTGTGCGCTTTTGCAGGTTCCCGTATCTATGTCCATGATGAGCCCCCAGGTGATCACCCCCCAGCAAATGCAGCAGCTCCTCCAGCAGCAGGTGCTGTCCCCCCAGCAGCTGCAGGCCCTTCTCCAGCAGCAGCAAGCCGTCATGCTGCAGCAGGTAGGTAGACCATCTGGTGGCATGGCTGCGCATACGCCTACCTACAGCAGGTAGGGAAACCATCCGGTGGTATTCCTGCGCATACGCCTACCTGCAGCAGGTAGGGAAACCATCTGATCGTGTGCTTACGCGTACGCCTACCTGCAGCAGGTAGCGAAACCATCCAGCTGCATGCCTGCGCATACACCTACCTGCAGCAGATAGGGAAATTGTCCGGCTGTGTGCCTACATGTATGCCCACCTGCGGCAGGTAGAGAGACCATCTGGCTGCATTCCTACGCATACCTGCGGCAGGTAGGGAAACCGTCCAGCTGTATGCCTACGCGTTATGCCTACCTGCAGCAGGTAGGGAGACCGTCTGGCTGCTTGCCTGCACATATAGCAACCCATGGCAGGCAGGGAGACCATCCAGCTGCACATCTGCGTGTACGCCTGCCTGTGGCAGGTAGGTAGACCCTCTGGCTGTATGCCTGCACATACTCTTACCAGCAGCAAGCAGGGAAACTGTCCGGCTGCATGCCTATGCATGGGTCTACCTGCAGCAGGCAAAGAGATCATCCGACTGCATGTGTGTGCGTAAGCCTACCTGTGGTAGGTAGGGAAATTGTTTGGTTGCACACCTGCATATATGCCTACAGTGAGCCGCACGCCAGGCTGACTTCCATGTGTCTCAGAAACCTGTTGGGCTTCGTCTTTGGGGAGCTGGAGTTACCGACCTGTGTCTTAAACGTCGCTCCATCTTTCAGTGAATTCCGGAATAGTCTTTTTTAACCCCCTCCCCCCCCAACCCCGTCTGTCACTGAGCAGGGAAGACACACCGCACCCCATTAAAAGTTTCCACAGAAGCGTTTCTGAGAGACGGACAGGATGGAGTGAGGGATGGAAGGGGGAGGGAAAAAAAAAAGAGAGCGAGTGGCGGAGAGGAGTGGGGCGGCTCGTCATTCACGGAACAGCGATAAGAAACTCCTCTGTCAGGAAAGATGGATCGCGTGTAAATGCTTCACTCGAAGCGCGCCTCGTTTCAAGATGGAGCGAGCGCCCCGCTGCCATTCCAGACGTCTTAACACTGATGTTGGGCTCCGGCGCCTTTCAGAACGCTGGCGGGGGGGCCGGTAATCCTGCGTCTCCCCCAAGCTTTAATTCTGAGCTGAGCCCCCAGAACCACCTCGATTTACCTTCAGGAAACTCCCCCTTTGCTCCTCTCCCTGTCACGTGACTCTCGTTTTAATTTGAATGGGCCAAAACTGAGCCAAGAAACTTCATGCCCTGTCATTATCTCAGGCAGAAAGATGCTCTTATTGTGATTTAATTGTCAAACCTTAGTTGTGTCTAATATCCATGAGGTGTGTTGGACCCTGTGTACTTTGGAAAATGCTTCATGAATATATCTGCTCTATGTGTTTATTTTTTTGCTTTTTTGAGGGGCAAGAGATGTGCTGGTAATGCAGCACGGTGTCTCTGTGGAGCATCGGCCTGATACTGTTTCTGAGATAAAATAATGTGGTGCAATTATGGCCGCTGTCTGTATTTTCAGGTTAAGGGTTTCGATCGTCCGGTTGCTCGAAATTGCGATTTTGGTTGTCGCTGCGATACGCTGACAGATAATTAACTTTTACTTGGAAATGGACAGTCTTGTTTTGTTTCGCCATGACCATAAGACCCTGCTGGGGTGGCATGAGCAGCATGTAATTTGTTTTGGTTTGTTACGGTGGGAGGGTGTGCAACGTTGCGCCGGAGGTCTGTCAGGGCAAACATGAGACAGGAAGAATATGCAGCTACGGTGAAGCAGACCACGCAGGAAAGGAGTTTGCATGTCTGCCCGGTTCTCAGAAACAAAGGGACTCTTGCCCCTGTTTACACAGCCGGTGGATGTCATGGTGGTCTCACAACCTCTCCGTCCTGCTGTCTCTCCCCAGCAACACCTGCAGGAGTTTTACAAGAAGCAGCAAGAGCAGCTACACCTACAGCTCCTCCAGCAGCAGCACTCGGGAAAGCAGGCAAAGGAGGTATGTAGAAGTTTAGGAGAAAGTGGGAAAAGCATGCAGGAGGGACAGACGAGGTGGGAGAGGGGGAACATCACGGGGGGACTTATGGGGACAGAGGAGGTGGGAGAGGGATGCAGCGTGTGAGGTCTTGTTGGGGCTTAGGAGGTGTGAGTTTGGCTTTTATGTCTGGAGTGCGCAACACCATCTATGGTCACTGCCTTTTTTCTACTAATTGAACACCCGGAGTGTGTAGGTGGTCACCTCACAAGAGCGGAGGTGTTGTTCAGAGGGCATGTTAAAGGCTTCTAATGTTAGAAGCTCGGTCTGAGTATGCACTCCGTAGCCCACGGACCCCTGATTAATCGGCAGGCGCTATGAGTTTGGACCGCTGAGTGGAAAGTTCCGGGCCGATGCAGCCATAAATCAAGCTGGCGGGTGGGCCTTCATTAGCCCGCGTCTGTCGGGGACGCCGCCGTGTCCGGCACCGCCACAATCTAAACTAAACGCGTACTGTAGTGGTCAGAATGATCACGGAGGCGTGCCACCATCGTATACACCTTCGGGGGGTGCTGTTGATACCCCACCCCCAGGCTTTGTTCCTGTTTGGATTTGTGAATAGAATTTCAGGCAGCCATCAAATATGGAATAGAAATTGCTCCCTTATTTCTCCAGAGACACTGGCCGGCCCACACGGCCGGCTCCATTATGCAGTCTGTTTTCTAGTGAGTGCATCGCAAGTTTTTACTCCTCCCCCCGCCCCCCCCCCTCGACCCCCAAACCCAACAGAAAGGTCTTCCACAGTAGCTTGTCTCCTTCTGAAGTGTGACTGCCTCTGTGTATCCTCCCGAGTCTCCAGAACTCCGGTTCGTCTTGTAATTCCTCACAAAATTGGAAGTTGGACCCCTTTCCACCTGCCCCCCCCCCCTACTTTTTTTGAGCTTGTAATAGGGCTACTTCTTTCCCTTGAATGAATTCTTGGTTATAATGTATTCCGACAGGAGAGAGGAGATGGCTAACAGGGAGGTGGGGATGAGGGCTACATCCCTGTTTGCTAATAGACCACTGGAGACCATGTTCATGGCCTGCTGAGAATCCAACTTATTCAGTTGCGAAATACAAAAAAAGAGAGAGAGGGAGAAGTTCCTAACAGGAATGATAATGAAATGATACACAGATGCTGAAATGTCTGCTCTGGACTCTGGACAATTCCTCAGTACCGCTCAGATGCAGGTCGAGTGATGCGTGTACCTGTACTGAGAACAGCGGCTCGTCACATCTGGCCGGCTGTTTGGCGTCTCCCTGTTTCTGCTTCAGTTAAAATGAAAATGTAACAAAGAAATAACTCGGCACAAGGCGCCATGGTGGGCAAATAGCATAGCGCCCCCTGCTGGCATGTTACAATCTACAACGAGTCCTTTCAGCCTTATGAACTCTGAGAGACAATTAAGTATGCAGATGATTAGCAGCTGTAATCAGTGCAAGCCCGAGGAAGGTTGTTGGGGGTGTTCCTGTAGTTCACTGTTTCTGCTCTTCCTGACTGGCAATCTGATATGTAGCGTATGAGGGAGGCGGGTACCAGCGGCGGCGGGGGGGGGCTAGGCTGTGGGGGTGTGTATGGAGGAGAGGCATAGAAGGAGAGAGAGGGAGTCAGGTCACATGCTGTGTGCTGCGGCCCTGCTTACTAATTTGCGTAATTTGCACTTGCTATAGCAACAGCAGCAGCAACAGCAGCAGCAGCAGCAACAGCAGCAGCAACAGCAACAGCAACAGCAGCAGCAGCAGCAACAGCAGCTGGCCGCCCAGCAGCTCGTCTTCCAGCAGCAGCTCCTTCAGATGCAGCAGCTCCAGCAGCAGCAGCATCTGCTCAGCCTGCAGCGGCAGGGCCTGCTCTCCCTGCCCCCGGGCCAAGCCGCCCTGCCCGGGCAGCCCATGCCACCTGGTAGGCCCCTGACCTCTGCTCCGCACCATGCCACACCGAGCTGCCCCACCCCTCAGTTGTTTGCTCATTTTATCGTTGGCGCCTGTTCCGTCGCCACTTGTTCGGTCCTTTTGTCGTCATCTGATCGGTTATCGTTTGTTTGCTTATCGTTCGTTCGCTCTTTCTGTCATCGTCATTTGTTCAGTCGTTTGTTCACCATTTGCTTACTCCTGTTATCGTCATCGTCTGTCCAGTCGTCGTTCGCTCATCACTTGTTTTCTCATTCTGTCATTGTTTGCTTGTTGTGCTTGTCTGTTAACCTGCGACTGCACGGAGGGGGAGCCTGTGAACAGATGCCAGCTTTAGCTTTCAAAGCGAGGCGTAAACAGCTGCCCTGCCTGTGTTTACCCGCGCTGAAAGCGCCAGCAGCGTTATTAATTATTGTTATGCGGAATGTAATCCGAGCACAACCCAGAGCTTAATTCCGCCGTTCCCTGCCAAGGTCTCTGTTATCGCCCAAAGATGTCATCCCCATAATGGGATTTTGGCATAATATTAGAACAGTCTGTTTTGGTCCTGTTCCTCACTTCGTTATTCCCTTCCCCAGACTGAGCTAATGCAACGGTCCTCCGTTATGAGACAGCTGCTTGTCGCCGCCATTATCTTTGTGCGCGAGGCAGGAAGGTTTCAAGTTTACCTAATGTTTGCGTGGACAGGACAATGGGAATGAAAGCAGCAACACTGAATAGTGTGGACACATGCAAATTATGTCCCATATATGTATTTGCGTCTGTGTGTACTTGAGTATATGTAAATCATGGCCCATATAGCCTCAGACACATCATGCACACGTTATCTCTCCTGCCCAGTCTGGTGCTAATTACTGGGCTCAGCTCTCCTGTCCCCGCACCCTTGTTTTGATGCCTGACAGCAGCCTTGAGTCCGGTGGAGCTCCAGCAGCTGTGGAAAGAGGTGACCAGTTCTCACAGCTTGGAGGACAACGGCATCAAGCACAGTGGGCTGGACCTCACCACCTCCAACTCCTCAACTACCTCCTCCACCACTTCCAAAGCGTCACCGCCCATCAGCCACCATTCGGCGGTCAACGGGCAGGCTGCGGCGCTTGGCGCCCGGAGGGAGAGGTAGGAATGGTCACCCTCCCCGCCGCCGGGGCGACCCCCGGGGAACTGGAAGGATCTGCCCCAGTTTGCCGCTAGGAGGGTGTGTCGTTCCTCAGAGTGACTGTCTGGGATAAATCAGATGCTTAGCCAAAATAAAATAAAATAAAAAAAGATACCGCACACAGCCTGAAGACAAGCCTAACCTTAGTGCGCATTAAGAATTTAGTGCTTTATTTCTTCTTCTTAAATAACCTTTCTGTAGTGCTTGTCATATAAACAGAATACATGATGCCAGGAAGGCTTTTTCTGATGTTTATACTCGCGACGTAGCTTTTTCTACACAGGCCGCGCTGATATAAAAGTCCGTTCACATATCTGTCTACCTGCGTTATGCATTATTGAAGAATTTCGCCGGCATAATGAGAAGCAACGGGAGTGGCGGCAGGCCACGGGAACTGTGGGCGGGGCCCGTAATTGATTTAAACCAGACGCCACCTGAGTGGGAGAAAAACGTGGTGAAGTGCACATTTATGGGGGAGAATGGGTGGTGTTAAGGGGGTGTTGGGGAGGGAGGGCAGGTTTATCTGTGAGGCCTTCGTGGCTAGTGTGATGATTTTGGTGCCGGTGCCCTTCCATCACGGGGGCCCCGTGTCCGGCGCGCCTGCAGACAGGTCAAAGGTCACCTCTGCGCAAGGCGGCGGTGACCCCGACTTTATGCCCAGGTCTGTTCCAGAGGAAGGCCCCCCCCCTAAAAGCAGAGGCCCTGCATATTATAAACTCATCTCCCCATGTCTATCATCCCCCCCGGGTGCTTTTAAACTTGTTTACATAGCGACTGGTAAAGGCTGTAGAAAGTAATTTTTAAAATACATAAATATTACCTCAGTGAAATTTTCCTTGGCAAACGGCAGCGTGTTTACCCTCACGTTCTGCCCCCGCCACTAATACATCGGAGATTAAACATCTGGTCGAGCGCTCGGATGCTAGCCCGCCGCGAGGTCGTCCTATCCGCCCCCCCTCCTTTATTAACAACCCCTTTGGCTCCGGTTCTGCCTTAATTGGAGCGTCACCCGTCCTGTGAGGCACGCCATTCGTGAGGGGGAGGGGGAGGGGGGGGGAGGATGATTAATTCTCCCTGCCTGCTCTGCGCTGAACTGACCTGCGGTGACCTGCCTGTCGCCTGTTCTAACCTGACAGACTCTGGCAGCCATAAAGCATTACTGCTCTGGAGAGGATTGCAACTTCAGTCTCACCCCCCCATCCCCCCCCCCCCTTTTTCTGTCTCTTCTCCCCCATCAGTTCTCTACACGAGGACTCCGGAACCTCCCACGCCCTCTACGGGCACGGTGTGTGTAAGTGGCCAGGCTGTGAGAGCATCTGCGAGGACTTCAGCCAGTTCCTGAAGTAGGTGCCGATTTCCCTGTCACCTCCACTTTCCCGGCTGCAGGGGGCGCTCCTCCAGTCTACATGTTTGTGTGTCTGTCTGTAACTCTGTGTCTATGCTTAACATCCTCATGCGAGCTCATTTCCCAAAAGCTGCTTGATATTCGCCCGTAAAGAATGAAGGTCTTTTTTCCCCCCTGTTGTGAGGTTTGACTGACTCAGATATTCCTCTAAAACATTTATCAGCGTGCTGAGTTTTCATTTTGAAGGGATGAAGGACCATGGCGATTCTGTAGAGATAAAATGAACCGAATTAGTTGTAAAATAATGTAAAGATGTTTGTAAGAAAGCTTGTAAGATAGAGACTGCAGCCTCTGATTCCTGGAACCCAGGACGGAGTCCAGCTCGATGTGTCTCGCTGCCTTGCTACCCCTCCTGTACTAACGCAGATGAGACACACTCCCTTTGTATTCATTTTATTTCTCTCTCTCTTGTGCACGCAACCGTTTTCCATACACTCATTAACCAGCAGATGTGAGTTTTTTTTTTTCCCCTGTAAGCAACCAGAAAAAAAG
>JAABNX020000070.1:23348619-23364761 GCA_015163995.2 Mormyrus lacerda
TATTATTCATACCCAAAAATCAGTCCACTTGCTATTTTTATAAATAAAAGAATACAGATACATAAATCAGCTGTCATTAGCGCGTTAGCGGCGCGTCTTCCAGACGCGCGAGCAGCTTGTTCTGCTCCTCAAGATTATTTTCATCAAGATTAAAAAAAGAAGAAAAAACCTTCTACATTAAATATACATACTAATTCTTCCACGAAGTAATCAGATTACAAAGCATGTGACACGGTGCTCGGAAAATGAAATGAATGGCAATAATGAGAAGTAGAGGTGTGCGTGTGTGCGCGCGCGCGCGCCCGTGTGCGTGCGTGTGTGTGTGTGTGTGTGTGTGTGTGTGTGTGGGGTGGGGGGGATTAGGGCTTCCTATTAAAAGGAGGCTCACTTCAACCCGGAGCAGCAATGGCAGCCGTGGCTAAGAGAAGGAGAGCCAGGCGATTTCTGGGTTTTGCTGGCGGGTCGAGCTCCTCCAACGGGGAGGTTTGCAGGTGGACCCCCAGATCCCGGCCTCCCAAAATGTGACGCAGTCAAGTCTAAACACCCACGCATTTGTTTTTATGCATACCGTCATACTAGTGTTTATTACTATTATTTGTTATTATTATTTGTGTTTATTTGAATAGGATTATAAACTAAGAGGATCATAACCGCCTGCTCCTCTTTGATGTAAATAGGCTCGGCTTAAGCAGCTGATTGACCTATAATAACCAACAGCTAACGTATGTGAGTGATTTTAATTGACTAGCTCTTCATTTTATAATGCTGTAAAAAATATGACAGGTTTACCCCCCGCCGCCCCTCCCTCCCGCGGTGCTAAATGTCTTACTCAGCTACATCGCAGATACTTTCATGTGAAGCAGATAAAAAAAAAAAACCTAAAGTATTTACTCACTTACACCGAAACCACGTTTAAGCTACACGCCTTCTCCAAAGAGTCTGTGTCTCTGCCAGAGTCAGACCGGCAGACGCCCAGGTGCAGATGCTGGACAGGTAGCTGGCCTGCTTCTCCGTCCCTGTGGGGGGCGTGAGATCTCCCAGGTGCCCGTATACGGGAACCACCCACCCCCTCCATCTCCAAAAATCCACAGCTGCATCGGTGTGTTTGATGATATTCACGCCGGGTCTTTTCTGCTTCTCCTGGTCAAAATTCCTTTGATCTGTTATTTGCATTTTAGTGGCCATGGGGAAGCGTCTCCCAGAAAAATCACTCAGATGGGATTTTTTTCAGCATCTTTTCATCCTACCTGGGGCTTACAAGCACACCTTCCCAAACCTCCCCCCCCACACAGACACACACACACACACACACACACACACCCCATTCCTTGCAAAGTTCCCTGATTCCATTTAGCCCCGGATTGAAACAAACAAGTTGGAGATGAGAGCAGTGTTGGCTTTAATCTAACTGTCTCACCTTTGCTGTACCTGAGGGCATACGGGGGAGCTAGACAGCAAGGGAGAGGTGAAAAATTAAAAGACACTCACTCTCTCTCTTTCTCTCTCACACACACACACACACACAGACACACGCATCATGCGGCGGATGGCTGCCAGCCACGGAGGTGAGCCACCGGGCCTCCTTTTCACTAGAGCTATCCCACGAACCCTACGCCTCCTACTCGGGGTGCATCCTGGGTAGATTAGCTCCGTGACAGCCCGGTTTTTAGTTTTCCTTGTATTTGATGTTTTTAAACAATTTATATTTGTTATCATATCAAAGGGAGGCGTGCGGCTTTCAAAAGAAAAAGGAGAACACAACGCCGAAGGCTCTTCCCACAATGCATTTCTTATTCCATTTTATCTTTCTTGGTTTTGACTAATGTCAGTAACAGCTACCGGTAATGAACTGCTTGTTAGCGTTCGCTGTTGCCTCGCAGCGCTGTCTTTGATAAGCTGTCAGCCAATTGCAGGCATTTCCCGACCGAAGCCGGGTGTTTATCGATCGCGAGATAATAACGGGTGAGATAATTCTACAACTTCATTGAAAGGAGGAATAAGAGGCGGCGTACTTGAGGAAGACAAACCTACGTGTCCCTAATCGCGAACACGGGGGTTTCCTAGTGGTAAACAAGCTGCTGGTGTCTCCCTCTCCGCCTCCGTCGAGCTCCGGCCGGCTGCATTCAAAAGCATGCAGATGCGCTCGGGCCCCCGGCGGCGGCCTCTCCGCTTAATGCGGCGCTTCTCGGCCTGATTGTATTTCGCATTTGCCACGCGCCTTTGCAGCACCGTGTAGCTCATTCAGAGAGAATTCCCCGCCTGGGCGCGTGCCGTTCCGCACCCTGTGCCGTGCATTCCCCCCCCATGTTGAACCCCATGTCTCTACGTCTGCCACGTGCTACTCGCCATGTTGTTCCCCAACTCCAGCATAATTATTCCTGTGATGTCCAGTATTACCCCCTATAAAAAAAACCTCCATTTATATTTTCATTTGACATTTATACACTATTATACTATTTAAGTGTGGATCCTTATCAGAGTTCCTAGCTGAGAAAAATGTGTCATGAGTTTGTTTATAGCCCAGTGACAGGAGGATGACAGGCACGGCAGGATGACAGCCAGGAGATGCCACGCTGAGGGAGTTCAGACAGAGGTTTGTGTTCTGCAGTCACCAGTCGGACTGTGACAGAGATCCCTCAGGTCATCTGTATTTTTTATTTACTTTCAGCAGTGCTCCTCTTCTTATGTATGTCAGAGCTGAAAGGAGCCAAGCCTTGACAGTCTACACAGCTTGTGTGATGCTCCTATCTGTCTGAAGTCACCCTCTGGCTGGCTGGGTTCTGCTCTCTTCAGAGGATTGCTCACGATTGTGTTGGGGGGTCACCGGCACAGTACAGAACATACTGTCGTCAAAACAGTCTGTTTCGCTTTGCGCCGTCGAAGGTTCTCTTGTCTCCTGCTATGTGTGTTCAGTGACTAGCTGCGCGCTTTGTCCCGCTACTCAGTGTGTTGTACTGTCAGTAACTGGGTAATGGGTCAGTAGTGTTATGTTATTGGCTATGCACATGGTTTGCTCTTAAGCCAGTATGGTGTCTCTTTGATGAAATGTCATTAACTTTGCAGGATGTCTCATTGGCTAAGCATGTTCAATTCAAGTCAAGTCACTATATTCTCATATCACACATGTCAAACAAAATTCCATTTCTACGGTGCAGATTACAGCCAGAACAAGGAACAGTCATCGACTATGTATCTGATCTCACTGGCTAAGTGCATTAGGTCATCAACTATTGCATCTTATCTCATTGGCTTAGTGTATTAGGTCATCAGCTATGCGTTATCTCATTGGCTAAGCGTGTTGTGTCACCAGATAAGAGCGATAGGTCCTCCATTAATGCTTAAGAAATCTCTGTGTCACTAGCAAAGCCTGTTGTATTGTTAGCATATCCTGTTGTCTGCCATATACGTCATCTGTTCACCACAGCCGGCTGTGTCGTTAGCTAAGCGTGCTGTTGTCGGTTTCGCGATGTGTCTCCGACAGGCAGGCGCCATGGTTCCTGCTCGTCGCCTTGAGCCCCGAATGGGAATCACTTCCATTTCTGTATTTACATGCTGGTTTGGTGTCAGTTTTCCAGGGTCAAACTGCAGAACCCTGCCTGAGGCGCGCTGGTAGGCTGTGTGTCCTGCATCCGCTCGACATTTTCATACTTCATCATGCCACCTTTATTTTCTGCCCTTTTCTCCCAAATTTGTTATTGTAAGGTACCCAGTGGTGTTTTCGCCCACTCCGCACATCTGAAATAATATGTAAATACAGCGCAGGGGAAGTTCACCCCTGTGATTAATGCTCCCCCCCCCGTACACGCCAGCGCCACATCATCTCTCTGTCACACTAACTGTTTTCTCTCTTGGATCTTTCCCAAAAATTCATTATGTCAAAAAGCATTATGAACATCAAAACATTTCTGTTTACAGCACCGCAGTCGTGTCAATTAAATCTGATAAATAATTCAAACATTTATCTTCCTAGCCAGGGGAATTTTTAATCAAGCCTCATATTTGCTTTAAATTAGCACTGTCAAGTGAGCATTTGTATAAAATCCCTCAAATCATTAAAGATTTATCAATTGAAATCTGTTTAGATTATCCGCCTGTTAATTGGCTGGATGGAATCTCACAACACTCTGCAACAAGTGGGTGGGACTTTGAGGGGAGTGTGCCTGATTGGGCGCATCTGCAAGCTAAGGCTTTGAGGGTGCAGCCACAAGCCCTGTTTTTACATTATTTAGTCGCTTTGTGCTTCCCCTTTAAATGCCATTAATACACCTGGATATTTTTCCGAAGCTGCTCAGGTCGAATGGTGGAACAGCAGCCCCCGCCCACGCACACTTGGGATTTAAACCACCCCCACCCCCACAGGGTCAGCTATTTAACCAGAACGCCTCACATGAGCCGGGTCGCTTTTATCTAATGGCACTCGGTCATGTGACCTTTGCTCTGGCAGGTGGCCCGTGTTTCTGTGCTGTTGTTCTGGACCCAGGGAGCCACCAGAGCCGCCCTTGGCGTGGATGCCGGGGCAGCACAGGGGTGACAGCTGAGGCTCTATCGATAATTCATGCGCCCCGAGACGTACAGATGTTCCTCCGGTTCCTCCTTGGCGTGCGGGGGGCGGGGAGGGGGTGTGCTACCGTGGAAACGGCGTCGGCACATCGGTGCGCGGAACGGTGCTGTTTGCCAGATGGCGGTCAAACGGGGGCTGCAGTTTACCGCAGCGTGATTAATGGGACGACACAAACGGCCGCGTACGTCGTCACCAGGGCCTGCACCGGATCTGCCGGCATGAATAAAACGGCGGTAATTAGAGCTACGCCGCGCCTCCCTGGGTCGCCACCAGCCGCGGGGAAAGCCCACCACCGTTTTGATGTTCTCCTCTACTCTCAGCCACCCGCTCCCGCCCTCCTCAGGCGCATCACACCACGCATTTCGAGTGTCTTGGCGGGACTTGGGGCAGCCGCGGGCCCCTTTGACGCATCGCCTCTGAGCTGCCGTCGCCACTGTTTGTTGTTGTCATTGCTGTCATCGAGGTTTTAACCACAGTAGATGCGAGGCTGTGCCTGAAAGCTCCCACCCGCAGACGGAGAAAAGCTTCCGGAACTTGGAGAAAAAAAATGACTAAGATTTGGTTGCTCGGCTGGTGCCTTCTGTGACATCCGTCCAATCCTAATGGGACGTGCGTAAATGTTCCGCTCGGATTTGAGTCGAAGGCACCTCTGCCTCAAGCCTGTCTCACCAAGGAGAGGTCTGTGTCCTAGATGGGCCTACTTCTGGCCCGAAGTTACAACCTGATTTTTTTTTTGCTTTTTTTTTGCCCTTAGATCCAGATGCCAAGGGTCTTTCCGTGGACTGCTGGATGTTGGGAATTCCGCCTTGATGGAGCAGCCACAAAACATGTCCGCCTGACACACTTCCAGCATCGAGTCCATCCCCAGGGGAGGGGCCAAGGACCGACAATGTGGGGCTCTGCGGCGTTTTTAAAGACGCGGCGAGGGCAATATAAATGAATGCATTCATTACGTTTATTTATTTAAATATATTCATAAGGGAATAACCCACAGGGAGTGGTCGCTGTCTTCCTAATGACATGCAAATGGAGTGTAATACCCGGCGTTTCGTTCTGTCTCAACTTCGCGGGCACATTTTGGGTGGCGGTGCAGGGTGGGGGGTGGGGGGCTTCCGTGTACCGCGGGCGAGCAGGATCTTTAATTCATGGGCCTGGGGGCAACGCGGAGAGATAGCCAGGGAGGAATGACACAGGAGTGCGTGGCACATTTCAAACGCTTACCTAATCTCCCAGACGCCCTTTGGCGATGCGAGCTGAGAGGGGCCCGTCCGAGATCTGCACCCATTCTCTCTTTGAGAGGTCATTGGCTACAGCTAATATTCCTCTGATCGTCACCATGGCGACTTTACGGAAATCGCTCTCATCAGAGTCTATAATTGTTATACCACCGTAAGAAACTCGTCTGGCCTTTCCCACAAACTATCATTCTGCTTGTTGTAGTACTATAATGCCCACATTACAGCTTATTTATTTTTAAATTACAAGGCACATCACAGAAATGAATCCTATTTTTAATTAAAAAACAAGATGAATGATTCGACTCTGACATTAGCTGACGGAGGCCCCAATCCACCCCGTCTGACTAATTGCATCTCTCCTGAGAGGCTAATGAACTGACCTTCAGTTTCAGCATAACACGAGGCTGTGTCAGATCGGGAGGACTAGATGCTGGCTCTCGCTGCGTTCGCCGCTGATGCGTTCTGCTCCTCGTTTGAGGGAGCTCAGCATCCGGTGTGGTTCAGTTGACCAGTGCAGGGGGAAGGTAACGCCACGTTCAGGTGATATTAGGCTGCGGAGAGGGACGCCACCTTGCACTCGGATCGTGCCGAACTGGCGTTCCGTCTCCGGAGACGATTTGCGGTGGCGCGGCGGGGCATTACGTAAAACGCAAAACGGGCCTGGTCGGCGTCTGGACTCACGGGAAAGCGGCGATGGTGCGATTCACATTCCTCTGTCAGCGGTGTGTCAGGGACACGTATCGGGCAGTTGGGGAGCTGCAATGCAATCCAGCTGAGGGCCGTGAAACTCTAAGCACGATGCGTTTTTGATACGGAGGGTCGACATGGTCATTAGGACATGAATATTTCCATATAGTCCATGTTCCTGCAGCCTGTTTGCCATACAAAGGAACCCGCATTCCAGAAAATACCTTCGCGCTACATCCCCCATGAAAACTGTATTTACTCACGTCAGAATTAATTTAATGCTGCCAATATATTGATAAGAAATGCTGCTCTGTTTCTCCTGCTTCAGCTACGTTTCATTCACATGATGGAACCAGATGAAAACAAGTTAATAGATATAATTTGGTTAATGGTGAATTATTATTTATGCTTGGAAATCCAGATGGACCGCTGACATTTCAGGGGACCCTGAATCACATAATTAGGCAATTTTGATGGCAGGTTTGTAAATCCCATTCTTCTGTATTGTCTTCTTTTTTTTTCCCTTGCACAGCTCACACTCAAATGTTAATCCCAGATGTTCCGGGGATCATATGTGACATTTAAAAGAACATGTTAAACTGAACAGGCCTTCTTTTAACCCTACGTCACACCCCCTGCTAAGTCAAAGCCCAATCATACATCTCCATCCTACTCAGCCAATCCAGGGCCTTGATTGTTTTTTTTTTTCTTCCCTCTGCCATCCACCCGTCTTCTAACCACTTATATTGCTCAAGGTCACCTGCTCAAGTCAGACAGCATGAGACACAAGGTTGGGGTACAACCCGGATGCCATGCCAGTCTATTACAGGACTTGCACTCACACAGGGACAATGTAGGGATTTTGCGATTTTCTTAATTGCGTGTCTTTGGACAGCAGGAGAAAACCAGACTCTACCTGGAGGAAGCCCACACGATATGGGGAGAACATCCAAACTCCACGCAGAAGGCGGAAGCAGGAGTCTAACCTCCAGTGCTGCAGGTATCAGTGCTGATCTTTAGCCACAAAAGCATCTCCGTCTTCCCAGGGTTTAAGTAGAGCTCCTTCTACCATACACCAATGTAAACACCAGCTGTGTGTCCCACAAGTCATTACTTCTTTTAGGTTACCTGGAATTACAAAAAATATATATTTTTTCGCCAGCTCCATATCTCTAATTATCTTTAATAATTGAGGTGAGGGACTGAGGTTATTGTTATTGTTAATAAAAAATTTAAACTAACACTGGAAAAGTGTGACTCGGTTGAATTTAAATAACAGTCTTTTAAAATCAAAACTAGGCAAAGTTATTAGCTTTGACAAAAGAGGACCGTGGTTAAATAAACTTGTTTTAGAGTGTTTTTCTCCTTTTGGGTTATAAGAAGGACAGTGTTTGGAGACATTCTGAATACTGTAGCCTTGTGTGTTATCATCACAGGGAGAACAGATTACAGCAGAATCCCGCAACTTAATAATAACCTAAACCTGAAATTAAAACACACAATAGAATAGAAATAAAAACTGATTTAAAAATGAAAACTGGAATAAAATCCACGCATAGGTCACCGTTAACACACACATTGCAGATTGCCTCTCTACAGGTGACTAAAGCTACGCACCACGTGAGTTAATTAAAACTCGTATTTTAAAAATGAAAGATTCTTTCGCATAATTATGCCGATATTTAATTATAACCTGTGTCAGGGCCTGGTCTCTGAGCTGGGTGAACATTCAATTAATCCAAATAGCCAAAAAAAAAGAAAAAAAGAATTGTGCCGGCGTGTTCAGTAGCACGTTAATAATGCATGCCCCCATGCGGTGTGTGTGACGCAGCTCCACTTCATTCTCTTTACGGGCTTTGCTGATGTCAGTTTGCTCCATCAGAGTCTAACCTCATAACGCACAGCCTTCACATACTCTGATCATCGCTCCTGCTGCCTCCGGGTCTTCTTTAACACCGATGTGAAGTCTTGATCCTGTACGAACATAGTTTTTGTATAGACCTTGAATATATTTGGTTTCTATCCATCTGTTTTCCATAACTGCTTAGCTGACTTGTGCTCACAATTAGTCTGGACCCTGTGCCAGGAAGCAGGCAGGGGACACCCTGGACAGGGTGCCGGTCCGTCACAGGACACAGGGCAGGGGACACCCTGGACAGGGTGCCGGTCCGTCACAGGACACAGGGCAGGGGACACCCTGGACAGGGTGCCGGTCCGTCAGTGTACACACACAGCCAATAGTCAATTCAGAATGCGATCACAGCTGTAATGAGGCAATCAGGTAGCCAGGTATTAAAATCATGGGTTTGACACCCCGCCACCAGTTCTATCCTTCACAGTTCAGGACAAAGATGGCTACAAGCAGCAGGTCATGTGGAGGATTAGGGATGGGACAAAAATGCTCCCAGGAGACGCCAGAATGGAATCGACGATGTAATCAATAAAAGTAATTAAATAACAAAACATAAAAGATTCATAATCAGAAGGCCCTTTTGATATTGCACCACCTAATTACTGCTTATGTATTTTTCCACTCCCTATATTGTCTTTTGTCTTGCACCGTCTCGTCTATTGTGTGTCCTATTGTCCCCCCTTCCACCTGTACCCTCCGCTGTAGAGCAAGAATTTTAAATTTGTTCCTCGGAACACAGATGACAATAAAAACTTGAAAGTCTTAGTCATTCACAGGACTCTAGTAACTAATAAATCACAGTTTGTTTCCTCTGCGATCACACGGTATGCGACCACAGGAAGTTCCTAAATGGCGTCCATCAGCCGAGCCGTTAGCTCGAGATGTAGAGCAAGCAAACGCATTAATTAAATGTGATCCGGCCCTGAGTTTAGCACATGCTAAGCGTTGTGTTGTTGCATGCCGCTGCCGATGTCACCCGGCAGGCTCATTACCTGAGCGGCCATGGCCGCAAAGAGCGACTGCAGAGTTTCACTGGAGTCCGGAAGGTTGTGCTCCCGCTATTCCCGCTACCGCTACCGAGTGTCTTGGCCGCCGTCAGCAGAAAACAAACACGCTGGCCTGCGGGCGGGTAATTGCTTTGGATCTCATGTTATATATCACAAAGTTTGTCCTTGATCTCCTGCACTTGATCTTTTATTCATTGCTGTCAAGCTATGTTATATGTTTTCCACTGACACACGTGTTGGTTGTGTGCATGTGCTCTGCAGCTGCTGTGAGTCACATGACCTGGCCTACAGAGTACACCAATGAAACGGAGTCAGATTGTTAGCGTCCCCATTTACTGTGATGAACTTTGTTTGGGTTGTTTAGGGCTTTTTGACAGTATGAAGTTTGTAAATGCAAAGAAATGCCTGTGTTAAAAACCTCTGGATTTTCAAAGCTTGCTGCTCTACATCTGGGCACTAACTGGAATAAGTTTCCCTGTCTTTTTGGTGGTTTCAATTAAAATGTATGTGGTCATACTTCACGGGCAGATCTTTAGACTCAGTTGCGTACCTACAACTCAGCGCTTCTCAGATTTCCATTCAGCAGAACTTGCAGAAATCCTTTCTAATTTTGGAGGACATTCAGTAGCTTAGTCAACAGAGTGGAAATATTAGTGATGTAAAACCTCCTGGTTCCCATCGCAGGAAGATAATTGCCGTCTCACCCTTTGGACGATGCCAAACTACTTTTAGTAATTTTTGATATAAGCGTCTGCTCTGCAGTTAAAATGAGTAAAACCTGATTTTCCTCTGCCGAAACGGAGCCTAACGCCCAGTCCCGGGTCACTCGCACCCAGCACGCACGTGCACAGCCTCCAGATCACACCAACCATGCTTGCCTAAGCAGTTACCGCAAGTGGATGTGTGACTGGAATTCATTTTTTATATACACACTTCTGCACTGTTTTGTTGTACAGAGGAGTGTTAGAGTCCATGAAGACCTTCTCTGCTCCCAGAGAGTAGGTGTTTGGAAGCGATCAGAGCTACCCTTCAAAAGAGGGCATGTAAACATTACAATGATGTCTATCCTCATATGAAGGCTTGCTGTTCATCCAGATTCATGGCCTGGAATTGGACTTTTCTTCTTCACTTCAAAGCCTGACTTGTTAGGGTCCACATTTTTTATTCCCCTGCCGAGACTTCTGTGAGGCTTCTTTGATGATCCGATCAGCCATGGTTCTGTATTGTTGCTCCAGTTCAAAGTGACACCTGCCTTCTTTTTTTGGGGGGGGGGGCATGTCGAGATGAGAGTGGAAGGTGTAAGTTGTGATTTCTTTATTCGAGGCGCAGAGCTGGAAAATAAGCTCATTAGAGCTAATTACAGGTTTCCGGTGTCATTGGTTTGCAGATTAACAGCTCTGACCCGCTCAATGCCTGACGCGAATATTTCACTTAGAATCTCACAGCTGGGGTTGGGAGGGCAGGGGGAAGCAACCAATCAAACTGGAAGACACATGGGTCCACTTATGTCCACCCATAACAATATACAGCATATACAGATACGTGACACTGTACAATGTGTCCTGTACGACAAGTTTGCAGACTGACGTTGTTGATTAGCAGCGATTCGCCCCAGCTGAAAGCTGATTGGCTCGTGGAGCGCCCCCTCCCCTGTCACTCATCAATTCAAGATATAGCATTGGCTAACGATGAGGTTGGCCCCAGTGTAAATTATGGCCATTCTCATGCTCCCCCACCACCACCACCACCACCTTAAAGAATCCTAGAATCACCCCTGCTTCGTACATCTCGAAGTTCTAAAAGGGAAATTCTGAGGGGTGCAGACACTCGGCAATCGGGCGTCTGGCTGAATGAGCAGGTGCAGCTGAGTGAGACGCGAGCCCCGACCGGTGAAATGCGACCGCAGCGGCCATGCCTCACGCGGGCCTCTTGGCCTGCACCTTTGTCTGCTGCCCGTCCCTCGCTGCCCCTCGCTCCCGCTCCGACCGCTGTTTCGTAGCCGATCGGCAGGTGGCGAGTCCCCGTGGCCCGAAGTCCGCGGCCACACCGTGGAATCACCCCCAGAGCTTCACGCAGAAAGTTCAGCCCGTATCTCCGCAGTATTTTTCATTTCACTCCATCAGTCCATCAGTTCCCTCCCTGTGTCAGCCTCGGTTTTCTCCGGCCCTATGAAGATCCATCCTTCTCTGGAGAGCCTGGACCCTATCCCTGGAAACATAAGACAGTGGAACGCTCGGAATTTCGGCGGACACACACACTACAGCCAATTGGCCGACCCCAATTTGCTGCACTTTTGGGAAGTGGAGCAAAGATAATAGATAAACTAATAAAGTAAAAAAAAAATAATAATTACAACACATCATAGGGCTGCTGCATCAGTTGTTAGTGCTGTACCTTTACAGCTCCGGAGTCACGGGCTCAGTTCTGTGTACATGAGGGGTTGGGGGGGTACAACATAAGGATGAATATGATATAAGACGGGGAAGGGCAGACCACCCACCCCTACGGCAAGATCTGCTCATTTCACACCTACCTGTCCAAGTGCAGCTGATTTAGTGCAACATCTCCAGCTGATGTGGGTACCTCAGAAACCACGGCCGCAGTTTAAAAATAAGAGATGCTTTATGGTGAACATACCCTACGGCCTGTCAGGATCCTCAGGCCTAATGTAATGCCAGCTCACAGCAGCCACTGCCACTGCCACTTCCGATCGTGCAAGTTTTTAAAAAAAATCAAGTTTTTCAAAGGTGTGGCTTCTGAAACTTTCAGTCTCCCCGGTTTAAACTTTCTCCCCAGGGGGTGGGGGGACAAGGAACTTCTACAGAAGGAAATGTACCCCCTGAGGGGGGGGGGCAAGGTGAATTCTGATTACAGATCAGTGCAGTAGTGAGTCAATAGTGTGAAGTGAAGACCTCTCGGTGTACTGAGCAAATCTGCAAGATGGATAATGTGGGCCCCCGAGCCTATACCATTGACATGGATCCATTGTAAATCATTCTGCCACAGACCTGGCATGATTTCTACAGTACATTAGAGTGAGAAGATAGAGTTCACCCAATCAATGAATAGGGTATATTTCATATCATTCACCCAGTCCTTATGCATTTATATGAGCTACGCTGTAAATACAAGTCCCACTGCTTTGTACATGTGGGTCACAGGCAGTGTCCACGCTGAGGACAAATTCAGATTAATGGTCTTTGAACGGACAAAATAAAAGATGATTTTTATGGGGGAAAGCATCATTGAAAGGCTGAAATCCATAGTCCGGCATGATCAGGCGCCGGAGCGCGTGAAGATCTTCTGAAGCTGTGGGAAACGTGTGTGAAGATACAGAGCACATTGAGGTTAGTTATGGCCAACAAGGCGCTGTTGCAGAGGTTACCGACTCAGGTCTCAGGGTCTCTGCTGCTGCTGGCCCCTCGGGAGAGATACTTAACCTGAATTGCAGCAGTGAAACTCCCAGCTTTATAAATGGATTGACCTCCAAGTAGCTTTCCACAAACGTGTCAGCTGCGCAATTAAATTATAGTGTATACATTACACTGAATCAATTTAAATGGCGGTCCTTCTAGGGTTTCCCATACATCCCGATAACATTTCGTCATCCATAACCCACAGGTATACGAGCGTTACATCTCCAAACATCTGCCATATCATGAACATAACCTTGCTATCTACATCGTTTTAAGATTGCACACATTCGTGGATTAAATGGCGATCACCGTGGCAAGAACAAACACAAATAAGACGCACTTAATTGCAGTGACCTAATCAACCTGCCCGGGCAGGGCTCTTCACAGAGCGCCTCGGGGACTGACGCCGCCCTGGATCCCCGTCCCGGTTCCCGGCTGAAGGGCTGCCGCGGTTCGCCAGTGCCTGTCGGAATCCGGAAATGATGAAAAAGCGCCTGGCGAGGGAAAAGGTTGCATTTCTTCAGAGCGAAACAGCACAGGCGATCAAATCAAAGTGAGTGATTTCGGTAGAAAGTGGCAGCGGCCGGGGAGCGGCTGTTAGAAAGGAGTTTACCTGCAATCAGGAAGGCGGCTGACTGTGATCTGTAAGAGCTGACATGTTTCGGACTTAAACACCCCGGGTGTGTGTTTATTAATGTCACTGTTACATGTACAGAAGGCCTGTACACGTCTGTCAGTTTCAATTAACGCAAGTTTAAATTATCGAAATACTGAATATATAGCCTACTGTCGTTTTAATGGCTGAACTAACATTATTTACTGCAGTCTTTTTGTTGGTCCGTGTTGTATTACTGTATGAAAATATTTTGGAAATGTTATAATAGATAATCATTCTCAGTATAATATTTTTCGGAAGGTTACTTTTTATGTGAAGGGAAGGGTGGCTAAGAATGTCCCAGGAGACAGCGTCCCCCTTGAAGAAGGGCTCCTCCGTGCAGGATGGTTTGCTTCTTTTTAACGGTAAGAGAAAATGCCCAGAGAGTCAGCGATTCATTGCGGATTTCAGTGCGGTTCCGCTCCGGGTTTGCGCTCATTAAGTGCCATTGTCTCTTAAATCGGTTTGGTCTCCGGATTAAACAGAGTATGAAAATGGCTCTGCGAGTAATCCAAATTAAAATATGCCTTACAGTATATATTGGTTAATTTAAACCAGTTCCCCTTTTAGTTGCTGCACAATTGTAAATAGCAAAAAATTATTGACAAGTTATTTTCCATAATAAATTATACGTTCAGGTACCGAGTTAAAAAGCTTTTTGTATGAAAACGTGCCTTATATCGCTGGCCATTTCGTATTGGTTTACATTATTACAAGAAAAAGGCCTACAATACATTACAGTGATGCTGTATTACAATGCCAAAACATCCCCATAAATCGTCAGTATAACCCCATTTTAAGATGTTCTGTTATTATTATAATTGCAGAATTGTCATTTTGGTTGTTACCTTGTATTATATAAGCGCATATCTTAACTATTAGGCCTATATAATTTATAGATATTATATAAAGGTTATATAACTATAACAGTTTAAACATAAATACATAGAAAATTTGGTGGGAAAATTGTGTTTTTATGGCGAAACAACCTTTATGTGGGGTTTTCTTGAGCGCAATAATTCGGTCCGACATGAACAAATACCAGGCGTAATAATGTTTTCATTATTTCTAAATAAAAACTGAAGCAACGCTCTGCGAATATTACAGGCAAGCACGGCCAATTATAGTTGTTTTAATTAACTTGCTGGTTGCCTTTAAGATTATCATACGTAAAATAAGACGTGCCCATTTTTAATCAGCCGCCGAAACTGCCTATTTATACCCGGCATCATTAGGACTCTGTCAAAAATAGCAAAGTAGGACAAAGTAAGCAATCAGGAGAGCTGCTGGCGAATGGCTTTTCTGCGGGACCTTCAGAGGCACCCCTCCGAAGGGCTGTAAATGGTTTGGAGATCGGCCGATTTATTTCCAGCGGTAAGCGCTAAATACTATGATGCATCGCAGCCGTCCGCAGGGGATTAAGCGCCGATCGATCTGTGCGGCGGCGCGGCCAATGCGGCCCGGGATGAGACCCTATCTATCAACGTGTCGGGGGCGCTGCCTGATCTTATCCCATCCGCAAAGAGGCTGCACACGGGCGCGCTAATATTGCAAATACTGTGTTTACACTGGGAACTGTACAGTGTGATGGATGAATCATTTTTCATATCCCTCCTAAAGAGTTCTGATAAGGCGGGCATCTGGTCTACAGGCTTGTGTTGTGGTTCACACACCGGGGGAGCTGCCACTTTCCTTCTCATTTTTTTTTACGAGGGTCAATTGTTATCTGGGGGCTTGTTCAGGGCTCTCAAGTTCTGCTGGCGGCTGACAGCTGTGATCGCCTCTGTGCCTGGAGATTTTTTTGTAGAAATCGTAAGCTGTTGTGTTTCACATCTTGAACACTGCGAATATGCATTTCACTCAGAAGCAGCAGTCGTTGTTTAAAAATAAATGCAAACACAACTAAATCCTGAATACATATTAAATATGCATTAAGATAAATAAATGCATCTTTCTTTCTTTATTTCTTTCTTAAAGATATATTTACTCATACACTATTTGCAGCTAAAAGATTGACTGAGATAAGCATGTCGAGAGATAAGAAGACTTGATGCCAGCTGAGCATATTTTTTGCACCCTGTTTTATGTTTTTGTTTGCTGCTGTATTCGGGAAGACAGTTCCTTGCACCTCCCTCCCGGTAACCTGATCTGTGTCTTGTTTACTGTTTAGTTCTTGTTCCTTGACGTGCCTTGTTCACTTCCAGAAGGATGTGGCTCTGCAGACAGCCCAGCTGACTCAGAGGGAAGACCAGGAACCTTAGCTTCCGCTGAGGAATTTCCAGAACCTTGGGATCACATGACCACTGGAAGTTCCACTAACGGTGACCTCGTTAAAAGTGAGTGATGTACAAGTGTGTGGTTTAGTGTGGGAGGGAGATTTGAACTCGTCATACGAGGATATTGGGTGGCATGGTGACTCATTTGGTTCACACTACTGCCTTCTGTGTCCAGGGTTGGGGGTTCGAGTCCTGTAACCGTGCTGTTTGGATTTTGCACGCTCTTCCTCTGTCATGTGGGTTTCCTGTGGATAACTGGAGTTTCTAACTTTCTTATAGTATGTGTGCAGCAGGTCAGGGTCTGGTACCTTGTCCAAGGGAATCCCCTAGGATAGATTCCAGGCCTTCTTGACAAGAGTAGGAGTTTGGAAGATGGATGGATGGATGGAT
>JAABNX020000070.1:23387067-23399664 GCA_015163995.2 Mormyrus lacerda
TTGTCTTTAAAATTCCCCCCCCCCCCCCCCCCCACCTACAGGGAAGAGCACATACATTACCGATCCCCCCCTCACTGTTTATCTGATAGGGGAATTAGTTTTAATTTGCCTGCTCGTAGGAGCCTGTTTGCATTATTATAAGTCCGTTTGTGTATCTATGCGTGTAAAGTCGACAAACCGATGTGTTTAAGCCCCTTCTCTGCCTGACCTGACATCCTCGTAACAAGGTGCAGTTTTATAGGAGGCTGATCTCTCTTTTCATTTAAGAAATTCATCATTTATTTTGTTTTTTGTTTCATCCTCTGGAAAAATACACTATATCCTAACATTCTGTACAGAGTTTTCAGCTTCCTGGTGCCCTGTGCATTCTGGGATAAGCTCCAGGCGCTCTGTGACCCTGTACTGGATGGATTGATAAATTACTGCACCAATGGAGAGAGAGAGCATGCAACAGAGCACTTTTCTGGGTGTTTTTGATATGAAAAAAAAAATACGATGAAGTATGCACTCATCAGGCTCTCAACCCGATTCGACCTGTTGTGTTCCTGTCGACGTTTCCTGACCAAAGTTGGAAGTAATATGAGTAAATTTTTCTGTGGGGTAAGTAGAGGTCTAGTGGCCAGCCAGAGGTCCCACTCTATCCCATGGTGCGCGTGAATGACACGTTACCCAGATCACCCAGATTGTTTAGTGTGTAGATATGTAGTAAGAATGCAGGTATGTGGTTGGCCAGACAGACAATCAGCAGTAATTATTAAGGCCAGAACTGGCAGCTAACAGGGGTGCCACTAGAGATTCTGGGCCCCAACCTAGACCAATACAATTACTTTTCAAATTTTTTAGGACCCTCTGGGAATCATTTGATTGATTACCTTTTACGGAAGACTCAGACTGACAGTCCCACACTGTAAGTTGTTTTTTTCGCTCATGGGAGTTCTACAAAAATGTTCTGGGGGCAGAATTAAAAATTATTGGTTCAGAGAGATAATGAATCAGATTGTAGAGGAGGTGGGATCAGGACATCTGATTGCTTGGTCTGACATCTGACCAAGATCTGACTGGCTGTCTCTCTGAACCAATCATTTTTCTTTCTGCCCTCAGAACATTTTTGTGTAAGTAAAAGTCCCATGAGCTGTTTCTTCCAGTCCCAAAACGCTGTCTGTTGATTGTATCTATTCAACACCGGTTTTCTAAAGCTTATGTTCACATTTCATTATGCCGTATTCGACAGAACCACCCTCCTCCAAACAAATTACCTAATGTGGTTTTAGAACGGAAATACAGCTGAGTGGTACGACAGAGTCCTTTTCCATTTTTGAAGTGATTTATTATCCTTCAGATGCTGATCTTATTAACCGGCAGTGCATCATTTTCACAGAATCGTGTCGCGAGTCATTTTCAGGTCACAGATGTGTGTTTTCTAAGCAATGTGTCACCCAGTTTCATGTTAACATTTTTAATATTTAAAAGCCCACGCGCCGGCACCCTCACAGAACACCTCACCGCCGTTTAATCTTCCCTTTACCTGGAGGCACGGCACACTAACGTGGCAGCACCAAAACCGGCGTGCTGCCATCCCGAACAGAGCGGGACACCGAGTTCAAAGCCTCTGACAGCGTTTTTTCCTGTTTTCTCATGTCTCGGGTGACAACGCACCTTCCTTTGAGAAGAAGGGAGAAAAAAGACACGGAGACAAATACTGGGGGAGCTTCAGCCTTTTATGCACTGTCTTTATCGCTGTCTTTTCCCACTGATCTAGTTGCGTGTAAACAAGCCGCCCGACGCCTTACTGTCATTTTTCGCATCTGAACGAGAGCGTGAATGAGATGTCAGGGTAAAGTTGTGCACTTTCAGCAGCAGTTTTTTCTTCCGTGGTGGAAGAGAATGGCGACGTGCGCATGGTGGCCGCCTGCTTGTTTGCTCCGGCTGTCAGTCACCCACTGATTTGGTGATTTGCTGCTTCATATGAATGCTGAGTGGTATCATCTCGGCCATGTGGACCGACAGCTTCCCTTTGCTAAATGGTTCTTAGCCGTTGGGGGTGCGGGGTGGGAGTCTTATACTGACGCTCTGGGCAGGTCACAGTGAGGCAGGCGATGTCGATGTGAGATGCGTTTGAATAAGTCATCTTTTAGACTGCCCCCCCCCCCCAATGGGTGACAGCGAAGGTGGAGTGCAGACAGATTACTCACGTGTGACTGGATCAGATGCCGAATGTGGGTGTGTGCTTTCTGCAAGGGCTGGAAAGAGACACTGGCATTCCTCACTTGACCTCACTCCACCCTTGGATCCCGCCCTGGCTGACAGTAACATTGTCAAAAAACAGGAGCAGTTTCTACTAAACTGCATGGGGAAGTCTTGAGTTCCCAGTTTTGGACGGTGTTTCACAATTTATTTGAGCAGATTCACGCAGATCCGCAGATTACCGAGACGTAAACCACCTTGCTTAGACACTCCCACGTAACGGTATGTCACTCACGGTTACGCCTGTGCCTGCCTGGTCGATGAATTCCGTGCATGGTGCCGACCACAGCCGAGGATGCGTCACCTGTTATGTGGCTCACTGCCTTACAGGCTCACGTCGCAATATATGCTGCGGTGTGCGGCACGGTCACACACGTGCAACGAGGCGGCTAACGGTGGTGCAGTGGTGATATTCAGCCGATAAGCCTGTGCATTTCGGCATCGTGCACAGAAATGCACCCTTTATATCGTAATGCCTTGTCTGCTTAACAGCGCCACTTGGGAGCCCAGCCAGAGCAGGCTGACACTGCGGCTGGCGGCTGTCTACCATCTTGAAGGCTTTGCCGTGAGCAGCAGTCGGCCGAGGGCTGTATTTATTTATTTTCCCATCGTAATATAATAAGCAGCATCATGTGGGCTTGGGGAGGGTGCTGTCCCAGTAGCACTCTCATAATATCCTTTCCCGTGTCCTTCGCACTTGCAACCGTCAGTTTATCCATTACTGCCAAGGGGGCAAACCCGAGTTGGCCCCGAATTACACAATTGAGCTGTGGCACTTCACCACGTTTTGACAAATAAGGCGCGTAGACGTCCCCCGGACTCTGAGCTGTTTATCTCCGGCCGGGGAAGACGGAGGACTCACCACTTGCTGGGGTGGGGGGTGTCTAATGGGCTGCCTCAGGGGCCATTGCATGCCCAGGGGACATCAGCGTCCGGACCAGAATGCTACGCACAAATTCCGGCCGGGAGTGTAAATATCGGCTTTCCACCTGCCAGTTTTAATATGAAACCCAGTTGACAACATTTGCACAATCCCACCCCCCAATCGCAGAAACAGATGCACCCCTCAGCGGCTCAGTACATGATATTATAAGAGAGACCATAGCACACCGTAATCCCAGTGGATCAAAGAAGTCATCACTGGGCTATTTTTAGATTGTCTGTCAGGGATAGAATATGCTGTTTTAGTACCATGTTTTTATATATTTTCTAATAAAATGCACAGAACATGCCGAATTGAGGACTAACAAAGACAAAACAATTATGCAGCCGTCCACACATAAAAAAAGAAATGTGTTTTTTCTCTGTGGTGCATTTGCAACTCAAATATGGTGGAATATCACAGTTTGAGACAGATTTTGGAATCATTTTGGAAACATTGTCAGCGACTCGTGTTCTGTAATTGAACTAGGTCAGACTGCTGTCTGTGGGGTCAAAGGTCAGCAGGCAGCTAGAATGATATGGGTGAGGAAACGTGGGCATTTCTTGGTCTGTGAATGTTTGAAATGTTCCAGTCTGCTTCTCTGTCTCTCAAAATCCAAAATCAAAGAAGGAGAAATCAGCTGCAATAGTCATGGGTCTAATTCCAGGTTAAAAATGTATATGCTAATTCATTTCATTAGAGCATGCGCCTCTTGTTAATAAATTAACACGTGGCAGAAATAATTCAGCCTTAGTGTGATGAATTTTTCTGTGAGTTGTCAAGTGTAGCATTGTTCGGGGGGGAGGGGGCTTACACGCAGATGGCAATACGTACAAGCAGCTTGCTGTGGGTTTAAGGATCCTATCACCTTTCCGAGTGTCTGCAGGAACCTGCTTTTTCCTTTAAATTATGGGAATTTCGACTCCATGCAAAAGGGACTGGCTGATTAAAATTTTTCTTTTTGTAAAATGTCGGTTGTGGTTTCTTTTTGCGTATAAGAATAAATTATATAATGGTGGTACAATATCCAATAATTATCTTTGTTTTCAGCCACGAGAAAAAAAAAACATGCATGGATCTCTGCATTTGAGGTTCTCATGTTCTGAATATGATGACTCAACGAATTACATAGCCACCCCCGCCATTGTCCTGTAAGAGGCATGAAAAATGGCTTGATGGGTGGATGTATACCTTTATGTGCACATATCTCACAGGTAAGGCGCATTTTCTGCAGACTGTCGAGAGTGAAGGTAATGAGCCGCCTTCACTGTCCGTTTTAATAACGACGACAGGAAAACCCAGAGAAACCCTCTGCGGTCCTCAGGGGGGGATCCTCAGCACCGCTAACCGGCAAGAAGTCTTAATTAAGCAGGCCCTTAATACGCGGTACTTAAAAATGCACTTATCTGCTCCGAAACACATTTCAGCCATGCGGCAGTGGCAGCTTGCCCGTGTGTACGGGGTCTGCCCCTCTGTTGCAGTCTGAGTCACTAATGTGACGATTCGTTTAAAATAAATAAGCGCAGTTGTTCCTTCTGTTCATTTTAATAGTTAAACAGCCCCGTTTCGCAAGATATCCGAATAATAAAGGTTCCTCAGAATTCAAGCGCGGTCGGTGCGAAATGTACAATTTGTGTGATTTGTACGGTTCCAGAGCAGATCTAGTTCATTTGCTCATTCTCTGCGTCGGCTTGATGATCGCGGGGATATTTTACCTCGCCGTACTTGTTCGCAGAGATTTACATAGAGAATCCCGGGACTTTCACACTTAGAGGATCTGTTTGTCTTCTTCTGGGCGCGGGGATGTTAGATGTCAAGTGAGTGCCAGGCAAGTTTTAATAACACACATCTCTTCAGCATCTTCTGTTCAAACACTCCACTACAGCGGAGCCTTAACGAGAGCTTGCCGTCTTTTAATTAACTCCGGGGCTAATTTGGTACTTAATTGACTAATGAGGAGATTTTGTTTTCCCTAATTTGCTTGAAAAACCATTTCCAGTTAAGCTTTTTAACGCAGCCAGCAGGAGAGGGGAGCATTTGGAAGTGGACCAGGAGTTGGCCGCATTAACTGTTTAAGAAGAGGCGGTCCTTTCGGTCGTCGAAGTAACGCAAGGCTTCTGGGTTTGCTTTTGTGCTGCCGCCGGGTCTGCTTGGATCTGTTCGGGTGTCTTTGGGTCCCCTCGGTTCTGACAAGCAATTAATAAGTCACTTAGCTGAGATTGCAAGTAATAACAATCAGACGTTGCTACAATAAAGCAGAAATCTGTAGGATGTAATAGGGTGCCATTTACAATTTTACAGTTGCATTTTATTTATTTAGCCAACGCTCAAGTTTTTTTTTCTTTTGGAAAAGCAGGGTCATAGAGTCCCTGGAGTAACCGCATTCAGGGCCTTGCTCAAGTGCCCAACCACCACACAGCCCCCTATCCTAATACAGGTGTAAATCCCTTTTTATGGAGGCACAGATGGGCATGATTTGCAGTTTGATCCTTGCAGCAACTATGTGTGCAGTGAGCAGACACTTCGGAGTGCTTTGTTGTAATTCGAGTGGGCTGCTTGCTGTTCTAGGTATATGTGTGTGAGTGCGGGTGTGACGCCTTCAGAGGCCGATGCTACCATTCTATGAAAACCTCTCGGCGACGTGACGTCACGCTGCTCCCTCACGCTCCCGGTCGGCCCTCGCCCCACTCTTTTCCGTCTGGATTCGCCTGTGGCATGCTGAGCCACACCTGTCATCATTCTAGTAAGCGAGTGGCACCCAGCCCAATTTATGAAGTCAGGGGTCAAAGGTCAGCACAGTGGGCATCATTAGACAAGACTTAGGCAGAGTTGAGAGATACGGCTCAGCCTGGGCAGGCTGTACGGACCACGTCTGCTCCTCAGCTTAGTACCTCCAGCCTGCTTGTTTGCTCCCCACCCAGGAAACGAAAACACACGCTAAGAATTCCAATAAATAATTAGCTCTCCTGTGACAGGGTCTGGAATTACTGTGATACATTAATTGGGCAAAATTAGCATGAATTAAGGCAAATAAGTATAACGTGTAATTTATTACTTACTGAGCACAGTTTAAGCTCTGGAAGGTTCCAATTTCCCCCAAGATGGCTTTAACTACTATAATGCATTCCTTAATTTACTCTGTGGAAAATCAATTTTTTCAGAGTTCATTAAGCACCAATATGTTACAATACTTCTCCCCTGAGCGCACATCTACAAAACATTATGCAAATTCCTGGCAGGGTATTCCCAGTATGTAAATAGTGCTAACACCAGTGTCAGGAGAACGTTGTTACTGAGGCCTTTTGTTTCTCCGCACGCCTATGTGTGTTTTTCCTTCCTGAAAATGAAAAGACTTTCACATCAGGCACAAGAAAAACGTAAACCTTTGTCAGGCCCCTTTACGGAGATATAATCAAAATGTCCTGACCGGTTGGGTGTGAGTGTGCACTGGTGTTCACCTTTCCACTGACAGTGAATTCCTGACATGCTTGTGCGTCTCTGCTATTAAAAAGTATGGAAGTGTGATTCTGATTTCCGTGTTGAAGAGAACAGGTTGATATACTTGGGTTCGGGCACTTTATAGACGACCCTTTTTCTGATGCGACAGCGCTGAACGGGCCATTGCTTTAAATCGCATTGCTTTAAATCAGCACTGGGATATAGTCTGTCTCATTTTGGGAGCTCTGCACTGAGCCCTGGGCCTGTATCTCGCAGAGAAGGTCATGGACAGGTACCCTCTGGTGCTTCCAACATCTCTGTAAGTCCCGCTGTGGTCCAACCACCACGGAAATGACATCACCTGTGGGAAAGGAGGAGAAGGGATCTAGGCTCGCCTGTGCAACTATGAGCCAGCGGTGGGCTTGGACTCAAGACCCTTTGGCTGGTCAAGGCATTTTTAAGGAAATTGGAACATATTATGAGTGCAATGATGTTTACCGACACAGGGTCCTGCTGTTGGACTGATTGTGAACGGACAGTTGACTGTACCAGGGATCTCAAAGTTCCAGCCCGCGAGATGGTTCGATCTGGCCTGCGACATGCTTTTTTAATCATCATTAAATCTGAGCTGCCAATCGATCAAGAGCATTTTTTTCAGTCGAGCTTGAGGCCTCTGCCCTACGTTCTGTGCTCACCTCTCTTAATGGTTAACGCACTTATGGTGCTGTACATTGTCACGCCTCCTGGGCCATTTTGCCACGTTCCTCTGGGCAGACAAGGGAGGAAGCGAAGCAGAGGGTGAGTTGACAGAGAAGACAGGATAGCGCCCCGAGACGAGACGACCCTCCGAGACGCAGGCAGTAGGCCTGCATGCTCCGCTCCTCCACTCGCTCTTTCTTCATCGCTATGGTTTCTTAAAGCTGCGGTGGCAGCGACGGCCTGCGGAGCGCTTTTCAGGCTTGTTAGAGGCTCTCAGAGATACCGCCATGCGTGTGTAATGAGCTGCCTTTCTCCGCCACGTTATTTATTTATTTCCCAAAGAATTTATGTCCTTTGCATGCAGAATAGATTTATTTTGATCTGCTAAAAAAAAAAAAAGAAAGGAAAGAAATACGCCGACTGGTAACAAGTGTTTATGCCTGTCAAACAGCGAGCTAGCGTGATTAAACGGGCGAGACTACAGATCCCCGCTCACCGGGTTATTTGTAGACGCCAGGCACCACTGTAGATAGCGGGTGGTAAATCACGTCACGGGCTTTTTATAACTTCAAAGCATCTAGATTGATTACTTTAGGCTGGCGAGCTCGTGCGTAATGTTCAGCGCTCCTGAAATCCGTAACAATCCGCGCCGCCGTCCGTCCGATTGGGTTGTAACTTATGGAAAAATGTATTCCGGCTGCATTTGTCAAAGTTGAATGCCAGGGCCGCCAATCGGTCGCGGTTTATGCTACTGGAAGGTCTGTTTTTCCCCCTCCACTGTTCATTTGCAAATGACTGCTTGTATGTGCTTGGCGAAAGTTGGCTAAACAAGCTGAACGCCGATGTGCTCAGGCCTGACGGATTCGTAGGAGACCAGGGGCTCAGTATCAGGTAACCAGAAGCCTTTTTTAAAACCCCCAGGACTGAACCAAAGTGGTATTAGTAGTGAAGTGCAGGGGGATTACGAATTGGGCCCAATGATGCAGATTTGGGGTCCATACTCTCACAGTCTTGTCAGAACCCTGTTTCACCCCAACCAGCCAGGCTACAGTCGGGGCTTCTGTATAAGAAGGTACAGTAAAAGTGTATGTAAGTAGAGACAGAGACTGTTAATTGCTGCTTTGTAATTTATGAAGTCCCACCCTGAGCACGTTTAGCAGAAAGCGGGCTAGCCTTACACTCTGCGTTCGACCACGGTGCCCATACCCAGGTCTTTGGGGATAGCACCACTAAGACCCCTTGGCTGACTCTGCACGGTAATTTGCTCTCTAATGAGTTTCCCTGTACTGCCTATGGCCAGGTGTCTCTGCGTAATGAAGGGAACTGAAGCGATCTTTAAAGGATGTACCTGAGAGATTGATCTCAACATGGCTGTCCCCTTGAAGGGTCTCCAGGCACTCTCTACCCTTGAGTGTTATCCTGCCCTCCCCTCCCATTTTTCCATGTCACATGGACAGTTTTTGCCTCTCATTCCTGCTGGCATTGTTTGTTAAATGCCACCTCCTGTATTGGGAGGCAAGGGCCCTGTTACCGCATTTAGCTTGGGCACTCACAGACCCAGACTCAAGCTCAAAACTCCCTGGCATTTTTGCCCCACCTTAGCAGATCTGCTGCTGCTAAGCTACCATCAGAACCAGTCTTGAGGAGTTCGAAATTATGGATGATGGCCATTTTTTCTGGCCTTCTTTGACCAGAATCTGTATATTTTCAGACCACCGATTCTCTCTTGTCTGTGGAAGTTTTATTTAGACAAATATGTTTTGACAGCAGAAAGAAAAATTATTGGTTCAGGTGATGATGGGTCCAACCCTCCAGTTGCTTGAACCCACCTCCTCTACAATCTGAATGGTTATATGGTCTTTGAACCAATCCTCTTCCGCCTTCAGAACATTCCTTCTGCCCTTAGAAATTTTGTATAACTAAAACTCTCAAGCTTCTCTCTCTTAACCAGTCTGCCATCCGTTGCCAGTAACAGGGCTAGCGATAGCCAGTATGGTAATTGCAGGGAGCTACCCCCCCCCCCACCCCCAATCGCTGCATCCTTTACATGCCTGGCTCGATTTAGAATTTAATCTCTGTGAAGGGATTAGATTTCATGCTCACTTTAAATTTCAAATGCTCTGTGGGAGTACATGTAGCGTTCGCAGGAGAAAATCCCCGTATTATATTTCATAGTTTACGAACCAGTGGCCAGTGGGCTCCTGATACGAATGCCGGACCTGTAATCGGGGGCGCCGAAACGCATCTGGGGTGCCGGCGTGGATTTCCGTGTACCGGGGCCACACCGGAGATTCCAGCCCTGCATTGTGTCTATATCCGTGAGACGTTTGGCATCATGCCTGGCAGCCGGGTGATCCTTATCAGGAGGGCAGATGCCTCTGGTGAGTTTCAGGGTGGGGATGAACAGCAATCCCCAACCAGCAAGGGTGTTATTCCCTGTGCATCACACGCTGCTATCTATTGGGATGTCAACAGCAGGTGTGACGTTGATGGGCTTCTCGAACGACTGCATCACCTCCAAGTGAGAAAGACATACAGCTTCCTGTCCAGTAATCACCAAGATTTCTGTGGCTTTTTATCCGCAGGAACTCTCATCCTATCTAAGGCCTAGCCCAAGCACGTGGGGGGGCAGGGGGTCAACACATCAGCAATGAAAAAATAAAACCTCTGACGTCACATTCTTCACTCCATCCTCTCCCAGAATGCCTTTAATGTCACAGCTCTTCACAGTTTTGTGTGACTGAAACTCCCATCTACACGCACTTACACACTCCGAACACACTCTCTATTTTGTGTGATTGGTCATCTTCAGAAGCACGGTCACCAGTGGAATTTTTAGGGTGAGTTCCGTGTCCCCGGTGCGTTAGGCGGTGTGTCTCTGTGTACGGTCCGTGTGTGTGCACGTGTCCCAGCCCTGCAGGCCCTCCGAGCCTTTAGCCCGTGATTGCAGTTTTTTATTCCTTATTATTTTTTATTCTTTTTTGCAAATGATGAGTGACCCTCGTATTATTGGCTTCGCCCAATGTGTTAAAATATGCATTGATGTGGTATTTTGACAGTTTCTAAGCATTATTGTGCTTATTCTGGTTGCAGCACCTCTACATATTCATTGTCGTATCATCAACTTATATCCTGTTGAGTAATCTGATCGTATTTACATCCATAGTCCCATAAAAGCCTTAATGAAATATATCAAGAGAGGTCCAAAGCAGACGTCGCGGATGTTAGCGGACATATTTTACTATGTGTCTTTGGAGGTTTAGTTAAATGTTTTGCAGTATTGTATCTTGTGCTATACATTTGACCTTTCCCCTATAATGATCGAGATACATCCAGATTGACAGTCTTCACTTCTGGAATAGATCACAAAAACCTGTAATTGTAATTGTATTTATCGTGTTACTGTAAGCACCTTAATTTGTATTTGTGATCTCAGTTTCGTGTTTAATTTATGTGCAACGGTGGCCCAAAGGACCATCGCACAGGTAACTGTTTACTGCGCATATTACTATAAACTCCTGAATCCTGACTCCTGAATGGTGCTTTTATTACTGCATAAAACCATCTGGAAGCAGTCCCAAGTTCTCCTCGCACGTCGGACGAGCCTGTGTATGAAAGGCACTTCAGAGCGTAATTGGAAATATCCACTTGACTTCCTCATACGAGTTAAATTGTATTTAGCGGCCGTGGGCCGAGAGCCGGGCGCCTTGTTGTGTAGCGATCTCCCGCGATTTCACGCTTTGCTGATAGGAAATCGGGGCCCGCGTGTCGGTAAATGAGCAGGGGATTGTGGGAGGAGAAGCCTGCCTGTTATGGCCTTAGGACACTCTGCCGACAACAAGGGAAATGGGCCAGCCCGGTGATGTCATGGGCTGGAAACGCAGCATAAACGCAAAGGTGAGATCGGGATGTCCCAGGAGGAAGCAGCTGGCTTCGGACGCACTTTTTCAGAAAGTGTTTCTCACCATATTTTAACTCGTGTGGTTTTTAGAATGCATTGAGCATTTTTTAAATATATACCTATGTACTGTTGACTGGCATAGAAATTGCAGAAATGTTCTTTCATGACAGTGAAGCTTTCTGAGATATGCAGACACAGTGATTTCGGGATTACGGCACTTGGGCTGAACTTGTGCAGGTCCACAGTGTCATTTCGCACCGTCTCTGTCAGGAGCTGCGTGAGTAGGTGCCTCTGTGGGACTGTCCTCTCTGTTATGTCTCACTGAGCACTGGGATGAAATCTTCTTCACCCGTTACGGTCACCCCAAAGCTTAATTTGAGCCGAATGTCTCCTCACAGTAGCTTTGACGCGACGGGCTCATGCAGCCTTCCACACCCGCTGCTTACCTCCGCTGTTAATATTCTCAAATAAGAATTGAAAGGAGCCCAAAGGAAACCCAGCAGAAATCCTTTCGGTGTGGAAGAGAGTTCGAGAAATCCTGCTCGATTTAATTCACATTCTCATCCCGACATTTACAGGACAAAACATCCTAACGCTATTAAACATTTTTCCAGTGTGGATTTTTATGCTTATGTAGCAGATTTTCTCCTTTTATAAATAGTGCACATTTATTTATTTATATATATGTATGTATGTATGCATTTATGCATTCTACCCTTCTCTCCCGTTCGTTCTCCATGAGCGTCTCACGAAGCCTAAGTGATCGTAATCATTCCTAAGCTTAGCGCCTGGCCCCCCCCCACCCCCCCTGTTCCCCACAGAGACCAGGCACCCACTGTGATGGCCGCCAGGGTGCCCCGTGGTTCTTTTTCAGATTAATAACCCTGAACGGAGGAGTCACTTTTACAGAAAGACCGGTTTCTCTGGCGGATGGGGGGGGGGTTTGGCGGTAATGTCAGCCTCCCCCAGAGGCAGCACGGACACCAGGAGAGCAGTGGCCAGAGGGTGGTGCTTAATGCTCCCCCCTTCCCTGATTTGATCCGTCTCGTTCAGACTGTGTTTCGTCGCCTGGTCAGTTTGCTCTTTGTCAGCAGTTCTGTTGACAGGACCAGCAGAACTGGTTTAAAGCTCATCCATCGTCCATTCCACCATTTAAACCAGTTACATCAGGACTGGGGTGGGTCACGTGCAAGTTATACAGGTACAACATACAGTGAAAGCAGGTTCTGGTAAAGGACATTAACCTCACCGCCTCACGGCTACTGATAGTGGCCCCCTCACCAGCATGCCCTCCCCCCCTTTGGAGCTCAGGGCTGGTGGGGCCTGACCTTTACATCTTGGAGCTGAGCTTGATGTTGATCCAGAGGCCAGGCAAACAGTACCCTTCGCAGCC
>JAABNX020000070.1:23399678-23411399 GCA_015163995.2 Mormyrus lacerda
CCGCCCCCCCCCCCCCCCCCGCCGCCGCTGAGGAGCGTCTCACTGCACTATGGAGGTACGTCCTGCTCAGCGCCCTTACCAGAGTCTTCCTCTGCCAGCTTCTGCTTTAATGTGAGGTGGCTTAGAAAACACAGAAAGAATATCCATAATTCATTCATGATACTGTTGTTTTATCTTGGTCTCATTAAAAGTCAAAAAATGACATAGTTACCAGAACGTTACACGGAAAATAATATGAACTGAACGTGTGTGTATATTTGGCTGAAATCGAGAAAATGCAGCTCCTGCTTAGCCACAGGATCAGACATAATTCCTCCTTTTTTCCGCTGTCCTAATAGATCAATTTCTCTATATAAATTCATCTCGAACGAACTGATTAAACAGCACAGTGTCTCTGCGTTGAGAGGCCCATTAGACATTTGTGACAGTAAATTACAGCACATTTACAATCCAAATGAAATTTCATAAGGGAGTGATATTGGGAACCGCCCCGTCCGTCTTCGAGCCTCCCTGCCAACGTCTTTGTCTCTCGTCTGACAAGCACATCACATCAGCGCCCCCTGTGGTGGACTACGGCACCTGCAGGGTCGAGTTGTTTGGACATTCTTTCGCTGGTGTGCTGAATCTCTGTCACTTCCTCCAATCAGCCGCCACATCTCCAGTCAGACCCAGCTCTTCCCTTCAGCGGAGGGCGTCTTTGCGTCTTTCCACCCACCTGGCCGCCTCCCCTTTTTGCCTCACTTTTTTGTTGCCGTTCGCCCCCCTAAATAATGAATCATCCAATCAATTTCTTTCTCTTTGTTTTGGGCCCCGGAGCTTGGGGTGTGTTAAAGTCGATTCGCTTGATCTGAAGGGCCGGGATTGACCCCCCCCACTTCCACCCATACTCAAACCTCACATCTCCATGGTGGGTCCGGCGCAGGCCTTTACAGTCAAGCACCCCACTCTTTCCCAGAACAGGCTGTTGAAAGGTTCCCGTTTGGCCCGTAATTTCAGAACAAGGCAGTACAGCAGTCTGCCAGCGTAATGAACCAGGCAAGAACAAGACCTGTACAGCAGAATCGATGTCATGGGGGGGACCCTTGCCTGAGAGTATCAGGGGCTTGGTTTAAGCAGAGATAAGTACGGAGCTCGCACTTTCGTAGGTGTATCCACCTGGCTTTCAGGGTGATGCACTTCCTGTAGTTTATGGATCAGGAGTCTTTAACTCTTGTCCTGCAGAGCTACTATCCAGTAGGTTTTCTATCCTACCTGGCTTCTGATGAGCCACATCTGCTCCTGGTATTTATCTGAAAACTAGTGTGGCTCATCAGAAGCCAGGTAGGATATAAAACCTACTGGATAGTAACTTTGCAGGACCGGAGTTGGAGACCCCTGGTATGGAGACTATAGTGGGCTGAAGCTCGGCAAACTGAGCCTCGACCCCTTGTGTACTTAACTGGTCGCCACCACATTCAAAGGCGCCGGTCACATGATGCGTGGAATATAGTTAGTGGTTACAAACTAGTGCTGGCGAATTTTTGTGATGCTTTAGCTGTTTGCATTTTTTTCTGCATGACTTGCATCAGGGTTCAAGGAAGCATCTAGAAGCAAGCTGGGGGGAAGCGGCATGTGATCTTTATAGCCGTGAAGAGGCAGCACCCCCGAGTCTCTGAAAAGGAAAAAGGAACCACCATTTTTTTTTTTTTTTTTCGGGTGGGGGAGATCCAGGACATGTGATTTGAAGATATCTGTCTCTCACCTTGTGAAGTTGGCAGGTGATGCTCTATCCGTCGGAACAACGATGAGGAGAAGCAGGCTTCTGGAACAGCACTTCAAGCACAAGTGTCAGAATTTACACTGCTCTTTGTCTTTTCATGGGGGCTTAATCCCTGCGTTTTCGTACCAGCTCTACGGGAGACAGTCTCTGGCTTGGCTGGGGATCGTTTCATCTAAAAGGTGACAGGAAACTGCATTTAGAGCGATTTGATAAACGAGAGGTGGCCTTGACTGGCCAGATCATGCGGGCCATCTTCGCTTGTACCGACTCCGGGGTTAAACTCTGGAGGATTATCATTAGTGTCGCTACCAAAGCCGCAGACTCTGCCCTCATCAACCCCAAATGCCTGACACCAACATGGCCAGCACCAACATGGTCGACATCAATATGGCCGGCACCAACATGGCCGGCACCAACATGGCCGACTCCAACATGGCCGACACCAACATGGGCGTCATCAACATGGCCGGCACCAACATGGCCGACACCAACATGGCCGTCATCAACATGGCCGACACCAACATGGCCGATATCAACATGGCTGATATCAACATGGCCAATATATGTATTCGGATCATTGTTTAAAGTATGTAGTGGAGGTACCACTCACCCTATAACAGTTGCACCTCCACAGGCTAAGTGGGACCATCCTGACAGGTAAAAATCATGGGGAATCCATGTTATTGTTCCCATAGGTCAGGTCTCCATCTGCATGTAACCACGGACACCAGTGAGCCTAAAGTCACTCCATATCACCCATGAGGGGATCCAAGCATAACCCACACAGTGCCTTTCACACTCCTGATTTGTTAAAATTCATTCATACCCATTATTCAGAGCTGCCTGTCATGTTACCACCTCTGCTGATGGAAGCCAGACACACCTTTGGATGAAGTTCATTGTCAACAGAAAGGTTGGTTTTCAAGGCCATTACTGTGCCTGAAATATGTCTACAGTATACATTCATGCTGCATGGCACAAAAGCACATTTGTTGACATATGATTTAATAAAAAGCTAACACATTATTTGTAAATTGCCAGGGGCTGCCACGATGCGTGAATTCCGGTCATATTTTCCAGTTTGTGAAAAACATCTGAATATCAAGTGCTTGTGAAAGACATTTTCAAATTTTACACAGATTTAAGACAATAAAATCATTTTGTATGCAACATAAATATGAGTAGTGATGAGATGTAATGATTCTCAGCACCATTGGAATATATTACTTTTATGACATAATATAAATGTGTACAATTTAAATTGAAAAATGAGCTTATCAGATTAAATATTCCGCTCTGTTCCTTCCAATGCTTCTGTGGGCAGTTCTGTGTTATTTCTTTAAAACTTGGAAAAAGTAAGGAAGGAACCTAAAGTTATTTAAATGATTGGCCTTTTAAACAAATGTCTCATGTGTACATCATATATTTGTTATTAAATTTAAATGAAGTGTGCTATATATAACACCATTGGAGAATATCATTAACCTAGCAGTGTTAACCTCCACAAATAATTAACAAAGTATTATTAAAAAAGACAATTAACTTGGAAGTGTAAGTCCTGAAGTGTGAGGCATTTTATTGCTTTGTCCCCTTGGGTTGAATGCGCTGAAATTGCTGCTGCTCTGCACTTCCGTAACATGCATTCGCTCCATATATTGTGCCTTGCACTGAGTTCTGTAGTGCAGTTCTTTTTAAGAACAGGAGTTCCCCGAAAATGCAGCGAATAAAGAACAAGATAACAAACAACATAGATAAAGAACAAGTGAGATCAGCAAGTGTTTCCCAAAACGAACAAACTTTAAGCAACACTTTGTTGGCTCCTTCCCAGCCTCCTGGGGAAAAAAGCACAGACTGTTGATAACAGGAACATCGATTCCATGTGTTGTAAAGGTGCAGTATGTTATGTGATTGTTACATCACACACATGCTAATTAAAAAAAATAATAATTATTAGAAAATCAGTAAAAACACACAAAAGCAACCACATTTAGGACCAGAATAAATGAACTTATTTGCTGAAAATGTAAAAATGGGCTCAAAACGTGACGTTGCTTACTTGTAAACAAAGCACAGTGATGAGCAGCAATTGAACAAGGAAGTAACACTTCTCAAAAGAAGACTTGAAACCACTTATTGAGGAGGTGGCCAAAAATATGTTTTAATAAAATAATTATTGCAGTGTAGCCAGCATAGCACACGTGACAGTAACAGCACAGCGGCATTCAGGGGGAAATCTCTGAGCTCCCGAGGACTTGTATAGCACCAGAATCGCACCTTCCACATGCCCAAAGGACGCTTTACAGCAGTGTGTGTCTTTGGTGTGCAGTGTTACACCTCTCCTCAGTCACTGTTCAGGGAAACCACACTGGAGTCAGCAGCTATTCGCTACGAGGATACCTACTGTCTCCCAATAACCAGCCACCAGCAAACACACCATCCTTTGCCATCTCACACACTTTGCCAAAATGTCTCTAAAATATGCTTAGATGCACATTACTTAGACAATTAGGTCTAGTGCCAAGAATCCTTTTTGGCAGGTGCAAGTGGGAGTCCAGAGGTTGCGAGTAGGATTGAGCGTCTTCTACACCTAATATGCGAGAATGTGATCGACGCATGCGCAGATCTGGACACAGCAGCATCATGGATGGTCTGCAAGGATCCATCGGTGGCGTAGAAGCAGAGAGCTGTCAGAAGATGCATGATGAACTGAGGACAAAATTCCGCTCTGTTTCCTCTTTTCATTATCCTGCACCAGACCAGGAGGCTCATTATTTCACCCCAGGCCAGCCTGTATTTCCCTATGAATTGTTCTTTGCTGAGATGGTCCACGGGGTTCACATCAACCCGCAAAACGGCATTTAGACCAGCGGCTCCGCTTCCTTAGCGGCGCTGTCTCAAACGCCGTCGTGGTTTAGTTGTACAGTTCTCTGCCATTGCTGGATGTGAGGAGTGATTCGCCTTCCCAATTCAAAGGATGTGACTGAGCACATAGCAAGTTTTATTGGTTAGTTCATCATGTACCGTGGTTGCTGAGAATTTTTGAATTGTGCCCCATTCCGTTATGAATTGGAATATGAATTGAATCGGAAATGCCCTGTAAGACACTGAATTGGAATTTGAATTGGAATGACAGGAAGAAGAATTTAATTCAATTTAATTTATTTTAATTCAAAGAAATTACTCAGGAATGTCATTTAATTTAGGAAAATATAAATAATTATGCAATAAATGTACTTTCTAGATGTATAGATGTATATATTGACCTTATATATGTATATTAGTGAGTGAAGTGAACTTTATACTTGCATGATTGTACAATTGTGTAATTGCTTTAGCCCATTCTAAAAATATGCATCTGGATTTTGTCGGCCCTCTGAGTCTTTTTCCAGGGGCAAATATTTATTGTTCTTGCATATATACCTGTTCATGCAGCACGCATAGGCTATTCCAGCAGGTGCTGGAACAGGGGGTGTGGCCGGTGGGTGCTTTTCCCCGCCATGAATTTTCCCCCCATGAGTGGGATTCAGTGAATGCTGTTTATGTTAAACATGTAATTCATATTGGAATATTCAGCTGTATGATTACAGGTGCACCAACACTACGGATATGAATGTATGTGAAATCAATCCCATTTTAATTGTACTTCCTTATATTCAAATTCAAATTGAAACTGAGATTCTGCACCCTGTTCTCAACCAATTTTATGAATTGAATTTGAAGTTCAAGGTCATTCTCAATCTCTCTCAAGTTCTGAATGGTGCACACTCCTGTTATGTACTGAAATTGCATACATGTGTTAAAACAATGAGCCCTTTTTCTGCTAATTTACAGCCGACATCATAGTCTTATTCAGCAAGATTGACTTTATTGTTATTATTAGCAAATACAGAACGATCTGAGCACTGATCAAATTACGAGCAAGAATAGCAACGACTTCACTTACGAAGGGTTCTGAGAAACACTCGCTAATTAACAATTTATTTTAAATGTTAGATAGCCAACTACTTAATGTTACAAAGCTTTCAGGAGTCCTACCCCTGGTAAACAGGAAGAAATAAAGTAGTTTATGACAGTTTATGTTTTATTTGACATTTTACAGGAGAGCTGCCCTTGCCACAGTCTCTTAAAAACATTTCACACATTCCTGTCAGCAGTGATGTGTGAAGCAAAGCGGCTCCAGCTTTTTCTGGTATCTGTCTGCTCAAGTTGCGTGGCAGCCAGCACCGTGGCAACGACATGTTCCGGAGGATTCCGCAGGAGAGGACTTTCGCCAGTTTAAACAGCAGTAAGTGGAGGCGGGAGACACTGGGTGTCCCTAAATGAGGACATGTAGGAGGGCCACTGGGCCCCGGAGAGCCCAGGGAGCAGTGAGAAACCCAGCCTGAGACAGTGGTGTGACGAGAAGGAACCCCAAATGTGGGTGGTTGCCCCTCGTCTGCCTGCATCTTTCTTCACCAGATAGAGGTGCTGGAAGCGAGGTGAGGATTTCGGAGGTGACATTCCTTGGACTCCCCCCAGTGCCTGGAGACATGAACATCCCCCTCGGCTGGGTGGAGGGTCACGCCAGACCGAGATCTCAGAGAGACGTTACGCTGCTGGACCTCCTCGTCACCTCCTCAACCAGACGGCTAATGGCCCGCGGCGGCTAACGATTCCCCCTCATGTTTGGTCCAGGGCACAACCAAGTGTCGAGTCCCCATGAGCAGTAAACACTTGGGCTGCTAACAGGCAGAGGGCTGACTGCTACTTAATACTGGCCCCTGCTTTCCCATCGCCCTGCGTCACATATGTCCATTCCAGGCCTTAACAGAGATGTTTTTTTTGGGGGGGGGGGGTAATTTTTTTTTTTTTAATTATTTTATCACAACTTACGGTACCTTTACATAGCTGTTACATGACAATTTTCAGGAAAATGACATAGAAGTCCCTTCCTCTTAGCACGTGGTGGCATTGTCTGAGGTGGGGGGGTGAAGGTTTGGAGAAGCACCACCCTTTGAGCACGAAGCCCATCGCTGCTCCCGCAAGCTGGAAAGAAAGGCATGGGAGATGTCTTCAAAGTGGCAGATATTAAGTCTAAGTGAGGATTGTGGGTGTGTTAGGCCAGGAGATTGTGAAGCAGCTCTCAGTCGATCTTGCTTTTGAGTACTAGAGGAAAAAAAAAAAGCACACGGCTCTCTTGGCCCTTCGTACTGTAAGCTCCTGGCAGACTGAAGTATAGTGTCTCACAGAGCAACGCTTCCCTCCCAGGAAATGCCCTCCACACAAATGGGTGAGTGCATAAGCATGTCACATCTTCCCAGCAAGCTGCCTCCTTCTCCTACCACTTCAGGTCTGCATGCAATATTTACTCAAGTCTGGGAGTGAAACTTCAAGGTCTGGTCATTTGAAAGAGCAGGCAAATCACTGATTGTCTCTTGTCCTCATAAAAGAGAATATTTTCTAGGACATGCTAAGAGACAGATCAAAACACGCTTTCTGAGGACTGACACTTGCAGTGGTACTGACGCGTTTTATGTGAGACTCATTAATAAAGATGCACCCCCGGGGAGAGAGACAAGGGAGAAAGTGTGTGTGTACAGAACTTTTTCCCCGTTTGAAATGTCAGGTGCAATTTCGGAGCTGTGATCTTCAGATAACAGCATTCAATCACCCCCATTGTGCGGCTGTTTACCACGTCTCCATGCCGATTGCCGTGTCAACGACAGGTGTTTGTGTTTTAAAGACCGATATTGAAAGGAGAACAAAATCAGTCACCACGCCTGCACCCAGCTGCTTCTCTGCCTCGGAATCGCATCGTTTAGCACCAAGCCGTGCAGATCACTGCGCCTCAAAGCGGATGTGTGTTTGAGGCCCTTGTCTTCAGATTAAGATCTAATTTAATTAGCTAGCAATTCCTGCTCGGTGCTCTTAATTGTTGCTAAGTGATATTTTATAGACGTGCACCGAAAGATTAGCGTCATTAGATTGCTTATCAAAACTCTAAGCAGGAAGCTGCTGTTTGGTTCCGGTGAAGCATTAGACAGGCTTTGAGGATGTTTAAATATGTAATATAAACTCTATAAATACATAAATTTGCAGTTATTAAAGGTTTTGTGACTGCATTGCATCTGTCACGGTATCTGCGGAGCCTTATCGTGCGTGTCGCTTCCTGCGTGGCCTGATCGCGTGGGCCGTGTTTACGCTGAAAACAGCACGGTTTGTAAATAATGCAGAGTAATTTATGCAGCCCCACAGCGCAGTTTGCTAGCGCCCAGGATGATAAATGTATTTAAACTTCCAGAGATAAAAAAGAAGCACTTACTTAGAATGTAGCTTTTAGCTAGCATATTAAATGTGTCACCCCGTAAAATGAAGTCTTGTAAACGCTTTCAATATTTATGTTTTGCTATTTGTCAACTAATGTCGGATGATGAATTAATGAACAAAGCTCTCAAATTGCTGGCTGTGAGAATCGTGTTTGCAGCACATTTATTTTTTAACAGCCCCCACCCCGTACATCAGCCCCCCCCCTTACATGAGAGCTGCAGCGGAAATGAACAGACTGTGTTGTTTCATGTCACTGAGTGCCATTCATTCCTCATAAAGTATCAGTTTAGCCTTTTCAAGCACCGATGTTAAAAAACCAGAACACAAGCAGCAATTGTCTTATTAGCAATTAGCCTGATGATGAGGAATTGTTGTGTTGTTGATCTTGTGATCTTCATTATGAACGAGGTTGTTACTTTTCTGGAGTGCACACTAAGCCTCCACTGCATTAGTGATGAAGCGCAGTGTGTAGAACATGAAGGTATTAAGGAGTGCTAAGGTTTTACTAACGTGAATGCTTACAAATACCGATGCAGCGCTAATGTAGGTATGACAAGGACCTTATGCAAAGCCCCTAAAGTTACACTTTTACCAAGCAGGAGTGTTTGTACGTCATAATGTTGAATCCTGTGTGGTTTTGAAGTCTCCCTGGGCCTCAGTCGTGGTACAGTCCTGACATTGAGGAGTCTTCATTATTGCTTCAACAGATGTTGATGGTAATGATCTTTGGTGAACGAGGAGACGCCCAACACGGGAGTGAACGTGTGGGATACCCCGCCGTAGTGTAATCTCACGAAAGGCGTCGACGAGAACGCTGACTTCCTGTCGAGTTCGGCGCACGTCTCCATGTGCCCCAATTCTCTGACCGCAGCACTTAAGCTAATTATTGGTGATGGACAGTGTCAACTCAGAGATGAGCACAGCTGGAAGGAAGCTGCAGTGACAAGGTGTGATGAAGGCTCCCAGCTAGAGCAATAGGCCCCAGATTTAACCCCAAGTAAAGTCATTAAAGTTAAAGGTACCTCTCCGCTGTAGATCTACATCTTTTCCCATGAACGTCATGGCAGAAGCCACAGCATTTGAGTGCCGCGTAAAAAGCAAATAGTCTGCATCTTATAGTTGTAATTTTTGCATTTGATTATAGTTTATGGTCTTTATCACCAGCATACTTTGATGAGGGTTATTTCCAAATTTTCTTGATGCCAGCTGGTGCGAAAATCATTGACTGTTTCTGTGTGTCATTTGGCAAAATTAAAGTCAGAATATCACTATTGTCATCTTTAGCTGTTTCATCCTTGGGTCTTGAAATGAGATGAAATTATGAATTTGTTGGTCACAGTAGATGAAGAACTGTGATAAATAGAATACAAATATAAAAGACCATCCATCCATCCATTTGCTGTAACTGATTATTCTATTCAGGGTCAGGGGGGTCCAGAGCCAATCCCGGAGGCTATGGGTGCATGACATAAAAGAGTGACAATAATAGTTTAAACATGACATACTGAAATGTAAGATGTCAAAAAAGACAATAAAAATACAGTTTAACTGTGTATATATACACACAGACACAGTTGTCCAATGGTGAGGATTTGTAAGGGCTGGAAAGTGCAGTAATAGATTATGGTTTGGAAATATTTGTAGACTGTTGTGGAGCAGCTATGCATAGATGGTCTTATTGCAAAGATCATGCGTGTGTGATGATTATGAGGCCATATGACCAGCTTCATATACATACATGTCACATGCAGGTGTGCAGTGACCATACGTTATATCCAACTAACATAAACAGTCACGGTGCTGTTGGGCATGCATTACATGAAAGGTGTGTTACGCTACAAGACCATAATGCATTTCTTCCACGGTCCTCCACTAGAAATCGCACACGTGCTGTCGGGGTGTAGGAGGAGGGCTGTAGCCTGCATTGTCTTCTGCATTGTTAGCTCTTTCATTAGGCCTTGTGGAGACGGGCTCTGCCATTGTCTTTTGTTGTTTAATTAGCCAGCTAATGTTGTTAGTCTGCGCGTCAAACCCTTCATTTGTCTTCCTTAAAGAGCTGTTCTCTCTCTTTTTTCCCTCCCAAGGAGAAGCCTCTGCCTTAAATGCGTGTGGAAATACAACGTTAATTAAATCCTAATAAGCGCTGTTTGATAGCAGCTCATCAACGGCCGCGGCGAGATCGTTAGAACTGGCCGAGGGACCCCCCCGGACACGTTTCGGGACGGCTTCTTATTAAAATAAATGCCTTTTCGCCGATTTTTTTCCCCCCCCGCTGCTGCGCTTCCGCGACATTTTACTCTATCGGCCAAACGTGTAAGCGGATAATATAGTTTGTCGTACATGAAATTTTAGTCCCTTATTGATCCCGCCAATATTCCTGAGCACTTAACCTTTACATTAGCCAAATATGAAGCGATTTACTCTATGTGTGTCTTTGACTGCCTCCTCTGGTGGCGTCCGTGATCAATAGTGCACTGTGCAGTTAAGGAAGTGTCCGAGAAGGAGTCCCACGTACATTAAACCCAGGGTTTCCATCAAGCGGCTACATAAAATCCACTGAAAGTCGTAGCTCAGAGACAGCAAGGTCGCTATAAGTTCCAATGCAGGAGCACTTTAGCCCTACGTACTTCAACGATCGCGGACTGGCATGACTGGGCACCGACTGCGGCCATCTGATTATGCGAGAACCTTAAGAATAATGTCGTCTTTAGAGCCACTCGTTAAACCTCCTCTGCACTGCATTGCTGGTGAGTCGGGAAAGACGAAACGTTTCTGCATAGCTGATGCTTGTGCCCAGTCCAGCTTCCCTTTTTGTCACCTTGTGCGTCTTGTTCGAGGGAACAGGAGGGGAAGAGGAATGCTGAGTTTTGGGACTGAAAAAGATGAAGCCAGCTGTTTCTGGGCAGATTGATGTACCGGAATATCAACAGAGACACAAGCTGTTGGATGCCACCGCCATCATACGGGACAGCTGTGTTACTGTCACTGATGTCTCAAGGTTCTCATCCCAGAATTTATTCTGTACTGCAAGAAAACCTCCGCACCTGGCAAAGAAGTTCGTTTTCCAGAAGTTTCCCTTCTCAGAGTTGGATGGGGCAGTGACAGGGCTGTGACCAAGACAAGGACGGAAAATGGGGAGCTAATTTCACGGACAAAATAAGCCGACGTGATCTGGAGTCGTCTGCGACGGACAGGGGAAGTGGTTTTGGGATCAGCCGTCGGCTGGTATCTAGGTTATCAGGTTGGAAAGCAAAACAGAAAATCTAGCAGGAAAGGGACAGCTGGAACCAATAAATACAAATCCCCCCAGTCTCTGTGCCATGAGCCCCCCCAGACTTTAACTTTTTTTTGCCTCATCAGTCCCTGGCCTCCTACTATAGTTCAACTTTGCATGTACATCTGTATGTATGTGTTTTTATCTGGAAGTAAAGGTAGAAAATGCCTGCCTGGTTAACAAAGGGCCTACTTGGTTTAACACAGGGCCAATAGAGGCCTACTTGGTTTAACACAGGGCAAGTAGAGGCCTACTTGGTTTAACACAGGGCCAATAGAGGCCTACTTGGTTTAACACAGGGCCAGTAGAGGCCTACTTGGTTTAACACAGGGCCAGTAGAGGCCTACTTGGTTTAACACAGGGCCAGTAGAGGCCTACTTGG
>JAABNX020000070.1:23415309-23429969 GCA_015163995.2 Mormyrus lacerda
GTCTGGCTCGCTTGGGCAGCAGCCTGTTGTTGTGCATAAATCCTAGCGCCTGACTGCAGGCGTGGCCGTGGGTGTGGCTCAGCCCATGATTGGCTCATGTGCCGTCTGACAGTACCTTGGACGCGGCGCATCTCATTGGTTAAATCCTGGAGGTCCTAGAAGGTGACTGCTCAGCAGCTGCAATTAGGCCGCTAATCGTGCGTCCCGCCAAACATGCCTATCTGCCCGCCTGCTCTTCCATCATCCAGTGCCCCCTGCATATCACTCTTCCTGTGTGTGTGTGTGTGTGTGTGTGTGTGTGTGTGTGTGTGCGTGTGCGCGCACATATGTACATGTGTGTATTTTTCTTTCTGGAATATTCATTCACCTGACACATGAGTTTTCAAAACATCTGTTTTCCACAAAACAAAAGATCACAGCGATGGAGAGTCAGTCGGCTCTTTACTCAGGACTCGCGAACATTTCTGGAGCATTTTACTAAGGTGGCGGTCTGTACCGTTTGCATCTCATTCTTCACTTGGCTGTAGATCCTGGAAGTGTCCCACTGCAGGTCTGAGGGTGAGCAGGCCAGCACCTAAATTAAGACGCTCTTTCTCCTTCGCCCACCTGTCCTACAAGTTCCTCTGCAGGATTGCTGGCTTTAGCGTGGTTAAGGATGCTGGCTCGTACCTTTACCCGTTGCTGATTAAAGTCTTGGCAGGCTAGGTTTCCATCTCTATTCTCAAGCAGGGTGCTACCCTGGACTCCGGCTGTCTATAGGGCTAAAGGGGCAGAGGCTGTGAGCACAGCAGCTATCTGGAAATGTGAGTGAATGACCAATGATTTCCAGAAGTGGAAATTTCAGGTCCCGAGAGTACAAATCCAGACCAAGATTTTGTTTCAACCACCAGTTGAGTACTATGTGACAGCAACTCAAACTGAACTGGTTGGTTACAACAAAACTTTGGTCTGGATTTGTATTCTATCGACCTGAAATCTCCACCTCTGATTTCGATCTGGTCCTAAAGGAACATCACCATCCTACCACTACGGTCCTGATAAACAACCTGCTTAACACCTTTAATAATAATATCTTCCAAGCACTAGTGCACACTCCTCTTCAATTTGCCTTAAGCGATGGCCAGCTTGGAAATGCAGGCCTAATTGCATTTTTACGAGACCTTCACCTGCCGGGTTGAGCGGGAGGGTAAACAATGGTGATTAGAAATGGGGGAACAGAATCACATTCAACGCTGGACCCGTTTCCAGACATGGCTGTGTAAAGAAGACTCGTGAGAAATTACATTTCTGTTTTGATTTAATTACAGCTGTGCACTGGCCAATCAGACACGTGCACATGGTGAGCGCCTGGCTCTGTGCTTTTGTCTTATGGGCGGCGTTCAGACATGAAACATGAACGGGGGTCTGTTTTGAGGGCCGCTCCTCTTCTGTCTGGTATTAAACTCTAGAGACGACTCCCTTATTTGTTGTTCTCTGTGAAAATATTGCCTGGAAGGTGGAGCCAATCAGGCACTTATTTTTGGGTCACATGGTGTGTGAGGTAATCGGAAGGGTCTTCGGGTGTTCTCTGGGTCCAAAGCAGCCAGAAAGCAGCATGGTGGCGTCTCTGGGCAGCTGCTCTCTCTCTGCTTTGGCTGTGTTGCCTTCCCATCGTGCAGTGGTTCGGGTCACAGTGGGGTGCTGTGAAGGGGAGGATGGCGTATCTGTCGGCCCACAGCAGACGAGGCCACATCACGGTGAGGAGCCTGATAGCGAAGGGAGACCTTTTCCGGTGCCTTCCGCAGTTGCCTCCTGTCGCAAGAACCGACTTTTACTTTTCTGTAGTAACTTTAATTCCCTCAGTTCCCACCACTGCGATCGCAGCCCCAATCTAAGACTTTGTAGTCTAATCTAATGACATCCAAGAACTGGGTGCAGCAAATCTCAGATATTGGGGAGATTTGGGGGGGGTGGCTTTTAATAACCCACCCCCCCTCAAGCTTCGCTTCCAGTATAACTTGCTGCTGGCTGCGAGGGTGTAACACTTTGACAGGAGCCCTCATCTCCTCTGTGCCTCCCTCCGAAGCAGCAAGTCACCATCACTAATCCTGTGGGCGCTGTGGGAGGACTTTTGAGGGGGTAATTTTATCATTTATTTCTAACATAATCTACATAAATAATCATGACAAATAAACAAAGCGGAAATGCATTATTATTGTTTATTCCTGCATACTGGCACCCTGTCCACTGACCTCTCGTGCCCAGTGCTTCCATGGATGGGGCTTCCTCTGGACAGTACTGGGGGGTTACAGTGTAACTGGGGATGGTGGCCCAGTTGCAAAATGTCAGTGCTGCTGAGGAATCTTTGCTGGAAATGCATTGTTGGGGGGTCCCAGGGACGAAGGAAGAGGGACCTTTTGGGGACGGCAGTGGAAATGGGTTTAAGAAATGCAGCAGGGATCAGTGAAGCTGTGGCGAGTCGGGACAGGAAGCTCCCCAGGAGCGAGTCATGGAGGGAGGATGGATGGATGGATGTCAGGGTCCAAAGCCGGCGAACAGGCACAGCCGAGCCGAGCCACACCCCCTCCCCAGCATCCTGTCTGACATTTACCCAGCATGCTTTGCGCTTTCCAAGCACCTGAAAACCACTCAGACTTCCTGGGTCCCGGGGCCGTGCACCAAGCCCAGTTGAAAGTTAGCGCCCAGTCCCAGCGCTTCAGTCACCAGGACGAGGCCGGAAAACCCCGCGGGCTGATCGGCGCCCCCAGGCCCGTGCGATGAATGCCCATGTCTCTGTGTGGCAGCGGTTATCATATCTGCTGAGCCCAGTCGCGTCAGCAGGCAGTCGGGGCCGACTTGCGAAAGTGCCATTTGTTTTTTCCCAACGCCCCCCCGAAAGCCACCATTTTGTCCTCCCTGAGGATCGTTTGTCTTTCGGCCGAGGATTCGCTCTGATGCACCTGTTCCTTCAGACGATTACGAATTCGGAGGCACTCGTCTCAAAACCCGGTGATATTTACCCGAGCCGCAGGTTCTGTGTAAAGTTGGCTTGTCATTCATTTCCTTTGTAGTGAAAGCTCTGCTTTCTGCAAGGAGCTGACTGCCAAAGCTTTTTTTTTTACATCCTCCTCCTCTGCTCTCCAATGGCAACGATTTGTACTTCTGCAATTAATCATGCTACCATGCCCGCTTCTCAAATAGGACCCACACTTAACCCCCCCGGACACTATCATAATGAGTCGCCCTTATTTATCACTGCTGTAGGGCTGTGTGTGTGTGGTTTAGGTGACTGTCCCCCCCTCCTCCGTCCGGAAGGTCATCAGTTCAAATCCCGTATCTGGTGGAGTAATATTATCATTGCTGAGTTTGTAACCCCATGATCTGTCCCAGGGGTGCTGGGAAAAATTGCTGACCCTGTGCTCTGACCCCACGCTGTACTGTCACCTGTGTGTGTCTCTCACAGGATATGTGGTATACATGAAAGCCAAACAATTCCTATGTACCTGTCCTTGTATCGTCATTATAAACCTGAACAATTCATCATAAGAGGAGCTAAAATAAGTGTCACACGGAAGCCTGCTGGGGGTGTCCCAGACTTGGGGTGGTGGTTATCGGTCCCGCAGCTGCTGGGCTGGTGCTCTGGGTGGGCTGCCCTCATTTTCAGACTTCATCTTTCCCTATGAATGTTCCTTGAAAGTGACTTCCCCAGCCAGGAGCACACTTCCTGTGCAGTCAGCAGGCCCCATAACCACACGTAAATCACCGCGCGGCGCGGCTCACCGGAGACCCGCCGGAACACTGCGGCCCGGCGGTTCTGGCGGCTCTCCTGCCGGCAGCCTGACTTCCTCAGAGCGTTGTCTTTCCTCTTCCTCAATGTCAGCCCCAGAGGCCACCGAAATTGACGCATGCCCGTCCTCAGATGTCACTGGCACGCGTCCCCCGGTCCTCTCCTTGAGCAGATGGCGCCACCATCTCCACGGTGATGTTGCTCCGTCGGAATGCGCCGCATGCACCCCCGCCCGGCGTGACAAAATCATTAATTGACGTTGTGTAAACTGGCAGCGAGGAGCTTCTCGCGCAGCATGGCGGCTTGTCAGAAGCTTACACATGTTAAAGATTAATCTACTGCCTTCAGGTAGGTTACATGGAAATCGCTGTTTGGTGGGGGGGCTTCTCACTGTTTTGTGGAGGGAGGGGGGACCCATTAGTTTTTCCTGAACAAATTTGTTTCGTCCTTCAATGGTCCTTTGAAGGCAGGACGTTTCAAGCTGGAGAGGAATAGGATGGTATCAGTATCTCTGTCGTGACGCCCCATCCATCCATCCATCCATCCATCCATCCATCTCCTCGATGAGAAGCTCCCCTCGCTTGATTTTCTTTCAGCCCTGGCGGCATGCGAGATGTCCCCTATGTCCATTGGTCAGTACTGTGTCATGTTGGTTTGGAAAGCGTGACTCTTACTGGCGTAGCTGAGAAGACAGTTTGACCCGAAGGAGCTGAAAGTCACAAGGACCAAGAGACTTTACAGGAGTGCGTGTGAATCATCAGTAGCTATCAACAGCTGACAGCAGCAGCCTTTTTTTGGAGAATTCATAAAGTCACCTCTGAACCATTGAAAGGTAATTCACATGATACTTTTTCCTTTGACTAAAAAGACAGGAGGGGTCGCTGAAGACCCCCCCCCCCCAGCACCCTTAATTTTAGCCCCACTGCTTATTGACAAAGACATCCTCATCCTTTATTAATGGATGTTTGCTCCCTGGCGCTGATGGAGATGATGCCCCCTCGTTTTTAACCTGCCCGGTATCACGCAGAGATGGTACTGTGGGCTCTAAGCGTCTCCCTGAAACGCCAAACCCACGCGTGTGAGTGTGATTGTAGCGCTTAGAGCGACACCGACCATATGTCAGTAATACATCTGTCTTTGCATTCTGTCTTCTTGGGGAAAATCTACTCACCCCCCCCCCCTCCCCAGTCCTTTAGCTGATGCTTGCACCAATCACATGTGGTGTCTCTCCTTAGAAATTAGAATTTAGTTTGTTGTCATACTACTACCCAGCATGCACCTCTGCTCTCACATATTAAATCTAGGTCCGTAATGCTGTTTCCACTGATTTCACCCAAACACAAAGAAACTCACATTTAGAAATGAAATACCAAATTAATAATAGAGTTACATGAAGGCACTGTCAGATATTAGCAATGCATTATAAAGGGATAAATAATTAATAACTGTTCCAGAAGCCCAGAAATAAAGAACATTATTTAGTTCCAGTCGCTGTTAATCATCTCCTGTACAGAGAATATGAAGTTGAACTGAGTCAAAGGGGCACTTTCCGTCTTTTCAGTAACATTTTATTCTCAGCTGGACTTTTTTCACCTAAACTTGAATTTACTCGACATGCTCCCTTAACCCTTTCACTGCTCATCTCTGTCCATCACCCAGCTGTAAACCACACACTCTCGATTGCACGTCGCTCCCTCATTCTTGCGCCGTGTTTACCGCAGTCTGAAAATATCTAAAAACATAGAGTGTAAATCGAGAAATTTTGAAATGGGGAAAGAAAATCATTTTGACACTTTTTTCTACATTCTTACAAATTCCACATTCCCCGCAGTGTGCCTACAAAACCCAACATCCACAGACCTTTCGAGATGTTCCTACATCCCCACAGTGTCCCCGTAAAACCCAGCTTCTACAGATGTGTTGTCCGCGCTACGCCACAATATCCGTGTCACATGTGAGCTGATCCCTCCTTGTTCATTTTCTCGTTTCTTTATTTTCATTAATCTTTTTTGAGAGGCTTACACGATCTGTCCCCACAGGGTGACTTACTCCTGAGGTCCTCCCCTGCGGCTCCTCCCCTGTATCGGATTGACCCCGCCTCTTGTTTGCCACTTGGTGTGTAGTGCGTTGCTTATTTAACGAGATGCGGGGTGACTCGGATCCCGGGTCGGTTCCTCCCATAGCGGCTCTGACACCCTGCCTGAATAATGACCCTCATTATGGAGCCGCTGACAGCTCTTGAAAGGCCTGATTTATGAATGCGGCGCGTGGCCGGGCCCCCGCACCGGCCCCATGTCTCGGGGCCCCCGCTCCTGGGGCGAGATGCTGGCCCTGCTGGGGGTTACAAAACTCCTCGCACTTCTCTATGAGCAGGGCTGATTTTCAGCCACTACGACCATTCATTTTTAGGCCTGCCGTTCTTCAGTTTTTCCCGCCGGTTGACGTGGGCGACCGGAATGCGGACAGGATCGAGAAGCATCGACCAGGCTGGATTTTCTCTTCTGGAAAAATCCACAGAAATTTTCATCTTTGTGTGATTCCGCTTTTTCCTGTGCTCCTCTTCCTGCCGTGATCAACAAACGCACCAGCCCCACAAAACCCGGCATATCACATAAGGAGAACCCCCCACCCCCACTACATTTTCTGGTCAGTCCTTCATGAAAGTTTCATCCTTCCCACGAGGTTGACCCTATACATATTAACCCTTTTAAAAAAATCACACATATCAAAGGGTGCGTAAATAAATGATAAGGTATATTTTTGCCCCAACAGAATCAATTAAGCGAACGAGGAGCTTAATCTCTCCGAGGTGTCTGGGCCGGCGGAGGCCTTGAGATTCCGGGCGCCACTGTTCCAGCGCTGGGATTTCCAGCGGATATGCAAAAAGCAGGAGGCAGATGGCTGAGGAGCTGTTCGCCGAGATAGAGCCGTAGCCGCTTGTCAGGATCCGGGAGCTCGCTGGTGATTTATGACCACCTCCGAGACGTGCCGGGACGGGCACCTGCGGAAGCCTTTGTTTGATGCAGATGCCCGTTTGACCGTGGCGGTAATGGAGCCTCGGATTGTCTGGCAGTCGCGAAAGAGGGAAGATGCCGGACTGGAAGGCGGTCGTGGGAGAGGGGAGACAACTGAGGGATGAATCGGTTCAGCCTGTGCATCAGGCGGTTGGTCCCCATGTTTCCCGGGTCCTCGTAGACCAGCACTGAGCCCATGCACACATACACGCCGACATGGAAACCGTCACACGGCAACATGCGCGTATAAGGGGACGGGAGCCCAGAATTCTGGTGGGGGTCATCACCGGACCACATCCTGTATCTAACTGCACTGAAACCAAGCCGTTATAATGAAGTAGAAGCTGTCATCCAATCAGAAGTCTCCCCCGAGCCATCTCTATAATCACGCCAGGTTTTCGCACCGGGCAACGTGGCGCAGAAACCCAACACAGCGAGGCCTGTCACCGGTGCAAGGTTAGATGTTGCCAGATCATTAAATAGGCAGGTTCATTCGTTTTAATCGTGCTCCGATTTTATTTTCTTTCCGTTACCTTATTGCTCCTTGCTTGCGTGTCCGTACCTTCAGGGAGCAGCGGGCTGATATTGGGACCATCGGCCCGGAGTTCATATCGGAAGAGGACGCGGAGCCCGTGGCGGGCTGCCGGGGCCTCGCTGGCCCTGTTCAATAAGGGACGCTAAAAGGCTGTTTAAAAGGTGAGCATTATGCTTTATTAATTTTAAATATGCATGAGATTTCGGAGCAAAGTGCCGCAGATGATGGCAGGAGGCGGCGGCCATGACTCCTTATTTTCAAATCATAAATAATTGAAGGCAGGGAGGTAAAACTCACAGGAGAAGCAAGGAGACGGGGGCATGTCTGTGACCCCCAGCTGACCCGGAAGCTAAAAGTGGATAGACGGGCGACTCGCAAGCAAACAGGGTAGGTGGCCTGCATATGATCGGGACAAGGCAGGGTAATCGGGGGGTGGCGGGGGGATATTGACCCATATATGCGCTCCTCTTTAGGACCCGGACATGCTGTACTCTCCCCCGTAACGAAGAGGGAATCCGTGCAGCCCTGCTCTGCTGGCTGACCTGGATGGCACAAGATCCTCTGGTCACAATGCGTCACTGTACAGTAAACTTGCAAACAAGCAGAAATATATATATAATATAATATATAATTTCTTGTATTTTTTTTTATCCATTCAAGAGAGTTTTATCCAAAGCTACATACATTTTCAAAAAAGCAGAGCCAGACAGTCCCTGGAGCACTTGAGCAAATTTAACGAAAATTCTTCACTGGATTACGTGAGTACTGAGTGAGTTTTGGTTTCCAGTACCATAACATATGATGAGGAAGTCTGACTTTAGGTCACTGGCAGTCTTATCTTAAAACAGCAGTCTGGGGTTAAGGGTCAAGGGCCCACCTGTGATATCAACCAATTCATCTGCCAACCCTGGGATTTGAACCAACACCCTTCTTAATGAGAGGTTTAGCATCCTAACCCGCTAAGCCATACACACTGTATACTTTATTTAGCTTCAAAACTGCCTTTCCTCTATGATCACTGTTATCGTCCCTTTATCGCTATACTGGGTTATTTTCCCACCAGGTTCAGCACCCGGCACCGGTCGTTATTCAAAGAGAGATGCCAAGCAGATAAACAGCATACATCACTGAGAGCCCCGGGCTCCGCTGCTGTGATAATGCTCGCTTGACTGTAACTTGTTTCCCGGCTGTCGTTTCGTACCTGTTATTTACCGCCGTCCGTGCCGCCTTTACTGTCTCCCTGTCTCTCAGCTCGAGTGACACATCTCCTATCTGTGAATTTTAATTTCGGAAATGTGCCATTATGCCACGTAGCCCCATCGAAGGCCACTGCGCCCTCGTGATGCATCGACGGCCGGCCCGCTAACGAATGGGCCTCATAACCAGCTAATACCGTTTTAGCTGCCATTTTATTAATTCTCCATCCAGCAATTCCTTTGCTCTGACGGCGTTCGCTCGATTTATTTCAGGATGCCAGCTTTTAATTCGACTTCCCGGAGTGGGCGAGCATGCCAGAGGTTTGTTTCGGGATAACGCCGGTGATAGGCACATTGCCAGCCTGTAATATATAGATATATATTTCTAGCATCACCATTGTTGTGCTTAATGCACGAACAAGGCTATCTGCCAAGTGAACAGTTAGACATTTAGCGAATCTGAGAAGAGGGAACGTGCTAGCGTAGCATTTATGCTACAAGAAAATAAGTAAAACCGCCTACCCCTCCTATCGGCCGCAGAATACACACTGCAGACGGGCCAGGATGGAAATTCTAAGAAAAAGCCATCCTGCCCCCCCAAAGTGTTGACGTGTTCCAAGGCCCCTTTCTACATCTGGGCCCCCTGAATCATTCGGGGTCTCCCCCCCAACCCCCCACCCCTCCTCGATTAGAGAGACTATTGGGATGTAGAGGGGAGCTACTGTATGATCAGGTCTGGGAATGGTGGGTGAGCCATTTGCCGGAAGATTCCAAGGACTTTGGGGGTCAGTCATGCTCGGGCATGGTAAAGATTGCCAGCATTGGGCATTCTGAGTTGAGTAGCTACAAATCCAGCCCAAGATTTTGTTTCTACCAACCAGCTGAACATAAAGAGTCTACTGGTTGGTAGAAACAAAATCTTGTGCTGGATTTGTAGCTTCTGGACCTGAAATGCCCAACACTGCAGATTGTATAGTGTGAGTACAGTACACCCTTAGGTACTGGGTGCAGACAAAAGTACGTTTCACACAATCATAATCCCAGGATCAGAAACATTCAACAATTTTTGTTGATGGGAGTGTGACAACACTCTTTTTATCACTGAAAAAAACATATTGAAATAAGTAAAATAAGTGGATTCACAGAACAGGACGAGAGCTCCTTTGGCAGTGTGAAAATTAGCATAACTATGGGAGGTTTTTCCCCACAATGCACCTCTGCAGTGCATCATAGCCCAAGAGCAGGCAGACCTGTTAATAAGCCTGCATCTGCATTCTGACTGTGTGCTTTGTCTCCCTGAAGCTCTACTCGGGGATTTTACTAGAACCAGAGGTGAAAATTTGTATAGTTAACCTTTTCACCCACAGTACACCAAAGGATGTCTAAATATCAGGGGCACTTTAGGTGTGGAGAGCTGGTTTACAATTTTAGCCTCGTGTACTCTATGTGCAGATTATAAGTGCTGCAGCTGATTCGCTGAGGGGGGAACTTCTAGATGAGTGTCTGAAATGAGCGCTTGAATTCCAAAGGTGGAAGCTGCACAGATCCTCCCCCGAAGCTCGTTTCCCAGTCGACCACGTCGCCGCTCGTTAGCGCGAGTCGCTACGCAGACTTCTGGACCCGCACCTCCCTTCTCCCCATCTCTGATGTCCAAACTGGGCTCGCCCACTGATCTGGTTCTAGGTGAACATAATGGTGAAGAGGGGACGAACCTCGGCGGGAAGACCTTGGGGCCCGCCCTGCGAGCTCTGCAGGTGCTGGTTCTGGTGCAGGAACAAAAACTCTGTAGATCCAACAGAAGCTGGTTGGGGACCCGGTCTCAAAACACCCAGTTTCTGTACTCAGTGATGAAACAGAAGGAAGGCAGGGGGACATAAAAAAGGCCGTAATCCATACTGAGGGGACTACCTCATCATTAGCCAATGACATATTTGGAATTTACGAGTGACAGGGAATGGGGCCAATCAGCTTTCAGCTGTGGCCAGTGCTCCTGTGGCCATACCCCTGGGTTTACAAACTGTCAGTTATGGTGTTATAGATATTTCTGGACTGGAGTCCATCTAAGCTTGAAGTTCGGTAGTAGAACTGACCAATCGTGGCAATGCAATGACTGATTGGTCCACTGGACAGCATATGTAACATGACGCAGTGCATTCCTTGAGGGAGGAAGTGTACTGTCCACAAGTTCCAACCCATCGGTGGCATGTTCTGTGCTGAACACAGTTGTGACTTCCGAGGATATTAATAATGAACAGCCTCCCTTAATTACAGCCTAATGTTGAGGGGCTGGGTTGCAGGGATGAAAGGGGGCGGAGCTTCTACTCATTATGACGTCATCAATTTCTAAGTGGTTGTTTTCATGATTAATTAGGAATCTCAGAATCTGGTGTACCAGAGAGAAAACTAGGAGGATGTTCTTGGCGACAAAACTCACAGCTATCTAATTAGTGTAACTCACTGTTTTCTTTAACATAGATACGTATATTTAAACGTATTGACCTTTACACATAGACGCATATACACTCAGCTTGCATACCTGCTTATCCATTACAGTTTCTAAGTGAGCCCGTCAAAAGAGGATATAAATTTAGGTAATTTTAATCTGATGGAGTTAACGGCAGTTTTAATTCACGAAGTTCCTGGATGAAGTTTAGCGAGCGGGACACTTTGACGGCGAGGGGGTGTAACTTTACTGTCATCGCTGTCACAGATGAGGGTCCCGGCCGCGTTTCGGGGCTGTCCATGAATAATGTATGTTTTTTTTTTTTAAAGCGTTCCTCTAATTAGCCGGCGAAAATAAATAGTGCCTTCGTGCAAACAAAGTGCCGGCGAGACGAGTCTCTCCGCATTGTTATCGTGCGAAATTGAGTCCTTCGGGCTGCAGCTTTTCATTTCCCGATAAGATTAACCGCGGAGTCGCAAACAGTGACGATTTGCATTAATAAAAGACAAGGATCCCCAAAAACAGATTGTATCAATGTTACAGAGTGTTGCAGGTGTATTCACGGCTGCTTTTCATGTCTTTTCATATCGATTTAACGCTCCTTAAAATGAATTGCAGATCAATTGGATCACCTGGAGGCGGACATAATGAGTTCCGCAGCTTCGTTTATATGCGCTTTTCTCCGACTTATTTCAATGGCGAATCTGCTCGCTTTCTGCCGTCTGCAAAATGATCTTTATCGCAAGCAGTTTTGCTGGACGGCTCTGCACCGCAGTGTGTTATTACACGTGAAGGCGAGCTAGTTTCATGTGGCTTTCGCTGCTTGTGTCTTTGTAAAGTTTGCCTGCTTTGATTCAACGCCGAAGGTGGAGGATTTTGCTGATCGCACATGTACAGTGTCTACAGCGCAATGTAAAGCAGCCGTCTGTGAAATTATCACAGCCTGTATGTTCTTAGCAGACATCAATATTGATTATGAAATACTTAATCGTGATTGCCACAGGTTCTTGTCCAAGAAGGGCTTGATTTTAAACGTTGTTATGATTGGTAGTTCATAGATTTTAGGGCAATGCTAAGCTACAGAAAATGTCGCAAAAATATATATAAATAACCTATATTTTCAAATGCATGGATCTTAAGTGCAATTTAATCAATTTAATGCATTGTCTCCTGCTATTTGAACAATTTCCCAATGGTTCCATATTTCCCTGTGCCCCCAGCTTGACACAGACGCTGTTCATGTCATCGGCTCCCTGCATACACACCGGCCCTTTGCGGATAAGATTGGCCACCCCTGCAGATATATATATAGGAAAGAGGATCCCTCGCTGTCTGAAGCCCGCTGTCACTGCTGGCCAGCTGAGGCGGACAGTGTCCCCAGCCCAGCTCAGAGATGCAAGCAGCTGAACGCAGGGCATGTTTCTTAGGAGGTGGGTGGCATCTTCTCCGCATTATTGCCTGCATTTCTACAGGTGTTGCACGAAACACACTCACCGTAACTGCGTGGGATAGCTGTACACCCACTCTGCCACTGTGGCCGAGATATAGTTTTGTCTCTAATGAGCACATTCATGATATAGTAACTTGAAAAAGTTATTTCCACCAGGGGCTAAAAGTCCCCTTGTGATGTCATTGATTTCATATGCGCCTCGCAGTCCAGAGTCTGACTATTATTATACTGAAGGACTTTCATTAAGCAGGTCTGCTTTAAAGGTGAGGATACGGCCTCGCTTGGATTTTTTTTATTATTTTTTTTCTGCCGTACCCCGCTATTAAAGTCTTCCGTACTGTACTTATCCCGCTGTTCTTCTCTTCAAAAACGCATCGGAAGGCTTGTAATTTATTCAGTCTCATTGAATCCACTAATGTACACTATCAAGTGCCAGCGTATAGAAACAGACCTTTGATTAAATGTATTTGAATCACAAAGAAACAGCAAGCTTTCCCCCTGTCCCTTTTGTTAGCGGGCCTCTTAGTGTAATGCCTGGGCTGGCTGACTTTGCTGCCTCTTGTCTGAAGAGGCTTTGGCACTGGCCTGGACGGAGGGGCTCTCTCACTGCGAGCGGCAGGATTAAATCAAGTCGGCCGCTCCGAATGTGTGCGCGTGCGGGCTCTGCGACTGAGTTAGTTAGCGTAATTTAACGGTGTTTACTCAATCTGTTTGTGAAATGAGCCATCTGATGGTGCTTGCTGTGGGTGACAGATTATACCTATAAAGCAAAACGTCTTCTACTGCCCTGAGAATTATCCCCCCCCCCCCGTACTTTATTAACGCTGCTGTTTGCGGTGGATCTCGTTAGGCGCAATTTACACGGACGTGTAACCAAATCCAGAAATCAGACCAGCGACGGAGTGTGCTGTCTCTTACAGCAGATGTATGATGAGCTTGTTCAGATGTTGCATTTCCCGACGGCACGTTGCATTTATTGCACCAGTGTAGTTAGGAGTTACGCAGCTGCATGTCAGTTTGTGTATCTGTACAATAGAGTATATTCCACATTATTCCATCTGGACGCATTGAAGGTCAAAAAAACTCCGTAATTCTTTCTGAATATGAAACTGCATCGTTGCTTTGAATATATAAATCTTTTAAGTAACATTATGTAATATGCGTAATGCATTATGTAATATGCATAATTTTAAATATTTGAATTCTGTAATGAGTCTATTTTTGAAAGCATCTATTTTTGGAGCTTGATAGCCAAGATCCTAATTGCGATAAACATATGAAAGTAAATGTGAATTAGCATATTTCTTTTATCAGCATAAATGATTTGACCCAACATAAGCCTTAATTGCAGGCAAATTAGTTGCAACAACAGTGATTTCGGTTTTGCCTTTAAAGTGTACGGCACAGATGAAGAGAACAGCCAGATGTTTTCCCTAATCTTCTCCTGGAATATTGCTTCTGGCACCCTGAAATTCTGATTAGCACGAGCTTAATCGCACTAATTAAACTACCGTACGGGGAGGTGCAGGCAGTGTAGCCAAAAGGTAACGCTAACTATGGTACAGCACAGCGAGAAGCATATGCCAGCTCAGGCTGAGAGTGACTCTTACTCCATAGAATACAGTATCACAGGCAGCACAGGCTGAGTGTGGCTCTTACTCCATACGGTATATCAGCAGAGGCTAAAAGTGACTCTCATCAAAAGTATAAAATTGCGGTTTAAGGTTAAAGGTAACCCTTGCTCCATACACTACAGAATGGCACAGGCTAAAAGTGACTTACTCTATGAAGGACAGAACCCAAAGGCTGTATTGTTGTCCGGTAAATGTTTCAGTCATACAGGATTTATCCAGGACCTGCATTATTGTACTGTGGTTTGAGAACATTGGATATGGATTGGATAGTGAACAGAAGAGTGAATGACAGGAGTATTGAGGTAGGTCCTTCTTTCAGGCTTGGCAGAGCCTAGGCGGGGCCAGGATCTGCGCAACATGAAAGGTAAACATGAAAAATAAAGGCACCCATTCTGTTTTAGGGGGGAAAAATCAGAAGGTCAGTCAGAGATGATAGAAATGTTAACAGGAAGTTTGGTGCTGTGGGTGTTGGGCTGTCAACCAGAACAGCAGCTTTTATATGATGCTGGGACTTGGAGAGGGTGAACTGAATTATTGCCCATAAACATGGTCACCTGCCTCTTTCCTGAGACGGACGGGGGGGGGGGGGGGGGGGGGGGGGGGGGGGGGGGGGGGGGGGGGG
>JAABNX020000070.1:23455014-23474805 GCA_015163995.2 Mormyrus lacerda
GCGGGAGGGAGCAGGGGGGGGGGAGGAGAGAGAGAGAGAGAGAGCATGACAATGTAGCTGTCCGCTGTGTGTGCATGCGAGTGTCTCTGTGAGGCAGCGTGTGTTAGGGTGCATGGTGGCTTTCCTGCCATTGTGCGGCCACAGTCCCAGAAAACACCCCCACAAAGACAGTAAACTACAAAGAAGACATTAGAAGGTGCCCCTTTACATTTAATGGGAGGCTGCTTTTTCTGTAAACCAATAGCGATGAAGCTTATTTGTGTTTTGCTAGGTTATGAATCGTATAGATTGATAGTGTGTGTGTGTGTGTGTGTGTGTGTGTGTGTGTGTGTGTGTGTGAATGAGTGCACCGTGATGTCTCCAATAATCGTCCTGCTCATTGTCCCCTGGTCCCCATTGGCTGTGTTGTGTTCAGGCTAGACTCTCCCTCCATTGGCTGTATCCAGGCTAGACTCTCCCTCCATTGGCTGTATCCAGGTTAGGCTCTCCCTCCATTGGCTGTATCCAGGCTAGGCTCTCTCCCATTGGCCAATCACCCAAAGGCTCAACTTAATTGTTGACCATACTAGTCTTAATTTTAAGGCAGCTGACAAATACTTGCAGGCTGTGAGGGGACTGTGTCCGCATCAGTCATTACTGCATCGCAGTCATTTCCTTTTCGTCCAAATTGAACCGTGTAACATCCACCCATTAACAGTGATTAGAACTGAAGTTCTCTGCGCCTTCTATCCATTTTCAGATCTAAATTAATCATTAGTCTATGTTCTTAGTTTGGTTCCTGGACCCTCTTCTGAATGAGAGCCCACTCCTTCAAGGAATGTATTTCCCCCAAGGAGCAGAGAGGTGGAGGCGTTAATTAGGAACTGTAATCAATTAGGGCTTAACGCAGGCCTTAGCTGCCCATCTGAAATGAGCCCCGGTTTTACGGTTAGATCAATTTATTCCTTCTGAGTGTAATTTTTCCGAAGAGTTCAGTTTTCGGTGCCATATTTTGAATCTGGCCCAGCATTAGCCTCTGTTCTTGCGGAGGCTGTGATGTTTCATCGTGTCTGATGGAAAGGTAAACCTCATAAATTAAAAGTCCTATCAGATGAAGGATTGGAGATAGATCCTGCCACTGTACTCTTTGCTAACAGTTCTTTTCCAGCATGGGGGCGTGTCATTTGTGACGTGAGGAGTAATGACGTTCTTGACGTTTTGATGCTCCTGCATTCTCTGTCTTGCCCCCCCCCAAAGCAGTATATGAGCCTGAAAATTACACCGTACCATGATACTGGTGAAGTATCGACAGATACGTCTCCACAGGCAGATAGCTAGGAATTTTGAGGCCCCTGACAAAATGTCACTTTGGGCTCCCCGGTTAGGGTTCGACACTTGGATAGCGGCTGGGGGAGGGGGAGTAGATTTTCCCCCCCCGAATCTGCTAGGGTATCCATGCCTTTCTTGCTCCAGTGCAGCATACCCTTAAGCGATGTGCACTCACAGAGCCTGCGCCCACGTAAGGGACCATCACACACACACCAGCAGTAAGGAGGGCTTCTCAGAGGCGCCTTTGTTTGTGCCAAGGTGTCTTCAGAGCTTGTTTAATTAGCATAAGCACATTTCACCTTCATCTTATGCCCCGAGCCGCGTGTAACAGCCCAATCCTCAGGGTCCGATGTTTTCAGAGTGTGAAGATTGAAACTTAGGGATTAAACGCAATCAACAATTTCATTCCCGTCCCGAGGCGGTCCTGTGTTCTCTTTTAAAATGTTTTCTTGATTTAAAGTGTTCTCGATGTGCTACGCGGCTGATTTCGTGCAAGCACTCTCCATTGATAAGCGGGGCTGGAAGCTCATGGATTTGATTCTGAGCAGCATGAAAATTATCATCTCTCTCAGTTATTCTTTATAATTTACTTTTTAAAATGTCTTCACGCGGAGCCGTATTTGGGCTTGTCCCTGTGTCCACGCGTAATGCATTTAAAGTAGCATTTCTGTCTAAACCGCAATATCCTTAATCATTTTTTAAAGCCTGACTCAGAATTCAGAGCTGGGGAAACTTCCCCTTCTGTAGATCAGAATCTGAACTGCATTCTGTCATCTCATGGAAAAAATCTAAATACTAAGAAAGCAGGAAATAGTTTTTTGTTTTATTGGGTGCTAGCTATTGCATATAGCTCATGGAATGTTGCTCCATGCCTGGTGTATGTTTTTGTAATATATAGTATAAGTAGTATATAATAGTAGGTTAGTCTATGTGGTGTGCCTCTATGGGCAAAAGTCCAGAACCGATTTTTAATCTCAGTCCAGCCCAGTGTGTGATAAATAAATAGCTAGACATGTATATAGTGATATACATGGTACACATTGTATGTACAGCAATAAAATGCAGTACCAGGAACTATTTTACATCACTGGCAATATAATATAAGCCATATGAAAATACTTGGGGTTAAAATAAATGATTCATTAAAAAAAGTAAACAGTTTTCTGTGATTAGTTTACTATATCTGCCTATGACTGCCGTTGTTTGGCTTTTACAGTGAAATTTTAACAGTCTCTCACTTGGTGCCCAAATTCGGCTGTTCCTCTTGTCAGCCAGGACGGATGGCGCTCTCCTGTGTCCCGCTGTGGACAGTGTGTTGCGCGGTGCATTTTAACTGCCGCTGCTATTAAATTTGACAGTCACGAGACCCACAAGAGGCATTAGGTCCTGCTGGTCACGAGGCCCCCTAACATGTCCCCCTGCTCACATCCCAGTGATTTTCATAAACGAGACCCTTATTGCCTGTCTGCTCTGGGCTGTCTGGGCGATTGATCATAAACTTTCATTACTCCCAGAGATTTCAGGGAAAGTAAGTTAACGAAGCCTCTGGTTTCTTAAATGCTACCTGTTCATATAAAGATTACTACTCTACTCGAAAAAAAATCACACTTTACAGTGTGTGCTGTTTTTGTGAAAATTCCCCAACACTTGTGGTAAACAGATTTATACAGTCTCAAGAAATGCTTATTTATGACATAATTGTACAAGCCAATGTCAAAATTGAGCTGAATCATAAGTAATAGAAACAGACTGAAGTTGTAAACACACACCAGAAATTCCTGGTCATACTGTATCGTTTGATCTAATACTAGATCAGTAATTGAGTATAAATGCGAGCATTTTAAAAGTGCCTGTGAAATAACAGCTGTATAGAGGAGTTTGTTATCAAGCACATTTTCATGAATAAAAATGATTGCCAGGCCCGCATCTGAACGAGCCTGGCCGCTCCCAAACCCAGCTGGACGGCCACGCCCCCCCGAGGTCAGCGTTCGCGCCGGAATACCGAACAGCTGCCACACACACATCCCCCGTAATTAGTCACCTGATTTAGGGCCGGCGCTTTACCTCCTTCATTGCAAAGTACAGTATCAAGTGTCTGCACCTTCCTCAGCGGTTGCCATGTTTCATCGATCGCCGTGCTTGGCGTCTCTGACTTTCTGAACTTCCGATTCCCGCCTGTGTGTTTCCTGGATTCGGTCGCCTCGCCAATCGCCTTCTCGTTATCAACTCTCTCTCTGTACCTGCATTTCGTCTTTTGGATTTCGTCTTTGGCCTGTTTCGTGTTTCTCTCCCTCCGGTTTTGACCATATCTTGTCGACCTTCATACGACCCTCCGAATTAAACATCGATTCACCCTACATTTGGGTCCTCTCACTCTGTTCATTACAATAATAACCCCCAGGATTTAATATCTAGAAAAAGGAGCAAAATGTAAAATATTTAAAAGGAAATTGCGTCTTCGGTAAAGTCATTTATAAACAAAGTGTATATTTTTATTTATCTATCTGCCTGAGCACCCTGCGAATCACACATAAAAGTGGAAGGTCCATTTTAAATAATTAAAGACATCTACCTGTTGGAGCAGTTTTAGGAACCAAGGAAACATCCTCGTTTTTACTGGCGAGTCTTCAAAGGAAGGGAAAATAAGAGGAACACTCACAGCCTCTCTGGATCTCTTCCCCACTCTCTCTCTCTCACACACACACACACACACACACACACACACAGTGAGAGCATGTTCCCATCAAATAGCATAACATTAGCTACACTGCATTTTCAACAGGATGAATATTTTATAATGAAGAAAAGCAAATTAAAGCAGGGAACCAAACCCAGGTCAGTGGTTCCTGTTTAAAGCAGCCGCACTCTATGTGGTCTTTCGCTTTTCTCCCTTGTAGTCATCCTTTCCTCGTTCCGTCATTTTTTTTTTTTGCTACATATATGTATTAATGGCGGGAAAAATGACAAGAACAACTTGGGCAACTGATGCCAGGGTGAGGGGGAGGGGGTCATCCGCTGCCAACCGAGTGTTAATTTCCTGCCCCCCCCCCATTAATAAAATCTATCCCCCTAACTGTCTCCTTCGCTTTTTTTAAAAAAAAAAGATGGCACCCCCAAACCAGCCCCCCCCCCACACACACCAGCTCCCAACGCCGCCATTTTTTTAAAAGACGCTTTGAAGGCCACGGGTCCAGGCCTCGGTAAGGGAATGACAATCTTCAGGTGATTAGGAGACTCAGAGGCCAGGCAGACCTACAAAATGAATAACTGTGGACCCAGAACCACACCATAAGGCTCAATGGCTGGCGATTTGCAAGTTGATAAGACAAGAAGATTAATAATGCTGCATGATAATGGTCCCCCCCCCCCCCGCCCCCCCGCCCAGCTGGGGACATGGTAATGATGTGATATTGCTGTAGGAGCAGTTTGGCTCTGCCTCGGCGTGCAGGGTGTATTCTCACTCATCCCAATTGGCCTCCAGGATATGGAGAATTTGAAAAATGGGAATGCAGTTATCATTTTAATTAGATATAAAGTTTTTAATAATTTTGCTGAAATGAGGACTTCAAAGAACATATTTTGCAGTATTCAGTCCCATAACTCCTGAGTGACAGTTTTGGTTAATTTGCAAGTTTTCAGATCAAACTTTGCCCTGGGCGTCATGCCGACGGTGAAATAAAATGTCAGTTTCCCTCCTCAATGCACTCAGGTATCTTATTTAGGTGTGATGGCTGATTGGGGGGCACCTCCTTTACCTCCGCTAAAGTAACACCCAATAAGCATCTCGCGTGTGCGTGTTTTATAGAAGTCATGATTAACATCTTAAATGAAATCGGCGTTGTTGGGAATTCTTCGTATAGTACCGCTGTAATTTCTACCTGACGGCTCGCTGTGAGCTGGTATTGCCTGAATAAAAAAATAACCTACAAGTTTCTAATAGACTACATTTCACTACTGAAATGGACCGTTGATGTACATATGTATTTTTTAATATACAAATATTTCGGCAGGACATGTTGTAAAATTCTCCTGCTGGATAATTCTATTATTTATACGTGCTGGCTTCATGCACAAGGTGAGAGACTTTACTAAATTCGCTTTTCCCTTAAATGACAAAAAATTATGTGCGCCTATCCTGTTCAGGCTTTTTTCTAGCGCTCACCAGACGAATGGAGAATTTTATACATTTCGGTTATCAACTGCGGCAATGATTTTGCTTAAGCAGATTACACGTTTAAATGGGGCGACCGTGTTTTGCAAAGGTTTTTGCAAAATGTATGTGTTTGTTCCCACATTGGACTGGAGGTAGCACGAAATAATCGTTCAGTTGTGACCCTGGATATTGGAAAAGGGATTAATTTCACCAAACAGGGAAGTCAATTCCCTGTCAATTTTGCAGTAGAGATTTCAAATGAAGCCAATTAAACCATTTCAACTATTTTTTAAGAGCTGACGTAATATGCTTCCATTTATGTTTTAATGTATTCTCAGCCTTTCTGGTTAATTACTGCAGTCAATTTGTAAAATGGCAGGATACACATTTGCATAGGTCACTATTAAATAAATGAATCTCTGAAATTACTATAGCATTGAAGTGTCAACTTTGTTCGAAGTCACGGGGGCTCCTAATGTTCTCCTAACGCCCCTTAATGTGTTAATAACTGCTATTAAACTCCAATTAAAAGGCCAACTTAGGGTGAGTGAAACGGTTAATAGAAAAGTAGCTTGGTGATTTTTATGCATAACAAAATAAAGGGTTACATATTCGAACAAAAAAATGGAAGAGTGACTGCATGTGAAATCGGGCTGAATTTGACAGTTTAATTGCACAAAGTGACAGGATGCATTTTTAGAGAGATGAAGCGCGCCAAGATTAGATCTGACAACACGAAAAACATACCCGTGCTCCGGATTAATGCTTATTATGGTCTAACAATAAGTGACCGTCTGAAAACAAAACGAGACGTGAGCTAGATATCTTTGCTCAGGGCGGATTTGTGGAAAACTGCACCAAAAGTCCACCGGAAAGTCGCATTAATATAAGGCGAAATCACATCTTTAGTCTTCAGGTAATCGGGACAATTTTGTTTAGATCTGACAGCAGGTCTTTCCCCTTAATCTCTGGATAGGACTCGGGAAAATAACCTGATGCAAGTGTGCCTTCGCGATGTGCTTAACCAAAGAATAAAAATTAACCCTCGATTTGGGGCATGTCACCTTGCAGCGAAGAGGGATGGTGCTTTTGATTGCCGGTGTTTTTGAAGTGACACCCCGTAAGCATGCAGCGCTATCAGGCTGACAGTGAATGAGTCAGATTAGTGAGTGACACGCAGTTCCCCTGTTTGCCAGTATAAAGTGCGCCGCCGCTCGCACACGCCATCAGGAGTCTAATAAAACCAATGCGAGAAAAGGTGTACACGCCTAGCGAAAATAAATATAAATTATGTAGTGAAGTGTGCGTGGTCTCCTTGTTCTCGGCCCTTGGTTTGCAGATGCTCTCCTTAAAAAGGGGTAATTGTCGCCCCATCCTGTTTTGGATGTTATGTCACACAGGGGAGGCCAGCGCTGTCATTTCTTAATCACTTCTTTTTTTTCGACGAACTTCATACATGCCCAGGTTAATGCCGTATATTAGATGTTGCTTTGGTCTCTTTTTCTAAATAGCCGATGATACTTTAGGTAGAGTACTCGGTAGAAATCTATTACTGCAATTTGCATATTCGCTTTATTGGTGGGGGGGGGGGAGAGAGAAACCTACAAAGACTGAAAGAACAAAGAGCTCATGAGGGGGAAAATAGGACAAAAATGATCTAGCACTAGTTTCAATATGATGTCAGCTCCCTAATGAAATCTTTTGACTGAAACCACAGCAAATGGTGGAATTTAGATCTGCGACTTAATGGTTTGCATAGAAATTAGAAAACCCTTCTTTCTCGATATCGCTGATTAATTTGCCGTACCTTTGTTCTGAAAATAAATCGCGGTCCAGGAATGGCCGAGTTTGAAGTTTGCGAAATGCAATTTAAAAAAAATACATAATTACCGCGGAAGTCACTTAGTACAGCAGCGCGCGGGCTATTCCTGCTCGGAGAGCTAGTGCTTGATTTCCTATGAAAATTAATCGGCTATCAAACAATCTTCAGCGGCGGAGGATGATTATAAAGCAGGGAGAAAATGCCCTTTTGTGTAGGTGAAATGTGACGGGGACTGTCGCCGTAATATACCTCGGCGAAATGAAGGTTAATTCTGATGTACAACCTGCATGACAGTCATTATCAGTGAATCATGAAAATAAATTAAGCCACTGAAATAGATACGTCCTTCTCTCACACACAGCGGCTCCCCTGTGAGGAACGGACGGATGAACTTTACAGATTATTATTGGAAAATAGTGCCGAATTCAATTAATACACCTAAAGACACCTTTATAGAGGGCAGCTATAATTTAAATGACAGCAGGAAGTAATTTTGCCAGTTGTAAGTCAAATTTGCAGAGTTTCATGTTCTATATTATTAATTTTCAACAGTTTTTTCCTCATTCTTTCTTTAAAAATATAGAAAGAAATGATACGAATGCTTTGTTTTAATGGAAACGTACATTATACATTTTTTCCCATTTTTAAATCTGTGTATTTTGTATTTGAGTTTAAACCATGAATGCAAATAGGTAAAAAATCACTACTGTCTCGGGGATTCCCTGTTCTTTAATAAAACTCATTTTATGGTGATATATTATATATGGTTTATAGCTCAGTGTGGTATATACTATAAGTCTTTGGAATATCTCCCCTTTCAGCCTATTGCAGGAAAAAACAAAATGAAGTAGCACGGAATTGGATAGGCTAAACGGCAACCTTAAAAAAGTTGAAGGTTTAATCCAATCAGGCATCTGATAAGCAAGATTGCACATTAAATCCATATCCGTTTGACCTTAGTTCACACCTTCTTTATCTATTAATCTGCACCTTTTAAGTATGGAGCTGAATTAACGACTCCCGATTCCCGAAATAAAAGACAGATGCCTGGCTTCTAATGGAAAAGCCCCCCCCCCCCCAAACGACATCACCTGTGATAGTGCTTCTTGTCTTTTTTTTTAACAAAGCAACAAGTTTCGAGAGCTGATCCGAGATCCATGTTTTCGAGGCTTTATTGTCGCGTTTTATGTGTTTTATTACTGAATAACGAACAGGCGTGTGCCTACATAAGAAAGGAGACACGGTATCCTGCAATGACCACTCGTATCTGTGTAATCTTTTTAAGAAATCTTTGATATACATAATTCGTTTCCACGGAAGTTGCATGTCAGATTTATCGAATGCCCCCCCCCCTTGAAATGCCAATGAACGTTATTTTCACGTGTGGCTATTTGAAATATATTATTCATTTAAAAAAAGTTCGTTTACTGTTAAATAAAAAGAGGTACTAAACGTTATATTACAAAATAAAAAAGAGGATGCATAGCGGAAGATGAGCTGATATAAATTATTAAAGAGATTATTATTCCGGGGGACAAATTACAATAATAAACTGAAGAGACACAACTGGCATTAATTTAAATTATTTTAAGGATATAAAACTGCATGAATATAGACACTTTTTATTCCTCGAAGGGGGCATGCACAATCTGGGTTTATCTCCTCCTCTACTTTGCACAGATACAAATATTTCACATCCCGAAATGATTTGATCATTCCAGCTCAGCACTTGCGCCAAAGCGAGGGCTTCTTCCACTATTATTATCGGAACCGAGCTCATTGTGGAGCTGAATTTTTTTGAAGGAGGACCATTCATTGCGGAAGATACTAAAATCAATACTCGCTTTGAGAGCCGGATCTCCTGCAGGGTATAATGCAGTGCGCTTGGGATGGAGAGTGAAAACTGAGGCAGTGGAGACACCTCTTGACGATGCAGAAATACAGGCGACCCGCCTGACAGGGTGCCTGAATGCTGGAGTCTCGTGTTAAGGCGACGATCGCTCGCCAGGGAAGCAAATTAATGGCGTGGCGGCATGGTGAAGTTTTGCATAGCCGTACCCAGCGTACGACCTTCTCTGTTAAGACGCACAGTTCACTTTACTTACATTTCTCGAAACTCGACATGAATTCTTTTATATTAAAAAAAGAAACACCGTACGCTATATATATATATACACACACACACACACACACACATATACACACACACATGTAATATGGCTTATTAATTGCTGTAGGCAGAGAAGCCTTACATTTCTATGTATATCCCAGTTGCTTTTTTTTCTGATGCGTTATCAGGCTTTTGATGCCACAGCCAGGAAAACGGTTTCACTTTAATTAACTGACTAATTTTTTTTGTTTTGCCTCGTGCGTCATGTCATCCTTCAGTGACAGTGCCTATCGTGTCTCCTTCTATTCCTTAAGAGAGCATGTTAAATTCTGGTTAGAATTTGTCTGTTAGTGTGTATGAATGTGTGTGTATGGTGGAGGAGAGGCTGTTCTTCAGCTACATCTGTAAATTCCTCATTATATAAATTTTCCATTTAAAACACCCGACATTTCAATAAATCAGAATTAATTATTAATTACATTACATTACATTAGTATTAGCAATAATTGTTGTTAAAAACAATAAGGTCATTAAATGGTTGAATAATAACAATAATAATAATAACAATAATAATAATGCATTTTTATTAGTGTGATTTATGGGTTTTTGAGATTAAATGCATTAAAATTTTGGCTCTTCTTTTGTGTAGCTTTAGGGCTCTGTGAAGGATAATATATTTCCTCCAACAGCTGAATCACTTAAAAAAAAGAGACAATCCCTCCATACTGTTGGAGAGGTGTTACAGCTGGGAGAGGAGGGGGGGGGCATTCTCCTTTTCGTTCGCTGCACGGCAAAGACATCTGTCAGCACTCAAGCGCTTCAGATGAGGAGTGGGCCGTGTGTGCTGAGGACGGCCTGGAGTTATTGGGACCAGGGAACTTGGCACAGACGGCTTGTTTATCTGGCCTGACCTTGCTTTCACTGCAGGGTTACAGGGTTCTCTCTCTGAAAGGGCGTTTTGTGCTGCAGGAGGAATCTGTTACAAATATTTACCGTCGGGAGAGCACAGGAGTCTGGCGACGTGCCAGCCAGACGGGCCTCTAAAATCCGCCGCACATTTCAGGATTAGCCTCCAATCAAACTGGGCTAAAGTTGAACTTAAAAAAAAAAAGAAATGAGATCATGCCCACGTGTATTACTACTCATTTATGCTGTCAATTATGGATTTTATAATTTCCTCCATCTTAGAAGCACTTTGTAATTCAGTTTCTCAAGAGCAGGGTAAGAGTTGCCCCTCTTTCTAAAGAATATTCTAGGACGACTGGGATTTTGCGTAATACTCGTATTTTTGGGACAAAATCACGCAGCTCGCTACACCTCGATATTTACTAATCATGTATAATGCAGTCGGTTATGAAGTTAATTTGATTGGAATTTTAAATAGAAGAACTTTTCAGGTCACATGAGCGGAAATAATAGACACTGTGATTGCATTTACTGCTTTTCCCTTTTTTTTAACTCGAGTAAATCTGGGACTGCTTCCCACTTTTACCCTTGCAGCCGGACCTTTCCAACATCTTCACTAGCACAATGACATGCAACAAAGCTAATGGTGCCCAATACAGGAGGCCCTAATCTTGACTAACTGACAAGATTTAAATTGAGGAGACATCTTCTGCTGATTAGCTTCCACACCCACAATTATCCAACTGGGGTGTCAAGCAAGGTTTAACATCTCCACTGATTCTGCTCTCTGGAGAGATCCAGGAGGAAAGGCAATCGCTTCTAATAAAGGCTTCCGTCTCTACATCCTGCCTCCCTAGCTGCACAATTTCCACCCATTCAAGCTCCCTTCAAAATTAACCTTTCCAGCGAAAATATAATTTCACACAAAATGAACCGGCAAGTGATTTTCAGCATAATTTATTCAAATTGCTCAACTCAGAACAGCAGAGCAATCTTCGGCCCGAACGGACCTATGAATCTGGAAATAAAAAAGTTTATGTACCCAACTGTCTCCTGGCAAATACGGGACTAATTTCAAACATTCCCAGAATTCCTTGTGGATGTTGCCCTTGCGCATGGGCCTCTCATTAAAATTCAATTGATCTGAATTTTGAGCAAATAAGGTTGGACTGCTCTTCGTATCATAAAACAGCATGAGAAATTTTGGTCTCGTGCACCGATTCTGAACCGGTAGTAATGTTGTGTTACTGTGCCAAACAACATGCTATGAATATTTTTGAGGGTATTTTAAATGCAAACTGCCCTCTGCATTACAGTATCTGTAGTATTTTGTAAAATAGCAAAGTACATTTAATTATCTCCGCATTTTCTCCCCTTGATGTTTTGATTGTTAATTTTATTTCTATTCTTTAGTCCTGATGCTGAATTGCGCTGAATCCCCCAGAGACTTTTTCTAGATTAATTTTTTCAGCCAGTGTAACATGTGACTGATGCTTTTTAATGTTCATAAAAGAGGAGCAGCGAGCAATAAAATTCACAAATGGATGTTCTGCGAGTCGCTCTGTTCGAGAGGCGAGGACAGAAGTTGACACAGTCAGATAACACGCAGCCTTTTCCCGGGCGTTTATTTTCACCTCGACGTTTTACAACGTTCCAGAAAATGAATAATGAAACAAATGAGATAATACAATTGTTTCCTATGGGTGGAACAGGGTGTCCATTCTTTCTGAAGATCTGAATTTAGGCTCCGTCTCGTCCATCAAGACTGAGGTTAAAAGCCCTGTTTTTGTCAGACATTAGCTAATGCTTGAGAATATCTGCTTTTTTTCAGCGTTTCTCAAGACGATTATGTGTCTTTAAAAAAGATTTTTCGCATTTTTCTAATTAAATGTATTTATCTGCATTTAATTTTTAAAAATTGTTTTCTATTTGTGTTTTGTTATGCTCCAAATCCCCACAGTGTCAGATGGATCAAAAAAAGGAAAAAAAAAAAAAAAAACTTCTATTCTGGTAGTAATTTGTGTTGAGATTATAGGGACATTGTGTAAAATATGATTAAAGACTTAGGCTACATACATGCATATAAAATGAGCTTGTTTGAAATTGCAATGTTTGTGCATAAATTAACCAGATTACCTGACTGCTGTAATACTGTATCATGTAGCACTTGGGCCTGTTTTTTTTTTTTTTTTTTTTTTTTTTTAAAGTTTAAATCTGGTTAATGCAAAGTGCAGAGAGTAGCATGGAACGGCGGGTGAATTTGCATAGAAATGAAACAATGCGGATGCCTGGGACAGAATTATGCTGCACGTTTCTGGGCGCTCTGCTGTTATGGGCCGGCCCAAAGCTGGCCCTGGGTCACACATTAAATCAGTGACTAATCTGAGTCTGTGTGCCAGCACCTTCCGCCTCCTAGGTATTAATGCTAAGTGCGCTAATTTCTGTGAAGGTGGCGAGACCCTCTGCATGCACTGAGATATTCTGCATTTTCCTGCGATGAAACACGCTCTTGCGGGGTGGGGGGGGGGGGGGGGTGAACATGTGTGTGGCAGGTGTACTGCAGCCACGCCCGTGTGCCGTACCGAAAGCTCCACGTCGTGTCTGTAAATGCAGGACTAATGGCAGTGCATCCAGCCCCCCCCCCCCTTTTTTTAACGGGTGTCTTTAGTGGACTTGTGAGGGGGGAGGTGGAGTGGATAGGACAGGAACCCCCCCTGCCCCCCATGATCCCCTAAATGCAGCACAAATAAAATATAAAGCACAAAATCCAAATACTAAAGGAGCATACAATATAGCAGGCATAATTAATTAATTAAATAAATGAAATACAGTATAAAAATAAAATATGTTAACTGTAAGAACATTTATAATTGTTTGTCCATCCATCCGTCTTCTATACTGCTTGTCCTATGCTGGGTTGTTGGGGTTCCAGAGCCTAACCTGGGAAATACGGGTGCAAATTATAATTGTAGCGTGTTCAGTTTTATGACTGTCGAGATTGATAGATTGATTGATTGATTGATTGATTGATTGATATCACTGGGACCTTCCTCTTGATATGAGGAAAATGGGTGATTAAATTCATACAGCAGAATAATACAGAACAAAAATACATTATGAGATAAATGCCTTCAAAGAGAGGTTCTGGGGTCCTGCCGTCCTTTTATTCTTTCCCAGGAGTTTTGTCTGTCCAGCTGTTTTCCCTCCCTTCCGTTCAGCTTCTGTCTTTCTCGCTGTTTCTGCCGTTTTCTGGCTCCCTTCCCACCAGCTTGTTTTCCATCTCTCTCTGAGTTATCCGTGCGGTTACGCTGTTGCCAATAGAGACGGGGCTCCCCCAAAAGGGCAGCGGGGGCCTCTTTGAGGACCTGGGCCTGCACTGCGCCCCATCAGGGGGGGCCGTATGGAAAGCGAAGCCCGTTGCTTGTTTTTTGGAACCAAGCCTCGCTTACCTGTGCCAGGCTACCTGTGTCAGGCTGCCTGTGTTAGGGTTAACAGCCATTACCACAGGCTCCTCTGGCCTGATCTCTCTCGCACGACCTTAATCGGGAGTTTGGCTGTGTGAGCTCATAAAACAGACACAGAGAACAGGGGAGAGGGATCCGTCTTTAAAGTGCATGTCAGCGCTGGGAAGCCGTGACGATTCAGCACTTGGGGCTGTCAGCGGGCGCCACTTTATTAATTAACCGGCACCATGAGGCAGTCAGGGACGGCGTCTAAGCAGGACAGCGCCTCGCCATATCTGACCTTGCGTTAGATCTCTGCCCTGGCTGCTGTGCTCACCCCACGGTTTAACAGCAGGTGGCGTAACCTGGCGAAGGGCATCCGGGCCCCGAAAGCCTCATCAGTGATCGTCTTCCACCTGCCCTTGGATGAGGCGCCGGGGCCGGAGACCCCCACCGCTGATTAATGCAGTCTAGGGCTGACCCGCGGCTCCGCAACCCAGCTCTCAGAAAAACCGCACGGAACCACGCAGGTGTTCCTCTCCCAGGCGAGACTTTTGTAGGCTCTCTCCCCGTCTAACGGTTCTGTTTACGTGGCAGCTGAAGACATCTGCCCAGATCCATCACTCACGCGGAAAACAGGCAGCACGCAGCGACTGCCGCTCACCTTTCCGCTGGATATTAATAGGAGACACATATTTCTCATTGGAGGTCATCTTTGAAGCCCAAATAATAGAGGCATGATTGGGCCCCTGGTGTCTGATCCCCCAGTGAAGCTGTGAGCTGGAACAGAAAGATCTCTGTCCGCAGCTGTCTTCAAGAAGTCAGGACCACGTGCTCCTTTCGAAGTCTGGTTCCGCCGTCCTGCTGTCAGACGTTAAACGAGGCCGAGGTCCGTCGGCACCCCACTGATAAGGGGGCTGATTCTCTCGTATGGGCACATCCTTGCAGTTTTATTGTTTTTATATTTATAAAATACACATCTTTTCATCTACCCAGTGTCCTCCTTGACAGGCCTAATGCTTTGTTTGCCTGCTGTTCTCTACATTTCCCTCCTTCCTGCTTGGCGTCTAATTGCTGGTTTATAAGCGTTCTGACTGACAGCTTGGTACCCCTCTATAAGGTAGCTTCTGGCCAAATATATGCAGCTTAGCGTGTCATGTTATTCGGGGGGAAAATTCCCATTTTATCTCGAGTGGAATTTATGCACACTTAGGTTGAAGGGCTATTTATATGTACACTCATTTTATACTAAACAAATGGTTGTTTTATGGATAGGAAGAAATTGATTTAACATGTGTGCTTATATACGAGTGTAAGACAGAGAGACCCGGGTAAATATCCATCAGACTGAATCCTAAATGTTTCAGCCTGGAGTCTGGGTTTGTAACACAGCAATGAAATGAACGCAACTTGGAGTTATTTGGGTTTTTTTCTTTTCAGATCTGCAGTCATCTATTTATTTCAGAAACGCAGCTCCCTCAGTGTCTTGAGTAACACTGATCTCATTCAGTGAATCATTTAATTTGCTTTAGGGGAACCACGTTGGAAGGGTGCTGTATAACATAAAAGTAATTAAATTTAATAAATTAATAAATTGTACAGTTAAAATCCAGTTTTTTAATGTTTTTTTTTTTTTTTTTAAATATAGCCTTTCTTTATCTCGGCCATCATGTTTATTAAGATGTTTCAATTGGTTGAGCGGAGCCCGATGGGAGGCGTGATTAATATGGGGTACAATTAGGGTATCTTTCATCTCGCATCCCAAAGAGCCGAAATTATCTTTCCAGTGTTATTAATCTTTGGGTAGATTGAAGTGATTACAGCAGAGAGAGACGTTTTGTCAACCAGCAAGAGAGGGAAATTAAAATCCGGGCGTGTCGCACACACACGTGTGTTTTCCGATTAGGGAGCGCAGATATGGATCAGACCTGCCTCTCATCTTCATGGTTTCACATAAATGCCACCGTTTCCCTCCATCTGGGGCCCCCAAAGACCAGGCCGCAGTGTGGGGGCCCTGCTCCAGATCCACATGTCGTGCTATATGTTTAATTCCTCATTCCGCGGCATCCCGCTCTTGACGGCAAGCTCCTCGACACAGCGCCGTTTTTCCCTCTGTCAGTGCATTGGTTGATAGTCCCTAAAACATCCTTCTCATAGTTTAACATTTACTCTCATTCACTTGTCCTTATTTTTTTTAGAAGTATCATCAACATTTAGGAAATTGGTCTTAAACTGCCTTTAATGCTCTCCCACAGCAGGCTTGCTGATGTAAAAATTCATCACGGAGACGTGTGAAAATGACCGTAATGTGTTTAATGTTTAATACCTACATTTCGTTGGCTCTGGGCAAATGATCCTGACCGTTTCTGTACACTGCCCAGCATGGTCTGGACTCCTAGGGAGCAGTCGTGAGCAGAGGCACCCGTGACTTTGACGCTGCCAGACTGTAAATGCAGGCAGCTACAAGGCCAGCGTTCGCGCGCTTGCACGCTAACATGCTAACACGCTAACACGCTAACGTGCTAACACACATGGAGCCAACGCCGACCCCCCTCTGGCACTCCTCCACATGTGAAGTAGCGAACAGGAAGCTGAGAAATCGGCGCCTTAGAGCAGGCTGGGGCGTTTCCAATCAAAGGCTGGCATCAGGGAGCCACCAATAGAGCCCACTGGCTGGCAGCCATTACTGTGTCTCGCATCCAAATATGGTGCAGGGTCAAAGGTCACTCTGTCAAGTATCTGGAACATCTGATATACTGAGAACTGAATCACACTTCGGGGTCTGACCCTATCCTGCATTTTGCCATTAAATATTCTCTTTAAAGTGATGATCCATAGCTTTGCTGACCCGCAAATCCATCCATCACAGGGCACACTCAGCCACAGATTCTGGACCACTTGAAAGCACATCACATCGCGCCCCCAACCCAGACCAATCCAATTATGTTCCAGATTTTTTAGGGCACCTGTCACTCAAGGGCCCCTGGAATCATCTTGACTTTCCCCCCCCCTTAACAGTGCCCCTGCACACACACACACACACACACACACATACACACACACACATACACCAGATCACCTGTCCAGATGTTTCTGCACTGCAAGAATGGAAAATGCAGAGGAAACACAGGAAGAATGCGTAAAGCGACAGGTGATGCAGCCCATAAAAACACAGCAGCTATTCCGGTGTCCATTCCTGTCTGGGCTCCGCTTCCTGTCTGTGCTCCGCTACCTGTTCCGCTCCACTTCCTGTCCAGGCTCCGCTTTGGTGAGTTAAAAACCCGAATCGCTGAAAAGATAATGAAAGGAGCGTCGTGGCGGCATGCTTGGGCCGTTTGTTTGGTAATTAGCCCGCGCTGGCGGAGGCTAAATTATCTGTCAGATATTCCCTGAATAATGGCTTTTTGCTCCTTAAGTTTCACGATTTAATTAAATGGAGATTAAAGGGCAGCAAAAGCCAGGGGACATTTAACTGGAAGTGACTAAGGGATGGTTTCCTCCTGCCACTCGCCTTGTTATTTTCCTGCTCGCTGCCGGTTCACTGAGGGTAAATGTAGGAATAAATGTTGAGGAGAAGGTTAAATCTGCCAAGGAGGGCTTCGGATGGCGATGACAGCGCGTACGTGCTTACCGTATAATGCTCATTGTCTGATACACAAAAAGCCTGGGGTGGAAACCGACTTAATCATGCTAATTAGCCATTTTTTTTATGTTAGAGGTGACAGCGTGAGGATGATGGGAAAATTCCACGGGCCCGTCGGTGCGATCCTGGCTTCTGAAATCGCTTGTTTGTGTACGGGTTACGTGCATGTTGACGTGCAGAAGGTGCTCAGCTACCAGTGCAGTGCGGAGTGTGGGCATACGGGAGCGAGGTATTAGGTCGCAATGGCCCGGGAGACCCAGAGGGATTATTTATAGATAAACAAGCGGCCGTAACGTGAAAGAGAGCGTCGCGTGTCACGCCGCTGCTGTCAGGATCACAAGCTCGCAGAATTAGCAAAGCCAGACCCATTCATCTCGTGACATGGGACAGCGTCCCGCTACTGAGCATTTATCCTGGCCAGCGGAGGTCATGGTCGGCTGTTTCACATAAGTTTTAGCACCCCCCCCCCCCCCTCGGAAAAACTATACTAAATAATTTAAATCGTGCGTTTTCAGTCATTTTCCTGGGGTCGTGGAAAACTGCTTGTGCCGTCCACCTCCCGCCACCAGGTGGGGGGGTCATCTACAAGAGGAAACCCATGTGATTACGGGAAGAATGTAAATTCCTCAAGCCCAGCCATAGATTCAAGCTCAGCTGTAGAGGTATGTGGTTGTGGGCCACTGTGCATCCATCCATCTATTTAATCCATGTATCCATCCATCCATCCATCTATACATCCATCCATCTATTTAATCCACGTATCCATCCATCCATCCAGCCCGCCTCTAGCCAGTGTCCCAACCACTGGAAATCCACCCCAGAATTTGTTTAAACAGATGTGTTCATGTGCACATTGTCCAAACTCTGTTGTGACCAGCGTTAGATATGTACATGATGTCACTGTCTCTGAAAACATAGCTTTATACACAAATGTGGCCCGTAATTAATTTATTGACAATGAAAAACAAGGTGATGTATATGCATAAGATGAGGACTGCATGGCATCATTTTTTTCCACAAATTCTGCTCCACTTGCAGTGATTTGTGACATGTACAATTATTTGTTTAGCAGACGCTTTAGTGACGCATGAGCGCAGCAGTTAGTGCCTCACAAGCATACAGCTGTCAGGGAGCCAACTGAAGTGTAAGTGCTGTTTGACCGCGTGTCTGATGAGTGACCAGTAACAAGTGCCAGTTAACATCGGAGCAAGAGCTAAGGACTACATCACAAATCACGGTGAGAGCCTAACAGGAGAGTCATTCAAATCAAACACCATTTCATTGTCCACATGTGTGTATGATCTCAGATTATGGTCATAGATGCTTCATATCAGAAGGACTCGTTTAGTGGAGTCAATTCCACGCCTTAGTTAATGCAACCAATGGATCTGAAACTAGTCACCAATTTTCCCCAGGAACTGAAGGAATTTAATCTGCAAAGAGAAAAAGCTTTCATAGATCTCCCCTATTTAATGGCCTTCATATTTAGGTTTACCATAATTTTTTCCCTTTCCTGTGCCAGTCCCTTGGCTGTGAAGAGCCAACATGGGGAATTAATTATCAAATTAAGGATTTAACGAATTCTGGACTCAGGTACTAATGAACGACTTCAAATTCAAAGTGCTGTCTGGGAGCAAGTAATAAGACCAGTGAGGGATTTTTTGCTGAATGCACATAAAACCAGACTGCTGTGGGTTCAAAGCCCAGGAGGAGAAGCACGACTGCCCCTGGTCAAAGCACTTGACCTGAATTGTTTCACTAACAACCCCAAGCTGTACTGGAGGTTAAGCTGTGCTCTGCAGAAACTCACACAGCAAATAAATACAATTTTGCTCACGTGCTGTTGTTTTATTTGGACTTTTATCCGAAGTAACTTATAAGTTTAGCCATATATTGATGACACATTCCTACAAGGACACAACGACAGATCCCTTATGAGATTTGCACCGACGGACTTCAGGTTAGAGTGCTGTGTCTTTAAATATCATGCTACCTACTGGCAGATAATGGCGCTCTCGTTTGCGGAAGGCGCTCCGCCTCCTTAAGACGCGCGGGAAACGGCGGCTCATTCTGTGGGCCCCCGCTGAGGGGAGAGCGCATTGTCTCTTAGCCGCTCTCAGCTCCTCCTCCCCCCTGGCCATGGGGGGCGTCATTGCTCACTATCCCAACGGGTGCGCGGTCATCTCCGGAAGCAGAGCGATGCCCTGACCGCTAGGCTGAGATGAATAATGTCCCCTGCCTGTTCATTGTCTCCCTGGTGCAAAGTTTGACCCCCCCCAGCTTGTCACACAGCGCCACCTGGTGGCAGGAGGTTTGAAGCCGGACATCAGACTGTTCTGAAGTCCCAACCCCCTCAATGGGGCCCCAGCCTACAGAGCCCCGCCTCAGGCTCTGTTCAGTCCTCTT
>JAABNX020000070.1:23488403-23498633 GCA_015163995.2 Mormyrus lacerda
ATGCCTGCCCCCCCCCCCCCCCCCATGGAGATCAGCCTGACGCCTTCCTGAGACCTGTGAATCCTGTTGGCAGCAGTGTACCCGCATCCTCACTGGATGAGTCGCAACTGCGCCAGGGGATGGCTGAAGGCGGCCGATATCACGGCGCCCCCTTTTGGGGGTGCCGGGGTTTGCCGTGCAGGAGCCGAACCTGCGACTGTTTTGACCCCCCCCCCCCCCTGATGTGACGGTCCTCTGAGGGCTGGCAGCGTCTCATCCTCACATTCTCCTGACTCCCTGTTGTCTTTTCCGCATCATCCGGGAGTTATTGATGGCCGGCATTTTTTAATGAATGTCAAGGCAGCAGCATTTCCTGTGCTGTTGGACAGATTGGGGGGGGGGGGGTGGGCATCCAAAGGCTGATAATTGATTCCCTGTGAAGGATGCCATTGCAGGCCTTTCTGACCCATAGGTCTGTGATTTACTCAAAACCCACATTTATCATTTATCCTGATGGTGTGGGGGTCCAGCATAGACATACAAGCACTTCCTTTTATGGTATTTCAGTCACAGAACTTTAGCCGCTACACCACCTGCTGTCCGATTGCTTACTGAATGCTTGTTTATGTGAAACCTATTGTCATGAAATGGCACAGGCCTTCACAGTGAGCAGGGCGTTCATCTGGGTCGCATAGCCTAATTCTGGGTCAATGACTTCATGTAGCCCCCTGCTGGGCCCAGTTCCGGTTCCGGTCCGGTTAGAAGAGATGGACAGCAAGCGCCAACATGGCCGACTGCTCCCACAGCCCATATGGCCTCCTGAGGGTCTCGCCGGACTCAGAGTTTTGTGAAACGGACTAATGTTACCTGTGAGGGTCACTTAGGAAAGTTACATCTCCCCCCCCCCCGCCAAGACGAACTCCAAACCCCGCGGCCGCATGGCCCCCGGATCCCTGGGAAATGGCATAATGAGGGTGCACACCATTCTGCTCTCATGTTTTTATTATACGTATACGGGAGGCATTCATAAATTCGGAATAAGGAGGTCATTAAAGCGGTAGCTGCGTGCCGTCTCCAAGGTCACGGGCTGAGTGGCTGTTAGCCCCCACCATATGTGCCCGCATCAAACCCTCGCCGTATCCCGTGTCGGGCGATGGGGGCGTTGGCCTTTCCCGTCTCATTTTCCTTAAATATGCAACAAGAGTGAGAGACCTTTCTGCCCAAAGTATGTAACCTCTTTTATGCAATCGGGATATGATCTGCATTCTGTGTTGTATTAAGAGAAGTTAAATGACCATCTGGGACAGATTCCCCCCTCACCCCTGACCCCGGGGGTAATGAGCTCGGTGACTCCTGCCTTTATTAAGATTTCACGATGGCGGCGGCTCACCGCCGCACGGCCCTGATACCGCCGCGTATTAAGGGTCCCTGTGGCGATAAGGTTGCTGTTTCGGGATTACCGCGGAGACGAGCTCCGACTCCAACCGCACAATTAGAGATCCGGCCCCTTCATTTTTTTTACACCTTAATAGGTCACTTTCTGTTTTCCCAGAATGACAGACAGAGAGCGAGCAACAGGAAGTGGAACACTGGCTGAATGGGTCGTCCACCCTTTTCTTCTTCTTGTTTTTTTTTTTTTTTGAAGACACATTCTCATTCTTTAATGAGTCAGAGCGTTCTTCATTTTTTTTTCTCATGGACGTGGCTGGTTCTACACGGGCCCGTTCTCGGCCTCCGGCCCAGCAGCGGGGGCCCCCGAATTGTCCGCGAGTCTCGGGTAAAAGCGTCGCGACCGAGACGCGCTTTGTTTTCGCCAGCTCCGTAGCTGGCGTGTAATTAACACACACTGGTGATTTGCCCCTCCCCCACATTTTCCGTTTCATAATTCATTCCCTTTCCACTCGGAAGCCACGCGAGCGACATTAACCAGAAAAAAAAAAAACGACAAATCTATAAATAGATAGGCATTTCGCCGTTTTGGTGCTCCGCAGTGCTCCCTCACGGGTGCGCAGCCGCTCCATAAGTAGGCAGGTCACCTGGATTCCGTTCATCTTCACGCGGTTTTGTCCGGGACGTGACGCGGCAGCGGCTGGAGAAAAGTCCTTCTGCGCAGGAGAACGCGGCGAACGGCAGGATGAAAACTTCGGTGGGCCGAAGGCAGGTCCACTTTGTTTGTTTTGGCGGGAATCACATCCCTCTACGTTTCCAGTGCCACCGACATCCTGGCAGGTGATCGAAATGCCTCCCCCCCCCCCCCCCATTTGTCTGTCTCGAGTGTTTGCGCGGTGAGCAGCTGAGGGAGGGGCCACTAAAATGCCTTGACTGTCACCTGGTGATTTTAATACACGCAAATACTGGACGTACGTGCTAATTTTAAGATTTTTGATTTTTGAACCGAAAAAATAACATTTTGGCCCGGCACCTGACAGGATGTGTTTTTGGCAGAATGTGTCAGGAAAAAGATTTGGGAACTAATGGGGCGTGCAGGTCATGGGGCATCGCTGGAGGGCCTGTGGCTGTTTATTCAGATTCCTGCGCGTAAACATCGCGGTGGACCCGGCCCGCCACTATCAGGGCTTATTATTGGCCCTTTGAAGTGACACATCCACGGAATAAACCAAAGCCTGCAGACTGACATATTTTTGTCTCATGACAAATGGTAACCTGACACTATTGAATTACTGAACTGTGTCTGAGAAGTAATGAGAAAAATCTCCCAAGGGAATCTTTATCCAAAGCTCTTCTGAGAGGACCCTGGGGACGAGCTCGGCGTCTGTCACCTTCCCCGTCTCATTGACACCCCGTTTCAGCGGCAATATCGCCTGCTACAGCAATCCCACTTCACACCTCGCAATTAAAAATTTTTTTGGATGGAGTGGGGTGGGCCAGGGGGTTGGGGGCAGGGGGGGGAAAGTGAGAGGGAGAGAGAGAAAGGGTGAGAGAGAACGAGAGAGGGAGACAATTACTTTGGTACCGGTAGTAAACGTGGCGTTGCCCTGTGAGTGCAGGTCCTCCGCGTACACGATACCGTGTCACTGTGATAGGCGAAGGCGATAGGAGTGACAGGTAAGAAATTAATTAGCGAAGGGAATCTCATAATGCTTTTTAATTGGGGCAGATAATGGCACCCTCTCCTGTCAAGGTCTTGTGATATGGAGAGGTGAAATTTATCAGGACGCATCTCGGGTCTCATCTGAGGGGATGGCTCCTACACATTGTGTGTGTGCGTGTGTGTGAGTGTGTGTGTGGTCCAGTATACATTACATTCTGGGGGCCAAATGCCCCCAGAATGTAATGAAAAACCCGTTTATTTGACATTGTAGGGACCTTTTTTTTCGGTCTGCACAAGGGGAAATTATTTGTGACTGCAATCAAAAAGCTAGAAATGCCAAAAAAACTTGAAATTTGTTTGGTTACTTATGGTTACAGCTGGGTAGGAGTTAAGGTCATCATTGTTGGGATTGCACACAGAAATGAATGGAATGGATGGTCCCCATGTAGATATGAGTACATGTGTGTGTGTGTGTGTGTGTGTGTGTGTGTGTGTGTGTGTGTTTGTATGTGTGTGTGTGTCTGTGGCGGGGGGAGGGGGGAATCTTTAAAATGCTGCTTTATTACTATTTATTACCCCTTTTCATGAACTCTCACCGAACACCATAGTCATACTCTTATCACACTGTTTTTTACCCATCATGCACTGGGAAGAGTGTTTATGGTGCAATTTGGATCGCAGCTGGTCGGGGCCTGACGGCCATTATTGGGTAGTATGGCCGTGGGGAGCCGTGACATCGCAGCCGGTCCTGGCGTGTGTGCATGTGTGTGGCTGTGTAACACCACAGAGACCAACCCCCCCACATAAACATTGTTATACATGCTGTTTGCTTTTGTTGGAAATTCATTGGTTTTACTGTAGTTTTTTGATTCCTTCAATTCTGCAGATGATTCCTAAACTGTGAAACATGACATGTAAGTATAAATATATACTTATAATATAATATTACACAAAACAATCCCAAGAAAGTTCGGGCACTTTCCTGAAACAGCTAATTTTTTTTATGAGATATCCTCCTATATTTTTTATGTTTGTTTTTTCAAAAGAAATTTTCTTTATTTTGAATCATAAATGTTTGTTTTTGGGGACCCTTTGCTTAGAGAAGCCTCACAAGATGCAGTCTAACATTCCTCTTTTTCTTCTGTTTTCTATTTTATTCTATTCGATATATATTGTTAAATTCATTCTTATACACTGTCTGCACGTTTTATATTTTCAACTACTGCAAACTGTAAATTGTAACTTTAAATTCTTGTTTACTTTTGTTTGCACAGTCTTTGGATCGTTCAGGTTCATTTCACTACATGTTGTACTTGTTATAACTATGTGTGTGACGAATAAAGAATCTTGAATCTTGAACAAACCGACACAGTCACCCCCACACCGTGCCCTCAGCCCACACAGGCCTTCATACAGAAATGCTATGAATGAAATTGACGGGCTTGTACTTAAACAAGACTTTTCATACCCCCACCAGCTGGGGTCAGCACTGTGTCTGTCCGTCCGTCTCCCCCCCCCCACCTGTGTGAGATCATGTCTGGAGGCTGAATGTGGTTTTAAGGAGGCCGGGGTGGGGGGGTAGGGGGTCTGGCTTGATTACTGCCAGCTGGCTTGATTGGCACTTTATTACCGCTAATTTCTCCGTTTTTATTGGGCCCAGATCAGAAGCTGTTTTCCCTTCTCTTCCCGCAAAATTAACCGCAGATCGGAGGGCTCTAAGCCCCTCTCCGCCCGGAAACACTCTTTCATAGGCCATCGATCAGTAAGCTACTTACCGGCGGTTTGTATGTGCAGACACACTGCCTCATAAGCCCGGTAAATGTGAAGTGCGTCATCCGTCACTGCAACGCGCTCGGTGTCCCCGGGCTCATGCGTATGCGGGCTTTGATGGGCAGCTGCGGCGGGCGTGGTGGTGATGCAGCGAGTCTGTGATTGGGGCGTTAGACGCCTTTGATGAGGTTCCACTCGTCGCGACGCACTGATGAAAGGGCAAATGAATTCCTGGATGACGTCTTCCTCTCCTGGTCAGCGATACACGCGGGTGACCCGTTAGAGGGGTTTAAAAAAAGACAACTGTCGTTTGATTAGTAGATCATTTAAATGGGGACGTGTTCACTGTCACAGCGAACTCTGCATTGTTGCGGTAACGAGGAACATGTTAGAAAAGCCTGAGATGTGGACACACCTTCTTCACAAGGTCATTACGCAGTAGAACTGCCACGATCTTAACGAGTTTAGCATGTTCAGCTTTAAGTGAAGAAGCCATGAGTGCTGGGAATAAATCTGTACGATCCTGCCGAGACAGAAGATAGCAGGAGGTGGAAGGAGGAGAATGAGGGATAGAGAGAGGTTAACAGGAAGGAGAGAACAGTTATACAGTTACATCCCTGAGGAGGAGGTCCCTGCTGTGGTGTGTTATCAGGCACTTTCACATTGCCAGAACTTTTTCCCAGAACCTGGAACCTTTGTCGTTTTCACTCAGCCCTATTGTAGTTCCTCAAGGGCAGTTCTGGAACCCTTTCTTAGTACCTACTCCAGAATAGGTACTTTTCGTTCAAACGCAAACTACTGGGGAGGATCTTACAGCGACAGCTTGCTGATTGGTTGACCACAAGCACTGGTGCTTACTTGGAAGTTACATGGAAGCGCAGATGGAATTATTTTTGTTCCAGTTACATTAATTGCATCAACTAATATAATTTATATTTCTGTATTGGAAAGTTCGATTGACAACCAATGTGCTTTTGTCTAATATTGTCGGTGCCTGTGGTGAAACTTGCCAGCGCTTATTAGCAAGATAAAGTTACACAGTTTTTTATTCTGTAGGGAATGAAAGATCGATCTGCTGGCCAGATTTAATAAGAATTATCAACATGTCACAGGTTGTATAAATAACATATAACTAAAAGTCTGTGTCCCAGTTTGATCACAGTCAATCCCCCAATAACTAACTAATAACTAACCAAACAACTTGTTTATCCTCCGTTGTTTTGGTGTGGGGGTGTAGTTTCATATGAAATTACACGTGAAGCTTAACCTGTGAGCTTTTGTGTCTCCCGTGCTGATTTAACATAAAAGTCCCAGTTCCTGTGGTGTAAAAGCAACACATATAACTGACTAGGAGCTTCAGACGACTCAGGCACTTGGATCGGGTTCCAGATCATCGGTATGAAAGCACCTATCGACCCCTTATGAGGTATCTGGGTATGAGTACACATCCCCCCATCCCCCGCACCCATGGCCTGGGCACTACGAGCGGGTGCCCCCCCCCCCATCCTTTTCTGTTGGCCAATTGTGTCATAAATAATTAGCAGTGCGGCCGCTAACTTCTTGGGCTGTGGATATTCTTATTTATCTTTAAACACATGCAGTCAATATTTTGTCATCTAAAATTTATAAAGAACGCCTGCTCTTATTTATTTATTACATTCCCCCCTTCCCCCCCCCCCCCAAAGTAATCTTCACCATAAGTAGAATGAAAGGAGTCTCTGGGGTGGTGGGGGGGGGGGGTGATATTATAGATTGAGGACAGCAGACGTGGAGTGATAGGCAGGTGTTGCCACAGAGACCAGTGACGGACAGGAAGTGGGGGGGTGGGGGATCCGGAGGCTGATCCACTGTGTTTGAGGGGGGGTTGATGGGCATGTAGGATGAGAGAACTCATTTGATGGGCATGTAGGATGAGAGAACTCATTCTCGGGCAATCCCACACCCTGCATGATGGTAATCTGATGCAATCCGGAGTTAGGGACCTGGCCAATTACAGTGACCCGTTTGTCACACGTGAATTTCCTGATGAGGTTTTGCTGGGGGAGGTCTTGACTGCTGGGCTGTTGTTTAGCTTGGGCTTGATTATGCCTTAAAAAAAATTCGAACTGCAGAGATATAAGTAGAGAAATTACACGTATTGTCTGCCAAAGTATATAAACCAAGGAAGTTTGAATAATTAATGGATCTAGTTGATCCTGTACTAGATAAGTGGCCGGAAGATGGATAGATTCACAGGTTCTGCAGAGTTACTACTATCTTCTGACATATTTATCTCTCAGAAGAACAGAACCCTAATCTCTCCCCTATCATCAGTATTCTGTTTTCTGTTTACAAATTACTCCCCCCCCAGCAAAAATCTCAAAGTTCCCTATCCATCCTGTCTTATCCAGACGTGGGTCGAGAGTCCAGATGGATGTTTGCTTTTACCATAATCCTTTGAGCTGGGGAACTTGCACCCTGAATGTCATTGATTCCATGTCTGATCAGCAGGTGGGGGGGGGGGGGGCTTTTAGGTATATGTGTGAAATGTCCATTAGACCTGGGTGCTGTAAAAGGTGGCAGATTTTTCTCATTCTGTGCCTTCTTGAATGCATCATCGCAGCCAGCTACGCATGGAAGCATTTAACCTATAGAGATCTGCATGGCTGTGGCCGGCGGGGCTCGCTGCGACCGCAAACCTGTCCACGAATCTGCTCTCCGCACCGCCCGGCTGCTCACCCGCGGCCCCCTCTGTTTGTCCAGGCTCTGCTCGTGCAGCCGCACTGACATTTACGCCGGCGGATGCCCGTGGAATGGGCGCGCGGATGAGCCCCGTCCTCAGGGGGCCCCGGCCAGGCGAGGGCCGTGTTCTCACATTTAGAAATGCGCTGCCAGCATCCTCAGAATGAGGAAGACAGAAACTGCCCCCGATCACATGGCACTTGTGCGTTTGCATGTGTCTGTGTCTGTGTATGTGCTTCAGTGTGAGTATTGCAAGGACAGTATGATAGTTTAGTTCATACATGACTTCAATCTGCATTTGAATTCCAAGCACAAGTGAAATAGCATTTTTTTTATACAGAACGGAGGAGGTAACTGTTAAATTTTAATTACATGCCTTGTGTAGCCCTTCGCTTAACATCACATGTTTCTGTTTGTTAAAGAGAAACGGGAGGAGCGGCAACAAGGTGTCAGGGCTTGAATTAACACCCCATATTTAACGCCGCGCATCCAGGGCCCCTGCGCGGCGTAATCGGGCCCGATGTCAGGCACCCCTTCACTCCCAGCTGCTTTTAACGCACCTCTCTTCCCGCCGAAAGGTGCACTGACTTGCTAACAAACGAAAGCGTTTTGTTCGAAAGGGACGTGCTCATCGCCAGCCCCATCTTTGATTTTATATCTCACCGGTTTAAATTCGAGGTGCCGTTAATTACGTCCGTCGCAAAGGCCCTTCCGCTTTCCCATGACAGGCTGGCCGGACCCACCGTCCTGACGGCGACGGGATTAATTGAATGCCGCAATCACGCCGCCGAAAACCCAGACCTCCTTTTGTTCATTGTCCGGGAAGGTGCAGTAAGCATCTGCGCGCCAGACATGTGTAACCCACTCCAGGTTAATGCACAAAACAACAAGTCTAAAGAGGTTTTTTTTTTTGGGGGGGTACAAAAAGTCAGGTTGAGTAGTTTTCATGACCAGATGGGAGGAGGCCCAGCATACCTGAACAAAACGTTTCCAGGTCTGGGGGGGCTCGCTGCTCGAGGCGGATAGAGCCATCTTTGTGCTTGCGGCTTCCTCCACTCTAGCTAAAATCGCGCCTACGTTGCTTAGCTATTTAAATTGATTCTCGTACAAAACGTTGGATAAGGCAGTTCTTTAACAAGTCTTGTAAAAAAAATGCAGGCAAGGTCGCCAGGACACAAGCAAACACGATACCCGCGTTACGTTGTATGGCCACCCACACGCCCACGGGGCAAACGCACGAACTGGGTGCTTTGTTTTGTTTTCTCAGAGCGGTTCGTGTTTGCTGGGGCCGCTGTTTAACTGAAAGCCGGACAGCTGTTCCTCGTTACCTCTGGCCACAACATCTTGAGAATGCATTGCCAAAGAAACGCCATATGTTTATTTAAACAAAACCATTATAATGCTCGCCTGGCCAGTGGCTCAGAGCAGATTTATTTTAAGTGGGAATCAAAGAGAAGCAGTTGTGCTGATATTTGCATTATTTGTTGAATCTAATCCAGAGTGTATTAATCTGGGCACTTTTCAGACTAAACAGAGAATGAAAGTAAGATCTGTAATGCATTTTTTTTTTTGGGGGGGGGGGGAGGCGGAATCGAGAACTGCACATCAGCAAGTTTAGAGAGACGAGAGCGGCGAAGTGGCCAATGTTAACGGAATACAAGGGCGGCCATTTTGCAAACTGTGATCTGGCTGATTAATGGCAGTGTGGCTCAAAACCTAATTATTTTATTGAGGGTTTCTATGCAAAGAACTTATCTCACACTTTAAGGATGGCTGGAGATGTTCAAGCAGGGCCCGTACGGGGGGGGGGAGGCAATGGTCTCATCTCCTGTGTATCAATAAGAGGCTTACCTACAGGGCAAGCAGTGGGGGGCAGCTCAAAGCCAGTGCCTCCCCAGCTGGACTTAAGCCCTGCAGGTCAATCCTGGGGACCACTGTTAAAGCAGCTGTATTATCATGCTTTTCCAGGTCTGTACACACTGGCCATGGGGAGGGAGAAAGTGAGGGGGGGGTGGCAAAACTTTCAATATTGCTTTGGGTCTGGAACATTCTTTTAAACTTTAAAACTATTAACTTATCGACTGGTTGGCTGCCTTCCTTCCTAAGGAGGCAAAGCTCTAGGTCCTGTTCTGGGGGAGGGGGGGGGGTGGTCTGGTGTGTCTGCAATCAGGTGGCATTGAGGAATCTGGCATGACGCTCTGGTTTTTCAATAAAGGTCTCTCCCTTGGTAATTCTGTGCCCCCCCTAAGCACCTTTAAAACACACACACAGACAGCCACAGACACATGCGCACACACACACACGCACACGCACACATCATCTCAGCCCAATTCTCTAAAAGGGTGAATCGTACCAGAAAACAAAGTGGAGCATGCAGGTCACTGTCTTCAAAGGCTGCCCGTGTTATTTAATTTTAACATCGGGGAAAGGCGCCGAATATAGACAAAATAACAATGTATATGTCATCGTCCGTGTTGTGAATAGTTCACTTAATACCAGCGTATACACAGCGGACAGAGACCCTGCACCTTTGCTCCTCTTTCCGGAAATTTCTGAATAAAAATCTGACATAAATTCTACACATATAAAATTAGTAAATGCCACTGTAGCTGTAGTTAAATATCACAGCAGTCCCAAAGGAGAGCACCGGGAGATACCATGGCCTGTTTTACAAAAAAAGGGGGGGTGGTGGCGGGTGGGGGGGGGGG
>JAABNX020000070.1:23511518-23526779 GCA_015163995.2 Mormyrus lacerda
ACTGTGCGCTTTTCATATACACTCCACAAGCCTCGCCCTACCTTTCTCTTTATTTTTACGGCTTGCATTTTCTAAATTATATTTTTGCGTTTCCCAGACAGGATGACATCACCCAAGAGCTGGGGCGGGGCGGCTGGGACTCCAGGGGTCAGGGCCTCCATCGTCGGGCCTGGGCTTCTTAATGAGGTGGGCGTGCAGCTGGTTGGCTGTGCGGTGGAGTCGCGTATTTACCAAACAGGCCTTTGTAACGAGCAGAGACTGATTACCATGCAGGCCGCAATAAAAACTCACACAGCTGCTATATCCATCATAATTGATGTGTTGCGAAGCAGATTACACACATTAGCGCACACAGTTTTAGCTGTGACAGCTCCAACTTAACATGACAAATTCCATAATGTGGCTATGAAAAGGTGTGCTGGGTATTAGCAGCCGTGTGTGTGCGTGCGTGAGGGAGCGCGTGCGTGTGTCGCTCTCTAATCCCCTCCTGGGGTTTATTTGTTACGTTGGGGGGTGTTGCGGAGGAGACAGGGGGAGTCTCATAAACAGTGTAGGGTGTGGTGGCGTCAGTTCCCTGACGGGGTGGTAATCCGGCCGAGGGGGGGAGCGTTTGGGCCCTGTCTTGGCTGAGGGCGGGGCCTCCCCAGCAAGCCGTCAGCTTATTTAAATGCCCGCTTATTTATTTACCTTGGACCTGCCGGCCCTGACCGTTCTCAAGCTGCCAGGATAAGAGGGCATTAATTTCAAATCCCAGGAAGGGAGTGAGATGATGCAGCGTGGTTTACTTCCACCATGCTGGTGTGAGAGTCTGCTGGACCCTCCTCTTCATGGCTCTGCATGACCGCAAGGCTCATGCTGCCAGTTATACGGCGGCTAGGTAGCCGTGCCGCCATCCTGCACGCAAAGCTGACGGGATGCTGCATTTGGTCTGATCGGCAGGGGCCATTCTAGGGACGCTGGGGCCCTTGACAAAAAGATCCCTCCAACACACTCTGCCCGACATGGTAATATTTATTATTTATTATTTAGCGGGAAGTCTAAATTAATAAAATCAACAAAGAGATTTTAATAAACACAATTGCTTTATTTTCACTGTACTGTAAAAAACAGCTCAAATAAAGCAGATTTGTCGTTGCAATGTACTATGTAATGGGCCCAGTTCTGGGGCCCCAGGCCATTAGTTACGTATTTTGTATTTATTTTATTTGTAGCTATTCTAATGAGGTGCTACGCCCCGATGTTGTGTGGACTTGTTTTGTTAGTTGCACCCGGCCTGTTCTAAAATAAAAACCAGGATGTCACATTTTTATACGTTCATACAGAAATATGGAAAGAATTTTTGTGACGGCGGCCACAGCACCTGGCGTCCGGTGTCACAGAAATGCGTGGGGTGTCCGTCACGCTGTCTCCAGAATGTTATTGTTTTTTTTTTACTTAAATATTTTAACGGCTGACACTTTTATTTTTTACACTCCAATAAATACAGTTACGGCAGAGTCGGAAAGTTTGGCGTCGTTAAAATTAAGTGAAGTCATTTTTTGACGTGAACATTATGGAAAAATACTATGGAATTTTAATACAACTATTAATATGAAAACAGTAAAGACGATCCAGTCTAGAGAAATGTTATTGTTAATAAACCTGTCGTTCTCAGAAATCGCAGAAAAGCTGGTATCTGACTAAACACTTTGACGGTGAACCCCTGAAGATTGTTAACACTATTCATTTATTTATATGGCAAAAGAGGTAGATGCAAATTACTAACAGGAGGTTTATAGGTGACTGACAATGAGTAAGGAGTTATTAATCATAAGTATGTTAAAGGTGACTAACATATGGAAATAATCAGTACGGTAAGCTTTTTGGAAGAGTTTTGGCAATGAGATGCGAGTCACTGTATAAGAAGCAGTATGAGAATTTAAGGTCTGGTATTGATAGGAAACTGTTAATCCTTCACAAAGGATCCATCCAATTATCCATTTTCCAAATGATTATCCTGGACAAGGCTGCGGGGTCACATGGGACTCATGGAATTAAAATCCAATAAATTAATGAAGGTGAATCTGAATACCTAATCGTTTGCAGGTTAAGGTTTACATGCTGCAGTGTAACTCAGCAGATGCATCAGTTAGTTCTGGAAGGACTCAGGGCTTTAGCTCTGAGGTGAGTTCAGAAGAGCAGGTGCCCTGAATCCTTACCTGATCACTGTGAGGTACCATTCTGTGGCGGGGGGTCAAGGTCACGACAGACAAGATGTAGACTCGGGACAGTTGGATGTCTTCACGTAAAGGATTGAAGGATTGCTGCAATCTGTTCGGGTTTTAGAGTCACTGAGGAGACAGAGATACAGTAAAGTATTTTGTATTATTTAAAACTGGTTTTGATGTCATGTTGCTTAATTTAATCATTTAATTTTAATTTGTAGCGGTAGGTTTGCACTGCCACGCTGTCTGTACTGTTTGGAACCCTGGAGATCATTACACGAGCGGCGAACTGCGCCCTAAACCTGTGCCAACGCTGACCTCTAGTGGCAAATTTAATTACTACATCATTGAATCCTGCACCACCTACGGAGTTTTAAGCCGTTGCACAAACGCAGAATATATCTTGTTTTTAATTAATTTAATATCGGATAGATGGAATAATTTCCTTGCGGAGACGCCGAGATATCTTCTGAGAGGAACACCTTTGCATTTCCTCACACGTGCCAGCCACACCTGTGTAGGTGAGGGCATCGCGTTTCTGGACAAAGAGGGAGAAAGCGGTCGCACTTGGCTTTTCAAAGCCCTTTCCGGCACGTTTCGGAGCCCTCTGCCAAATTGCCCTCTGAGGGGGGCATCAGCCAGCGCAGACCTAAAGCATAAATATGGATGCGTTGTCCTGAGCTGGGCTGGTGGCCTTGCTAATTGCTCTACGTGCGCGCGCACAGGTACACAGATATTCAAATTCCGCTTTTTATTTTAAAGTTTCTCTAACTAATAAAAGGGTTGCATCGCCAGGGAATTTAAAGTCTTTAAAATGAGGGAAGGAGGGAAAAAAACTGTAAAAAGCAGCAAGCGGCAGGAAGTTATGCTGGGTTAGGGTCAGGGTTCTGCATTTAATAAACAATTACGGATTAATTATGAATGAGCGCGTCTCCAAAGAGCGGGGGCCTGGCTGGGGGAACGGGGTGGGGGGTGGGGGGGATGAATAATGCAGGTGGCGTGCCTATCAGAGAGCTCAACCTGAAGCCTCACACACAGCCAATTATCCTGGGCCCCGTCATAATCATCCCAAAGCTGACATTTACTCAGAACCGTGGCACCGGGGGGGGGGGACATAGTGAGCAGGCAGGACCCCCGGCCTACATATTAAACTCCTTATTTGCCTGCGTCCTTCCATGTTTCGAAGATGGGGGCACGTGCTGTTTGCGCGTGATGGTCCCGTTGCCTGCCCCCCCCCACCACCACATCCAGAATTGCAAATGAACTGGCAGCACTAGATGTCCCCCAGGTCACATGATACGGGGAGGGGTTAGAGGTCACAGCTGAGGGTGAGCATCATTCCTCCAGAAACTAAATGGAGGCTGAAAAGTTGAGGGGGGGAGGCTTTTGTTGTTTTTTTGCCCATTAGGAGGAGAACAGGAAGCATAACCTGTAACCCCGTCTATTATCAGCAAAATTCTGCTGGCAGGTCCATGGGGAGGGCCAGGAGGGGGCACAGGGAGGTGGGCGGGCCTATTTCCAGCAGAAGGTGAGGCTTATGTTGCCCTGCAGAGACAAAACACTGTAACTGCATATTTTATCAAAACTGACTTATAACAAAAATCAGGTCTCTTTGGTTCTGATTTATTGTGTGACAAAATAGAAAACAGTATCATTTACCTACCTACCATATACACAGGGGGACAGCCAAAAAACATTAGAGCCCCTTTTCTCAGTTTCCCCGTCAGTGTAGTTACTGTGTCTCTCCTTATGTATGATTATCTATCTGCCTTGCAGAGTGTATCTTTACAATAAGGTTTTCACTCCCTACTCTGTGAGCTCAGCATCACTGCATAGTGCAAAGGGCAGCAGTCAAACTGCACAGCTTCATGTTCCTAATAGCGACTAGCATCTCTTTATGCCAAGAACAGAAAGTGCTCCAGCAAACGGGTGTCTGCGGTTAACCCCTCCTGTCTCATGATCCCATCTGTTGTGCGTTTGGAAAAATGAGTAGGAGTCCATTTAATGGCAATTTGTTTGATGATTCTTTTTTTCTTTCTTCTTGTGGCATCTGGTTTGATTCACAGAACTCCAGACATCACAGTGGGCTTTGCTGGGCCCAGCAGAGTGGGGTCTGTCAGATGTGTTTCTCCGAAAAAATAGCGGCAGCCAGCCAGAAATCGGTACATGAACGACATTTGAAAATCGGACAATTGGTAGGGAATTTTTTGTAAACTCCACCCTGTAAATAATAATCAACCATCCCATGGATTCCATGTCCTCTCCTACATTCTTAATACCTCCTCTCTGATTGGCTCTAATGTGGCGTTAAATGGGGCTTCGTGATTGGCTTGTTGGAATCTGCCCCTCCCACCTCCCCCAGGGACTCCAGTCCAAAGACGTCTTCAAAGGATCACATCAAGCTGGCAAGTTTGGTATTACATCTGAATGGTAGGATGAAGTAATCCTGGTTCTGGAAACTTCTTCAGAGGAGTGCGTACCTCCACCCAGACGCTGCCAAGCCTCGCTAACCAGCATTCCTCCTTGGGTGGCGGGGGCTGCAAACAGTGCTGGCAGAGCTGTGGCAGGGGGGTTCATGATACGGGTGGGGGGCCTTTCTGTGGGGGCTCCCATGCACACAACAGCACAACTCGCACAAAGCTGGGGAGTTTGTTGGTTCCCCGCTGTCACTAGGCAGGTCTGCACCACTGATGATGCTGTACTAAAGCAAAAGACCAGTGGGCTTCGAGTCCAATGACCCCCCCACCCCACCCCCCAAGGTTACCTGCTCTGACATATTCACGGAAAGGCCTGTGAGGTGCTTCCATGGAAATTTAAAAACTGCATAGAACTGGTGTATTGTACCTGGAAAAAAATGGATCTAATATATACACAGCATTAGTTGACATTAGGCAGACCAAAACACATTCAGCAAAGCAACCACCAACATTACATATAGAAAAGAATGATTCCAGGTATTACAGAAACAGGGAAAACATAATTAACCATAATTACCTTATTTATGCACTTACTGTAAATAAGAGCTAATGGAATCCTTGGATTTTTTTAGACCCAGAGTGAATAGTAGTAATCAGACGTTTACTGATGGTAGCAGAGTAAGCTGAAAAGATTAAGCATTTTAACATATTTAACATGTTTTTATGTATCTGTTTAACAGATTCTGGTAAGTTTCCTGTAATGTGTATCAGCTTTGTGATTTTCATTTTCCAATTAACACTGACAGTGAACAATTTAACCATCGTATGTTAATAACACCCAACCTCTGCTTTATTTTGCGTATTTTAAAGTGCTACTGTCAGCTATTCTACTGAATCAAAAGAGGTGAAGAATCCGGGTCCTCAGAGGTGTAACAGGCCCATCGGGGATTCTGTTTAACTGGTCGATTTCTTCAGCCATTATGCCCTCATATCGTCAATCGCACAGCAGGAGACAAGTATTGTTTTGTTTGTTCTTTAAAGCTCTTTTTTAAATAAGTATTGGACGTGCACCTCTTTTTTCTAAACAGGAATTGGAATATATATCTGATTTTTTTTTTTATTTTCAGTAGCAGAGCAGAAGGGTGTGACTCTGTTATCCCAGTTGTGACAACTACAAGAACTGTTATTCCTGCAATGGCGACACATTTGTGCAGTAGGTCTCCCAGTTCAAGACTCGGAAGTCAGTCAAGTTTCTTTAATTAGTTGCTTGCTGCCTGTTTCTGGACGGGGAGGGGGTTAAAAGTCCATATTTACTTTGTTTAATTACGCCGCCCAGTTACCCGTGCACATCCGTTACTTTATACCTGACAGCGATTGTGTGGATTTTCGGCTGAATATTGCGGTTTAATATGAGAAAAGCGCCAGACGCAAAGAAGCTATAATTGAGAGCGGCTCTGATTAGAATTACCGGGTATCGTCCGAGTGGCATTAACATGGTTCAGGCGAGCGCCTGTGTTGTATTATTAATACGTTATTTTTACATTTCCGCTAAAAAAAAAACCGCGTCTCCTTAAGAAGTGTTCTTGAAAGATGTGAACCCATTAAAAAAAACGCGCCGCGTAGAGTCAAACTTAATGGCTTCCCAAAGGAAGAGAGCGCGATTCTCAAAGCCGAAAGGTGTTTTTATGTTTCTGTGATTCCACTAGGAAAAAAAATGAAATTAATGGTTAATAGTATTATTGTGAAAGATCACTAATTAGACATTAACCAAATTATTTATCCGATGAATGCGTGCTACAAAAAATAAATAATGAACCGAATCCATGTAAGCATTAATGATTTTAAGGATATCCACATCAGATGCTTGTTTGGCATTGGTGTGATGCCACCCTACCTTCTCTGCACATCTGTCGCCCGTATCCATGGAGATGGAGTACCCTTCCATCACCTAGTTCTTGTAGGAATGCTGAGAGAGACTCTGTTATATGCCTGTGACCATGCGCACAACCCCCGCCCCCATCGGTGAGTAGGGCTGTGTTACTGGACTGGCTTATAGCCTTGTGGTTTTCTGCTGACATATTTGCCATTCTGATAGAATCTGGGGTCTAAGCTGTGGTCATCACCATGCCACCACTATCATCACCATCTTCCTGGTATCATCAGCATACCGCTGACATCATCAGCATACTTCTCGCATCATTATCATCCTTCTGACATCATCACCATACCGCTGACGACACCGACCTTCCGCTGACACTCTCACCATCCTGCCGGCATCATCAGCATCACGGTGGCATCATCACCATGCTGTTTTCATCATGCCGTATTACTGGCACCTTGAAGATTGTATTAGCATCCTGCTAGCTGGCATCATCTCCGCACAGCTGCCCGTGAGGGGTGTTCTGGTGTTTGAAGCGGAGACCTCAAATATTAGGAAAAAATTCAGGTGTAACACAACGAAAGGCGTGGGTCTCTTTTGACCCACGTCCCGCTCGGCCGTGCGGCTCGCGATGAGCGTTCATCGGTATTCAGGCACGGCATGCTGGGTAGTTCTGGGGTGTCTTTGATCACAGAGATACAAAAGCAAAAAAAAACAAAAATGGCAAAACCATGTAATTATTTGCTGCCCTGATAAATAAATGAAAGACTTTATTAACTACAAGCATAAGTAATAAATTATATATATATATATTTATATATATAGTTAAGGTGGTACATCCTCTGAAACAGATTTTGTGTCAGATGTCTGCCACTGTGGCTGAATAATTTATGATTCAAAGTTTTTGATGAAAAATTTCTTTAATTAAAGTTATTGTTCAGCTATACCTGTTTTTTTCTCTTATTGTTATGTTAGGTTGGTGTGCTAAATTTTACTTGTAATTATTTGTCATCCATCCGTACGTGCTATGGGCAACTTGAATACGCAGGAGGAAACTCAGGGATCTGCCAGATCACAATGAGGCATATTTATCCAAAAAAGTTTATTTATATTTAAGCGTTAAGGCAATGTATGTACAGGCAAGCTATCAAAAGATTTTTGGATCAGAAGGGTTAAAACATAATAAAATATAATATAATAAAATATAAAACATGAGTAAAAATGTTATAGCTATATGTATGTATAGAAGGTTATTATTTTCATATACATTCATTCAGTGTACAATATCGAAACAGGCCATTGGCTGGTTAATTTGATTAAACTGGTAAATCTTGTCATTGAATCTCCCTTTTGTTGTAGCATGTTAGGCACCATTGGCACTGTAGTCCATACGACAGCAGGGGGCGCTGTCCTTTGAAGGTTCAGCACCTGAAGGCTTGGATCTTGAGTGTACTGGGATGGTAGTTTGGTGAGTCTTTCGAAGAGGGAGGGTTTACTAGTTTAAGTGATAACTGGATTTATTGCCTTACTTATATTAGCATTAACAGACTGGGTGTTGTCCCAAACTCAACAGTCCTGGGGGTGTGTCCCAGAGAGCATGTCCTAGCCCAAGCATCTCTGGTAGGGTGTCTGGCCCAGGAAGAGTGAAAGTATCTCAGATACCATTCCAGGGAGTGGCCAGTACAGGCTGTGTGGAGTCTCAGGGGCGTGTTACTCGAAGGCGTGTCAGTAAGGAGGTGTGGTCAGTAAGGGGGCATGGTCAGTAAGGGGGCGGGTCACTGGCCTTCGCCCTCATCTGTGCTGAAGCTACTCCGTCGACTGCTTCCCTTTGAGGCGCCGGGAGAGGTGGAGGAAAGAAGTGGGTCGGTGCCAAACGGCGACAGCGGCCCGTCCATCAGGATGTGCTCTAGCCGCTGCTCCTCCTTGAGCGTGGCACCAAAGAAGTCCGTGAAATGCGTCAGCGGATCCGAGAAGACGGCCGTGGCCGCACTCACTGTGCTCTGTGTGTATTCCCCGCTGGAGCCCTCCTGGTGCATGGGCAGGGCCGGCTGGCTCTGGAGGTGCGAGGACAGTTCCACCTGCCCCAGGGCAGGGGCCGCCATGTTGGGGAGTCCATGGGCTCGCGCCTGAATCTCAAGCTCCTGCAGGTACATAGGGCAGCGGGTCAGCAAGGACGTGACCTTTGCATAACTCCTCCGGTCCTGTTCATTAGACCATAGAGAGAACTGAATGTAGAGGTTATTCAAACTTTCAGGGCATGACTCTGCATCACCCTCCTCATTTTGCCTATTTTTGATAATATTGTAATTATAATTACAATGGTAATTACAATTGTGATTTTAATTCCATATCAAATTAGGTCTGTGGAGTGACATTAGTACAATAACATTTTGACTAGGTATTAAAGTTTCTTTTCAAATCCAGACTTAATATTCAGTAAAAAAAATATATATATGGATTGCAGCATCATTAATGCAGGTTTTAAAGTATCCATCCATCCAGTAAACAACAATAGTGCAGTTTTAGAATGATCTACATGTATTTGTGCTGTGGGTCAGCGGATGGCGGCGTAATGGGTGCATCATCACCATGCGAGCAAACACGTGCGGATTACAGCCCACAGTCTGATGCAGTTTTTCATCTCCATCGTTCTCCTGCACCCTCTCCTCTGTGAGTTTACATTTGCATTTTGTATTTTAACACCTGGATTTTTAATCAGCAAGGAAACTCGCATTATTTTAAAAACCAATAGAAGCTATGAATCTGAAATACTGCGGTTGAATTTGGAAATAAACTACAGCACTAATTCAACATTCCTACAGAGAAATTCAGGTAATTCAGGCACTAATCCCATTCCCCGTGGCCCCTGCAGCCTCCTGATTAACTTGTGCAGATTCGGTCTCCTGGAAAGGATTTACCACGGGCTACTGTCTGCCCTCATATTTCTCTCTTCCCTTCACAGGCTGAAATCTAAATATTTTTTGCTATTTAATACCGATAATCTCAGTGTCTCTAAGTCAGTGTTTCCCATCCCAGTTCTCGGGGACCCACTTCCTATTGGATGCATGCAAAAAAACCTGGACCACCTACAGGTCTCCGAGGACCAGATTGGGAAACACTGCTCTAAGTTGTTGGGAAAGAATGACTAACGTGTGAACTCAGAACCATAGTCTACATGCCCAAAACACAAAGAAGCGTTTCTCTGATTACTGATACACGTCTGAGTGGCATTAGCAGGCGAGGGTGCCGGGATTAATGGCTAAATGGGTAGCTTTGCCCAGCGTTTGCTTTCTACATTAAGTTAAGGGCACTCCGGGGTAGTGAACAGGGTAATTAATCCCATGTGTAATTAGTGCGTCTTGTAGAGTGCCACCCCTTCGGCTTGCCGTATAAGCGCGTCGCTAACGACTACGGCTGTCGCGTGTGTGGGGAGGTCCTGGGGTTTCATCGGGCTGCTGGGATCCAGACGGGTCCTGGATTCTGCTCCTCTTAAGTTCTTAGATGCTACTGCTACTCTGTTCAGCAGCAGGGAGTGGCAGATATGCATGGTGAGAGTGAGGGAGGCCATTTACAAATGTCTGTGAAGGCTTTACTGTTATCTTGAAGGCCTCTTTAAAGTTTGGCTATTCCCCCCTTTTTCCCATGGCGATGCCCTCAATAGTCCCCACTGTGTCCCCAAACACCCCCCCTCCCCCAATGCTGTGCCACCCAGGGGCAATTCTGGGATTTTGGATTTTCTTGGGCTATAAGAGGTACTATAATTCATACAGAAAGGCCAACCTTATCATTAGCCAATGACACGTTTTGAATCAGTGAGTGACAGAACTGGTGGCCAATTAGCATTCAGCTGGTGTCCTGTGGCCCTGCCCCTGCATACGCCACTGGCACCAGCCACAGACCTGGATCCTGAGCAACAGCTTCCGGTTCGCCTGCTCCAGCCTCCGCTGCCGGCCCTCCATCTCACGTCCGTGCTGCTGCTCCTTCTGCAGCCACTTGATGTACTCCACCGAGGCCTTAAGGATGGTGCCCTTGTTCCAGCGCATGTCCCTGTGGGGAGCACAGGCAACGCGTTTCAGCCACTCGGCCCCGATAAGAAGCTCCCGCTCCTGTCCCTGTCCTTCATTCCCAGCCCCGGCTGCTTTTAGATGATAATTTTAATAGAATACTTAAGTACATTTTGCAGAAAGTCAATTCTGGAGCCTTTGTGAGGCCGCATTAATCCCACAGGGAGGCGTCCGTCTCGGGGGAAGTCTGGAGCAGCCCGGGATGAGCAAGGACCCCTGCAGCATTTCCAAGCCGATTGCTTTTTAAAGAAGTGGGCAGCGGGAATATTTCCCCCTTTTCACAGAAGGGGGGGGGGGACATTTGTCTGATCGCCAGTGATAAGCGTCAGATGGATTTAGCACAGAACTGGACTGGAAGGCCCCCCCCTGGATCCCCAAGGACACTGGACAGAATCAGAGACGTCAGTTCAGGATCTCAGACGATCCTTCAACTCCTTTAGTGAACAATCACTCAAACTGTTGACTGCTTTCATTAGCCTTTTTATTAGCCTTTAGCATTTGCATAGACTTGGTTAAAAAAGGCTAAAATCCTCTGATTTGCTTGCTCTTCTTATGAACAGCACTTCACAAAGCAGAAGATGATGAGAAGGTTCCAGTTACTTACGGGTCATTTGACTTTGGTATTAAAGTTCCCAGTTCCTTGATTCTGTAGTTAATGTTGTACCTTCTTCTTCTTTCAACTGATGGTGACACAGAAGGTTGCCGTTAAACATTTCACGTGTGCTGCCCTGGACACACCTTGGTCACCATTGGCTCTGGGTGCCTCAGCATGCCCCAAACTCACACACTACTTTGCTTTTTAAGGTACCACATTAAGAATAACCTTCATAATTCTTTGTAAAATTGCACAATATTGCTGGAAGAAAATTAAGCAACAGAGCCATGGGAAACTATGAAAAACTGCAGATACGTGGCCATTTCCTATAATCCTTCCCTTTTGAGGATGGTCTGCTTACTTAAGTTGTGGTTGTCTTTTTTCTGACGCTCTTTGGCGAGAACTCTGGTTTCATGTTCTGCAAGACAAAAAGAGTTAGAGTGAGAGGGATGACGGGGCAGATCGGCGGATGTGGAGTCCCGCACGTCTCCGGGTCAATGAGGACCGTTCTCTGCATTAATTCCGAAGCTGGACCCACACTGGATCTCATGGTGTGTCACACTGGATCTTATGCTGTGTTACACTGGATCTCATGGTGTGTCACACTGGATCTCATGGTGTTTCACACTGGATCTTGTGCTGTGTTACACTGGATCTCATGGGGTGCCAGGAGGGCGAGACAGGGTAGCCAAAATTCTCAGATGAATTATAAAAATGGAGTCCTTGATTGGATTTCCCTCTACATTTTTGCCGGTTTAATAAGGTCACTCTAGCTCTGTGGAGAAAGCTATTGTCCTCCTGCCCTCATATTTCCCTCTTCCCTTCTCAGGCTGAAGTCCAAATATTATTCACTATATAATACAGATGATCTCAATGTCTCTATGTCAGTCTTTCCCAACCTGGTCCTCGGGGCCCCACAGACCTCCCTCCTGGCTCCCTGCCAGACAGTCCTTCTGCACGTGTGCTGAGTAGAGTAATTTACTTATGCTCTCTGGAGTGCAAAGGTCTCAGGCCGTCCTCTATATTTCCAAAATCAATTAAGTTTATGTGATGCATGACATTCATAAAGGCTCACAATGTGCACCTTGTGTCTCAGCCACTGGGAGAGGTGTGGGGGCAACTGCACCCCCCCCCCCAAGCCCGAATGTAGCTGTGTTTCGAAAGCTGGGTGCAGATTCTTTCACCACAAAATGCCCTCCGTCAGGCTGCAGACAGATAAGTGTGTGTCCCTCAAACAGGCGTACATACAGGGGCGGGGCCACAGGGATATTGGCCTCCAGCTGAAAGCTGATTGGCCCATGGAGTGCCCCCTTCCCCTGTCACTTACCAATTCAATAGATTTCATTGGCTAATAATAAGGTTGGCCCCTCTGTATAAATTATGCCCCCACCACCTTAAAAAATCCTAGAATCACCCTTACCCTTGACCCTGAGAATAGTGAACGACAGGAGAACATTCATATGTCGTACTTCTTCATGAATCACATGGCAGCACGAGCATTACTCTGAGTCTGGAGATGAACAGTGTGCTGTGGAGAGTACCTGTGGCCTCCCTCTTAACACTGAGCTTTGTGAGGCATAGTGCAGGTGCCAATCCACCACTAGGGGCAGTCATACCTTGATCGCCGCCATATGCATCCAGCAAGCCACCACCAAGGGATACCTGTATGGGTGGGGGGCAGCATTATTAGTGACAATGCCATACATTGGGGGCTGTTTTCTTTCCTTTCCAGGTATAAAGTCCATCAGACACACAGAGGTTCTCCCCAGGTCACATGCTCCAGGCACACTGAGAGCGTGCCCTGGAGTTACATGATCGCTACCCTTAGGTCAGTGTTTCTCAATTCAGTCCTCAGGGTCCCCAGCCAGTCCACACTTTTGCTCCCTCCCAGCTCCCAGGACATCTGTAATAAACAATCATGAAGAGTGAATACCTGGTTCAAGGGTGCTGGGAGCTGGGAGGGAGCAAAACTGTGGACTGGCTGGGAACCCTGAGGACTGGATTGAAAAACACTTTTCTTAGGTGCATGACCCACATATTTGCACTTTACTACATCTAGGATGTGAAACAGACATAAACACCAATTACAATACATACAGACCTTTGCACCCTCAGATTTATGAAATCAGCTCTGATTTTCTTTGATGTTCATCAATTCATTCGCATTGGCACATAATCCCTTAAATATAATTGCCTAAAAAAATCCCTTGATATCAGTTTTCTGTAACTGCTTATTCTCTTCAGGGTGGTGGGGGGGATGGGGCACCAACCCTTCACAGGCACACTCACACATGGGGGGGGACTGGACTACCCAGTGAAAACCCCATGACGACATGGGGAGAACATGTAAACTCCACCCACATGGAGACTCGAACCCTGGACTCAAGAGGCAATAGTGCTAATTACAAAACCTTACAAAAACTTTTATTGTCTTTTCATACCGGGAATATTTTTCATTGGCCTTTGAAATAAGCACTCTCCATCTACTTTCTAGATGGTCGGAGTTTCACACTCGAGCACACAAGCCGCACTGTTGTGTGGTGACATAAGCACCGTTTCTGTAAACCTGGCCTATCTCTGTCTAGGCTTTCTTAAGCACTCTCTCTCCAGTTAGAAGATGGACTCTAATTCCTTCATGGATTTAATTTGACCTGAATTATAATTTACAAAATGGAAGCACTCTGGATTCCTCATACTCACTGAGATAGAACGTTAATCTTTCACAAGCGATTCATCAAAAGTATCTACAACTGAGGCATTTAAAAACCCCATTTCTTTCTCTCCTCAAAAAAAGTCTTCTTTTATTAATTCATATCAGTGTCCGATGTCTGCTTTTGGGACAGGCATGGAATGGGACGGTTAGAATTTATTTCAGGTAAGACTGAAATTTGAAAAAAAAAATAGATAAGGTCTGAATTTTGCACTGGCAGGTCCCATTAAGTGTCTCATAAGTTATCACATTACATCCGTAACTTTGTTAACCCGTGTATCGAGAAGGCAATTCCCTGACTTAACGATATTGGATTACTAAGCAATTATTGTGTGGAGACATCTGGCACTTTCATTAAATCCACACGCACCTAATTTTGCCTTGCTGTGTCGAAGCTGCTTCCACTGGGAATATTTCATCAGATTAGATATTTTTTTTCATAACATGAAAATTAAAATAAATTATGTTCATAATGTTCGCATATTTCACATTTATAGTTATTCAGGACAAATCGGAATATTGCGAAATTGAATATTCAGACGTCTTGACACCTTGTCCCACAGGTGGGTAAGGATAGCAGTTAGGGAATTAGACCGCTGACGAGAAGATTGCAGGTTTGCATACTGGGAGCGGGAGTCATACTGCTAATACAGTGACGAACACCGGAATCTGAAAATAGTCTCTTATCTGATGCATGATGTTGGAACTGTCATGTCTGCACACTAGGTTCTCAGGGAATGAGATATCGTTGTTCTGTGGTGATACGTTGAGTTACTGTTGTTCTATGGTAATGCAGTGAGGTAGCGTTGTTCTGTAGTGATGCAGTGACGGTTAGGGTTAGGGTTAGGGTTATGCAGTTAGTGATTGTGCTGCAGTCTTTATGTTATGCTGGAGTGAGGGGTATAAGGCGTCATTGTGTGATAACAGCGGCATTCCTGTACGATCCTTTCAAATATAACATGAACAGCTTTAACCCGGGGTTTAGAATTTACAGTTTAAAATAATATAAGTACAAGGTTTTATTTTGATGTGTCTTTGCATAGTATTTGTACTTTGCTAATGGTAATCGGTTATATCCCAGGTACGACTGTCAGCTTTGACCTACAGTCAAAGGTATGACATCTGATTTCATCACTAGACAGCTCTTTTAAGAGCTACTGCACAGCCCAATATATACAGTCTTTTTTTCTAGTGTCTGTTTACTGAGGTGGCATAGTTTAGGTAAAAAGGGTCGGAAAGCCTAACCATGATATTTCAAGGCAAAGGTATGACTGTGTCATTGCTGCCATTTGATCACTGCGGTGAGACAGTGTTCATGCAGCTTATGAGAGCCTGGGGCTTCATACTCACGATCACTGCGGTGAGGCAGTGTTCATGCAGCTTATGAGAGCC
>JAABNX020000070.1:23535372-23559091 GCA_015163995.2 Mormyrus lacerda
AAGATCTGTCCAAATATGAGCCCCACACGTCTTAAAGATCTGCACAGACATGAGCCCCACACGTCTTAAAGATCTGCACAGACATGAGCCCCACACGTCTTAAAGATCTGCGCAAATATGAGCCCCACACGTCTTAAAGATCTGCGCAGACATGAGCCCCACACGTCTTAAAGATCTGCTCAGACATGAGCCCCACACGTCTTAAAGATCCGCGAGGACATGAGCCCCACTGCTCACACTGTACCAAGGCGGGGGGGGGCAGAGGGTGGGGGAGTCAGTCAGACACTGAGTCGACCTCAATTTACAGTTTGTCTGTGTTGCTGATGAGTGACTGAATTAAAAAAAATGAAAAACTGATCATTCCACATCAAACAGCCTAAAGCCAGTAAATTAAACGTGACGTAAATCATCCCACCACACAACCATGTTGTAAATATGCCAGTAAGCACACGCTCTTGACAGAACAGTGGCGGAGAGCTTTGACAGCCAATTTAAACAGCAATCAGCATCATGCACCGATCTCCCGGGGTTGGGCTTCCCTATAACAGTGTGATGGATTTGCCTCACTGTGGACGGCCATAGTAGCATGAATTGCCATAAAGTGAGCAGATTTCTTAGCAGGTGTTAGCATTCAGTGTGGCTCCATCCTGCTCCTATTTTACGGTCATGAATATATTTTTCCTCTCTAGTCTGAATCGCTCGATCTGGTCCAGAACGGTGCAGCTTGGGAAGTTTGTTTCATGTCTGCCATGTTGGAATTTCGCCGCCAATCCTCTGAGGCTGTTTGGAGGGTGTTTACGGCGGCTGTAGGCACTCCTCGGGCTCTCAGCCCCCGCATAGGGGTCAGACATAGAATACTCACCTTTGTTAATCCCACATACAACATGTATAAAACATGAGGCACTTCCTGTAAGAGTTGGGTTGCTTCTGAGAGAGGACTTCAAAGTGCAGCTTCTACATCTGAGAACTGTTTTATCCAAGTAGAGAGAGAATGCGTAATGGCCCCGGCACTTTAATGATTTAGATATAAATTAAAGATTACAGCCATTTTGGCAGATATTATTATACGTCAGGCAAACCGTTACCTGGAAGCTGAATGTTTGTACCGGATGCAGCAACTGCTTTGACGGAAAAATGTTAATGTGCCCAATATTCCAGACAACAAAGAGCTTCAAATAATCTATCATCACACTGCCAGTTTTTTACCTGCCTTTAGTCGTTAAATTCATTAAACGTTGCTCAAAAGTCTGTGCTAATACCATAGGAAATCCCTTAAGATTCAATTGGAAGACAGGTCGTTGTGACGGTAATTAAAAATATCAAAGGTGTCACTTCACCTGTAATTAGAATCAGCAGGATTTGGGAGGTGCTGTTTAGGGCCATCGGGGTTATCAAAAAAATACATTTCATCACCTCTAAACAAATATTAAATGTCTGTGTATAGCCGTATAAACAATGGAAATCAAACACTATTGTATTTCAAATCACTTGTACGTGCAATGTGATTCGGTTTCAGTGTATAAATAAAGCTTTCACACTTGTGCTAATACCCAAACTGTTTACCTTTTCACAACAAAATCACAGGTGTCAAAGCAGGATTTCAAACAAAATAAATTATATAATTTGTTACAATTAATGGCAACAAATAATGAAAAAAAATTCTAAAATATAGTGATTTGTGTTCTTTTATCTGGTAATGAAAATGTATTGCAGATGAACATTGTAATAATTTAAAAATGAGCTACAAATGTTTTTTGTATGTGAAAATAAAAGTGATTCCATTGAAAACTTATAGCATGTGCAGTTTTGAGAGGTTTGGACAGACGGCGATTTTAAACCTCGATATGAAATCGAAGATGTTTGATTTAGAGACGCCCAAACTTTGCACCTACATCAGATCAGATGAGCTTTTGAATTCCCACATAGCAAGATGAGTTTGAATTGGATCCGGGCCCAAATGTTGTTGAGGAATTGCCGCAGGTCCGTAAACCAAATATGGCTGTGTCTTTTTGCTCAACGGACCAGTACTGGCCCAAATCCACTTTCTGGATTTGAAACAGATAAGGGCCATATTTGGGCCAGATTTATGTTGAATTTTATTAAGTCTGGCCTATATTTGTACCAGAGTCAAATATTAAATTCAGAGGTGCTTTGGATGGGGACAATTTGTGGCTCAGTGAGCAAAGTCTCTGTGCTTAAAAACAAAAAATTGCTGGTTCATGCCCCAGCCTTGGCAGATGGCACTGTCCATTCGATGACCCTACACGGTGACCCCAAACAGGGCAGAGTAAGATTGGGTCAGTGAAGAGAAGCATGTCAATGTGCATGTGCAAATAAAATGTTAAATGTTAAATGTGGTACAGGGCCCATATGTTTTTTCCAGACTGAGTGCCGACCAGTTCTGCCTCAGGATCCTGCCTTAACATGTAGCCAGTGAGTAGTTCAGTGGGCTAAGCCTCTGTGTCCCTGAGCAGGAGGTCACTGGTTTGAGCCCTGGCCCTGGTGGAACGGTTACATATCTGTGGGCCCTTGAGTAAGGCCTTTAACTGCTGGCTCTGGGGGTGTTGGCTGTCACTGTGCTATAGAGCTCTGGATAAAGTAAGTATACAGAGGCGTTCCAAAGTAGCTGTACTTACGCAAATTAAAGTGTGATACTCCAGCATCCTATGTCAGATGCGCAGATCTTACAAACAGCTACGCTAGAATAGTTCATCTTATACCATCATTAATCTCACAATCAGCAGCACCCCCAGAGTTGGGGGTTAAAGGCCCCACAGACATGTAGCCGCTCCTCTGGGGCCAGGGCTCAACCAGTGACCTCCTGCCCACAAGCACAGAGACTGAGCCACACACCAGCCACAGACAGCAAGGGAGGATCCCAGAGCAAAACTGGCCAGCATTCAGTCTGGAAAAAAGAAAAAAAAGTTAGGATCACATTTAACAAACAAACATGTATTATTTGCAAAAGTACCTTAAAGCACTTCCCTTCACTGATCCCATCTTACACCCCAGAGCTAGGATGTCAGTACAGGGTCAGCTGACATGCAGTGCCCTCTGCTGAGGAAGGGGCTTGGCCCGCAACCTTCTGATCACTAGCAGAGAGACTTGGCTCACTGAGCCACCCACTGCCTCCACAGGGGCATCATCTGAATTTAAGATATGAGCCGGGCCAGATCCAGTTTACAGCTCTGAGGCGATTTCTGAACAACCTTTGGCCTGGATCTGGTTCCAACTCAATCGCCCCTCCGAGTAAAGACATAAACAAAGACGATGGTGGTGCGGTTAGTGTGCATGTGTCCTGCAATGGGTTGATCTTTCCATCCTAGGTCATTCCTTGCCTTGCAACCACAGATCCAGGATAGATTCCGCCCTCCCACCCCCCAGAATAGGACCAGCAGGTACAAGATATATATGGCTAATGCCAAGAAACTGGTAAAATTTCACATTTAGTGAAGCAGTTTGTTCTGAATTTCACGATCAAGCAGTCGGGGTTACTTAGAGTAACAGGCACATAGTCAGCCCTGCTAAGCTGAAACTACGTGAATCTATCACGCCCCCAGCGGTGACTCACACCAAAATACAGCCTGTGCTAATCCTTGTCCTTCAAGTCCAGTTCCTTAGTTTCTGTTATATGCAATTAGCGTTTTTTTCCAACTGCAAAAAAACATTTTGTGGCTTAAATTTGTCAAAAACTGTTCAAAGCTTCCACTGGACGTGTATTCATTACAGTTCTAATTTGATTGAGAAAAATTAAATAATGCTATAGCCATTTAATGAGGGCTAAGCAGAAAATTAGATCAACTTCGACCTCAGCCAAACTATTAATAAGCGGTTTAGGACACACAAGGGGCCGATTGTGCGGGCCATTCTTAGGATTTGGCATTTCAGTAGGGGGGTTGTGAAAGATTGGCTGCTCGGGGGGGGGGGTTCTATAGGCCACAGCACATGAGACAAGGTGACAGCAGCCCCCTGCTCGTAGCCTGGGGTGACCCCTCTGCTAAATATGTGCAGAGCGTCCTTGCACCCCCCGCACCCCCTAGGGACAGTCAGCACCCCCTAGGGACAGTCAGGCATACAACAGAGCCTGGGATGGGGTCAGGCACAGACAAGGCTCCAAGTCAAGTCTACCAGTCGAGCACCAAATGCAGGACACAGACATATTTATTGTATTTACTGCATTATTGTATTTACTGCATAGCCAAGTCAATCGATCTGTCTGTACGTCTGCACCTTCTGTACTAAGGAGAATGCCTTGTGCACCTTTGTACATGCCAAATAAACCTTTATTTCGATCTTGATTCTGATTCCAGACATCCCACCTCTCCCGGAAGTTCCTCGAGTCTCCCGCAAATTGACAGCAGCTCCTTGACACCCGGAAATCTGTCACCCCCCCCCACCCCCCAACTGCTTCACCTTATTGTTGTGTGCTGCTGTCTTAGACATTGTGAACTTGGAAGCAACCTGCTGCTCAGTGTAGCCTTCTGCCAGCAGAACCAGGATTAAACCAGGATTTAACAATGCAGATTTGTTTAAAAATATAGTGGTCTCATTTTTTTTTTCCATAGCAGTAAACATGGTGCCAAGCACTGGCCTGTGCTCCCCCCCCCCCCCCTTCATTTGCCTCCCTGAAATCGATATCTCTAGTATGGGATGTCTGTGATTCTGAATACAGAATACTCACAGAATACTTCTGTGACACAGAAACCGGGTACGTGCTTTATGCCTCACAGAAATGGGCAGCATGGTATAAATGAAGAGATACTTTGACTTGTCCTTAGTCCATTTTCAGCTATAGCCTGCATCCGTACCGATTGATTTTAAAGCTAAGTGGTTAGGCCTATCTGGGCTGGCACTGGCTTGGCCATAAACTGTACTGGGTAGTACCGTGTCATGGGGCTTTTCTGTGCAATGTGCCCATTATCAAAGAGACGCTGTCCATCTCAGCAGTAATGCTGCACTATAAATAGCTACAAACAGAGGCTCTTTGTGCCACATAACGGCTTTATCCAAAAATATTGCAAAAAAAAAAAAAAAAAAAAAAACACAAGCCTGCCTGAATTTAGCTATGACTACAGTATTTTACCGGTCAACAATACAATGTCATTTCCTAAAATCAAATTAGATTAATACTGATTAATACTGTACTTGTTTCATTTATTGTAAATTGCATCAATGTAATTCCTCCCCCAGCTCACACTTCCCATCACAAATTGATTAATCAGCTCGGCCTGAGTTGAATCACGTATCTCATGAGAGGAGGTGGAAGTGAGCATTGAATCCACACTGTACACGTACTTCTGGGATGGAGATAATCTCATCCCTCATCACACAACACATCCCATCTACCGCCGACGGGTCCGTCAAGATCAGGAGGCACAGCAGACATAAGATGGCTTCTCCTGCATAGATATTGACATCAAGGGTTTCCTTTAGGCTGCCTCACATGTTTACCACTTTCTGAGGTGCAGTCGAGGTGCCTAACTCTCCACATATACATCTGAACACTCCCTACAAACATCTGCTCCTTTGGTCTTGCGAGTTCACAGGATATCGATTTCAGTAAAAAGCTGGGAATATGGACTCCTGCCGACTTTAAGATATGAATAAATCTATAAAAAGTAAACAAACAAATCTACTAAAAGAAGTGCGGCGATACCTGTATCACTGGATGGTTTGCACCGGGGGTGGGGGGGAGGCTTTGCTGCCTTGAAATGCACTTCAGCAGCCCCAAATAAATGTCTGTTAATTAGTTAAAATAGTATGCTCTTGTTCCTAATCATTAAAATCAGACTTCCCTAGTAAAGGATTACCCCCCCCTCACCAGATGCAGCTGTTTTAAGTGTTAAGTAGGTGTCTTGGTTCAGATCGCAGTATGGGGGGTGGTGCAGCCCCGAAGCAGGAACGCAGCTCTCTGACCGGCTGAGGCGTGCCGCGTGAGTACCCCGCTTACTGTCTCTCGCCCACAGAGCACATGCCCCGCCCGCATTCCTGACATACTCCCAGCTGTAATCTTCTTCCAAGCCACCGGCACGCCATCCCCAGTCGGTGCGGCGAGTGGAAAAGCCCGCCGTAAAGCTGACGTGAGGTGACATTTTCTTTTCATCCCAGCAGGCAGCTTCTTAGACCAAAAGAAAGACTTAGGGCTTATTAGGGTAATAATTGCACGACATGTCAGTCCAAGATTTTAAAAAGAGGCAATTCCTTTAAAAAAAAGAGATTATCTGTGTTTGTTTGAACTTCTGAGGCGTGCAGTCGGCCGTGAAATATTTCCATTGCAGTTGTTTGCATTGTAACTTCTTAGTAAGCCAGCCCAAGTTAACTTCTCTGCCACCTTTGCTCATCGAGCTCATTTCAAACGGACACCTCCCAAACACTCACACCCCCACGCTGCGTCCCTCTGCCTCCCATCAATGGACCCCTTTTCAGCTATTTTTGCCAAACAAATTAAGGCTTCCTTAAGCGTGTGTTTATTAAGGCACAATAACATGTGTCCTGATCTTTGAGACATGAATGGTGCTTCTCTGTCCTGATCTTTGAGACATGAATGGTGCTTCTCTCCAGCATCGCATCTGCCAGTTAAAGAGGGCATACTGTACCGAAGGTTGAGGAATAGGTAAATGCGATTCAGTGTCCTCATGCAGAATGTGCTGTTTCCTTTTTTTAACCACTAAAGTGAGGCCTGTGTGCATCTCTAAGACAGCAATTTCTCCCCTATTTCACGTTGAATATGTGGCTAATTTTTTAATTTTTTTTTTAATCCTTTCTCTGTAAAATTTCTTGACATTCCGGAGGTGGAAAGTTCAGGCAAGGAAAGTACAGAAGCAGACCAAGGTTTTGTTTCAAACAACCAGTTGAGCATAAAGAGTAATAGTCACAGAGTATTAAACTGCTAGGTTGAAGCAAAACCTTGGTCTGGATTTGTACTCTCTGGACCTAAACTTTCCACCTCTGTGACGTTCACAGATAGCGGCACAGATGCAAGGTTTAAAAATCACAGTGTAAACTCTCATTACCAAGTGGAGGTGCAGAAACTAAACGGCTAAATAAATGGAAAATATGGTAGCACTGATAGACAAAAAGGCAGGACTTGGTCACCACTGTGCACGGATGACCAGTGTGGCAGTATTCAGAATACAGAGTCGCTTTTTGGAAAGACCTGCACCAGCGGACCTGATCCCGCTTGGGCCGGGTCGGCGACACAGGCCAGCAGCACTCCAGGGTGGGCAGACATGTCTGAGATCTGCTCTGATGGTTCAGCTTCAGGTCCCAGGGAAGGCCCAAATGCTATTGTACTGCCACCCTCCATCTATCCATCCATCCATAACCTGAGTCAGTAGAGGAATGTAGGCAGCCTGGCCCCTAGCCATTGTTCTTTTCTTTTCTTTCTGTTGTACTTTTCAGTTCTTCATTTTAGATCCAAATTCAAAAAAATAAAATGATGAAAACATATTGAAATGTATTAGAAAACGCCCTTTACATCAGTAAATTATAAAAATATAAAAATACATCTGCTCAAAAAGCAAAGTCGCAAAGTTTTTAAAATCAGGGCTTCTCAGCCAGTTCAGTCTCAGGACCTACATTTTCCTTGGTCTCTAAGTCACGACCCAGTTTTGGATAACTTTGAATCTATGAACCACGTTCATGTCATAAAAACACTGCAGTAATAGTAAATAGAACATAGCGCAGCAACGGCAGCACAAAGCCTTTATGCACTGCTAAATAACAAATCAAAAATATTTTTAACCACATTCTCATGTGTGATCCCACGACCCACTTCTGGGTCACGACCCACCAGTTGAGGAACAGTGTTTTAAACGATTTTAAAATTACTGCTGTTCCTCGACACTTTGGCATGAAATGTTCTGTACTCCATTTACAGAAGTGAAAGATAGGTTTGATACCATGAATTCCCTGCTCTGCCTCATCTGAGTACCATAACAGCTAATTCTTCTACATCAGTGGCTCTGTAGCTACAGTGAAAACCAAAGCAATCACTTAGCAAAAAAGCTAAGTGTGAATTTGTAGGCTTCTGAATTGGCTGGCGTACCTCCAGCATTTTCAAATGTTCTTACTGACAGGGCAATCATGCACTGCAGCTACCTTCTCTGAACAATAAAATGAGTCTGAAACTGGACCTCATATATAATGACTGATGTTCTAAACACATGCATGAACCAACCAGCACTAACACCTCACTCAAGCTAATCTCTCAGCCTTAAAAAATCACTGTGTGGGGAGCTTCCCTCTGACATTCAAGCTTCTTCCAGAGAAACTTCCGGAGAACTTACCTGTCCGTACCAGCTATATTCCAGCATCATGAGGAAAAGGACGACGGCAGTGGAGCTGTTCGGAAAGATGGGTGGCGGGTTCCCTCGCGCTAGCGGCATTAGCGGCCCCTCTGCACGCCAGCCGTCTGCCGGCACTGCCAGCCCCCACTCGGGCACTAGTGCCCGCTCGCTGAAGCGCCACGTTTGGCGTGCAGACCTGTTGATAATGAACCTGAACCCATTATTTTGAGTCAATGGCTTGAAAGGAATGGGTGAAGAATTGCAGCCACAGGGCCAATTACGGACACTCTTTGATGTGTGACTCTCCGGCAGTCACCGAATCACCCCGCACCTTTATCCTGATCCCTTGTGTTATTCATTAATTATTCTGTTGGGGTCAAAGGTCAAATGGCTAATTATGCAGATGGTCTTGGGGGGGGGGGGGTTCCAGGATTCTCCTAACTCTGACACACTCCCTCTGGCTGGACACGGCCACCTTATGTTCTACTGATTAATCCAGTTGCTGACATTTTTCCCAGCCAGCCTCTATTTCCCATTGTATTCTGTAATCTCAGTCATTGAAATCTGCAGGTCCCAGTGGTGGTTTCAGGGGAGGGGGGGTGTTTTCCCCCTGAGCATCATATTGCTTTTTCCTACAGAAAATTGGTTTGTAGGAGAAACCTCATACCAGACGACAATTCAATGGTGCTGTGGGTAGATCACATGCCCCTTTAGTGGCCCAACCCTGCTCCTGATAATCAGGCTATGTTGCAGCTAAGCTGGCTCTAAAACTGTGACGCTACTGAAGGGCCTGGTTATCTGTATCAGGTGTGTTAAATTAAGGGCTGCAACTAAGCTCTGCTGGGTGGTAGATGCCCAGGAGCAGGGTTGGGCCTTAGTAGCCTTACGAAGGGGCCACTTGATCTATCTACAGCACCATTGAATTGTTGGCTGGTTTAGGATTGTCATCCATCCATTGTGTCACAAAACCAAGAGGTGAGACAATCGCATGCTAGAGTCTTAGATGGGTTGAAATACTCTGAAACGTGGATTGTCAGTCTGCATGTGACTTGTCTCTGACCAAAATTGGCAACCCTGTGGACAAGCGTGCAAGACTTCTGCGTGTCTGTGGCAAATTGTTTTGAAATAAAAAAAAGACTATGTAGCCCATATCTTTAAAGACCACGTCCATGGTTATAAATTGCATTTTGCTCAAAAAATTCAGAATTTGCCATTGGTATAGAGCCCCCTGAACTTAAACAGGCAGGCATGAGGAAGGAGTAGAAGGTACGGTCGTTCATGTAGAACGAGAGAAAGAGAGAAAGAAAGAGAGAGGGAGAGAGTGGAGAGATTTATGTTCGAGTTACAGTTGTCAGAACGTTTGCACACCGGACAGGCGTGCCAGGACACAGGGACCCACTTTATTACAGAAGCAGGTATATAAGCTGTTGCTTAAACCGTCATTGGTGCATCATAACAGAGCAGATGAGGCTGTAAAGTGGAGCTCTGTGTTCAGCATCACGACTAAAACACACACATACCCTAGGTGATATACCCCATTTATTTTAGAATATGTATAAACACCCAAATCTTTTTGCTGCCAGCTGTAGCTCATCTAAATACTCACGTTTTGGATTTTTTTTTTTAGATATTTAGCACTTAGTTGCAAATGTAAGTAACTCAACCTAATTTTTTTCAGATTTCATCGTTTGACAGTCCTTAAGCAAGACATGTCACTGGTCGGCTCGATTCACAAGAGGGCTAGGGACAGTGTTCAGCTCGTCAAGGCTCCTCAGCGGTCGTGTTAATGCAATCAGCGTTATCTCTGAAGGCTTTAGTCAGACTTCAGTAAACCTTGGCCCTACATATTATGGCACACAATGCAAGAGGTGATCCCATTGTTGTGGGTTACCCACAACACATTGTGTCTGAACAAGCATTCAGCATTCATTCGATTGACGGCTTTCTCGACCGAAAGCACTGTGTGCCCACTAGCACTATGTAACAAACAAAACAGAGGAAAATTATTGACTAGACACCATTATTTCCCTGAGTGATGTCGCTATCTTTATTGAAGCCAAATCAATCAGCTGCAGTTTAGTACTTATCTGTAGGCTACAGCAGAGATTTCAGGTTAATAACTCAGATTTTGTCACACTATAAAATGGTCTTGCCACTCACGCTCACTGCTTGGGCGGATCTGTTGTAATAATGAGTCAACCCTAGTGCTTGCACTATTACAAGCCTAGCAGTGACCTCTATATGAACTTTGACCCCTTAAAGTGCAGCCCCCCCCCCCAGGCTTTCATGCTGGCCACACAGTAATGGTCACTGTGTGCAGCACTGTACCTTTCCCTGAACTCGGTTAAACTGGAGGACACTGGCATCTTCTCACAATTAGCCGTAATAGGATTATGTGCTGGTATGGAATGGGCGTTTTAAACAGGGGTGGAATTCTGGCAGAAACCTGCTGCATGTACTGCAATAATCTCATAAAGGATCCCCCCCACCCCTGACTAAGTCCAGAAAACAAGGACTGCCTTCAATCCCCAAATCCCCCCACCCACCCCAACCAACACTGTGGCCGAGAAGGGATCTGGGTGGGGGTGGGGGGGGAATACCTGTGAGGTCGGGGGGTGGGGGGTGAATTAGGAATGTGTCTGAGCTTGGACACATTATGGAATGTAGCAGAGGATTCTGGGTAATCCATGAGCCTGTTCTGTGCACACCGTGACGGAGCAATGAAAGTGCTTCTCATTTGTGTATAATCCCCTCATGACTGTATCATTTCATGAGTGCATATCTGCACAGTTACGCTAAGTGTTTATTGCATCACTGACGTTCTCTGTGTTCGTTCACTAATTATGAAGAGGCCCAGGTGAGCACAGAACTCAACCTCCAGCAAACAGGGCGAATTGTTTGCCTCTTTAAAAGGGGTTAATTGTTTACAGTGTTGACTGTTCACTTATTTTAATGGGGTTATGGGAGCCTGTAATGGCTTAATTCCGACAATATCATGTAATCACTGACGTTAAAAGGGCCGTCGTGGACCATAATGCAAATCACAGACTAAATTATTCAGTTCTTTTTGGAGACGGCATGTTAATCACTGAATAAACATCTCAGGAGCAAAAAAAAAAACACAATCACTGTATTGACAGCCCCAGAACAGGCAAGCGGAATCCTAATGAGTGTGACTCCACCCTCCCGGATACTCATCTACACTGGTCAGGGTGACAGAGGGACACCCTGCGCAGGAAGCCACCCCATCACCAGCACACACACACACACACACACACACACACGCACACAGGTTTTTATAAAATTGAGTTTCCCCTTGTGGGGACAAAAAAAAAATGATCCGACACATAAAGAGGTGGAAGTCAGCCCCCCAACCCTGAAAGCGGGAGGTAACGGCATTACCCACAGAGCCACTGCCCCCCCGTTAACAATTTTAACAATTCCGAATAGGCTAAACCAGCACACTACCCTTCAGGGAGCAGTTGAAGATTATTCAAAAACCTCAGTTTCTGAAATAACCAGCTTTCTGTCTTTCATTCGGCACGTGGGTTGGATCAGGAGTGCAGGATAAAAGCAGGCCGTGGTCAGACTGTAGGGGGGGGGGGGTCTCAAAAGCCCCCTTAACAGCTTACATAGCCGTTCAGTTAGCAGCTATGCTTTTGGGACACGTAGCGCAGGTCGTGATGAATGGTGATCAGGGTTCACTGAGAGGGTGCCAGGGAGAGAGTGAGAAAGAGAGAGAGAGAGCTATATGTCGGGTCCTGCAGCTAATCATGTTATAGCGCAATGACCAAATGCTAGAAACTTTCAGAAGGTAACCTATCACATTAGTATGGAAGTAGGACGGGTAAATTAAAAGCATGCAAGTTTAAATAACTTTCAACTAGGGAAAATTTACATGTTTCGCAATAGTGAAAAAAGAAAGCGACAAAATGGAGAATGGATTTGCACGATCCCTTAGAGAGAAAAGTAAGCAGCCAATGAGGCCATTCCTGAACAAAGTAGACCAATCAGATCAATCAGGGGCTGTTGACCCCTGAAAGTTCGATCAGCTTGACACTCAGTGGAGGTCAAACTGTTGGTCCTGGATGCTGCCAACAAGAGTACGACGCAACCAGCTGCTCATGTGCTGGGGGGGGTGTTCCAAGGCATCGGGCGCTCCAGCTGCCCCAAAGACATGAGCATAAGGTCACTACACCCGATCAGGAGTAGATCTGCGGGCCACATGAAAGCCACCCAGGAAAAATGTGTGTGGGCACTGAAGTGTGTGCTTTGATGAGGGGGGGGGGGGGGTCTCTGAAGGCCTGGCCCTGGATCTAGACGCTACCACCAAGAAGAGCTTCCAGCTCAGCCCTGAGATGTCCCTCAGGTTCAGTCAGCTACAGAGATTCCGGCAGGTGCAGAGAAGCCGCCGGGATGGGATTGAGTTTCATCCTCAGGCCCTGGGTCACATCTTAATGGAAGCAGACGTGGCATGTTTATACAGGGAAGCAGTGACACCATCGGCACCTTCCACCTCCCAGAAAACCAAGGCTGCAGGAAATCAGCTTCCGGAGACACGAACCGCAAAGCAGAGGGGGCCGGACATTGGAGAATGGTGACCCAGGAATGTTATGTGGCTAAAGCTGGAGGGTGAGGAGTACTGAGGACGCCGTGGCAGGTCACACCCCCTCCTTCCAGGTCATGCTGCATGTTCCTTTCATCCCACCATGAAAACACCCCTGAGGATGCACACGAACATGCCGCCGCCCCCTTCTTTGAGTAGAGTAGAAGTCCAAAGTCACAAAATGATGATTTATTTGGTGCAAGTACTTTAGAATACTTCTTTTCACATATCCCATCATGCATCAGTTTGAGGTCTGAATCTAGGGTCAGGTCATTTGGGGTTACTTACTCAAGGGCCCAAAGGACATGTGACCATTCAAACCTGTGACCTTCTGGCCATAGGAATGGAGGCCTAACTTGCAGAGCCACACACTGCCCCCCAGCATTGATAACGATGACAAAATATTTCAGCAGCTGTCGGGCAAAAGCCTACCATCAGTGACGAGCAACAGTAGTCACAGCGCTGTGTTTATTTTAAGATGGATTCGGTGAATTCGACCCCCAGGCAGGCAGGCAGGCAGAAGGGCGGCCTACCTTCCGTGCTGTCGGGGACATGGACCAGGGTGGGTGGCGCTGTCCATAGCTGGCTGTCTTGAGAGGACGGCGGGGGTACGGGTGACCCCATGGGAGAGCTCCCAGCTGCTCCCCCTGCTGGCCCTTAAGCTGCGTGCGCAAGGCTATGGATGACTGGATCATGGTTAAGCTGCAGAGAAACACAATGGAAAGAGGTGAGGTTGTCCCAAGACGGACAGGCAGGGAGGCCGATTATTACAGGAATTTGAGTTACTTTGCCTCTTTAGCCTTCTTCATAAACCCCTTCATCTTTAATTGCTGCTTGTGAACGAACACTTCTGGACCGGCAATCTCCACGACACAACAAACATGCAGTCATGAGCATATAATCTGTGTTCTGGCACGGATCGGATCCTTAATAGTTTCCATACTTTCCATGGTGAAATCTAGAGTTCCAGTTGCAATTCACTAAATAAATGGCATTTATTTGCTTTTAATTGCAGAAATTTCCATCATGATTCCAGGTTCATAACCATGCTTTGGACCATAACATCCCTCATTAGACCATCTTGTCCCTAATTTCATTCATTAAAAATTGCCTGGATTATTCATGGTTTTCAGCAGCGGTTTCAAAGGAAATCCGCATTCTTTATTACTTGTTTTTTTGTACAGTGTTTTTTATAGCTTTATAAGTAGCTACATGTTTACACTTGATGCCAGATTTTTATAATGATAACATTTTTATCTGAATGCTCGAACTGCAGGGACAGACAGCAGCGTGTTCTCTGCGGACCATTACTTCTGTCAGACCTCCATTACTCTGTCACACGGAATCAGTTTATCAGTAAATTCAATCACAGCGCCGTTTTAGCCATGGAAGTGTTTTTATACCCGTGGATTGTTTAAATGTTATTTGTAAATCATCCCTTAAAGTTTAAAGTACAGTACTGTGCAAAAATCTTAGGCAGCCAAAGAAAATGTTTAAATGATCTTTACGATGTTGTAAAACTATAATATCTGTAAGGGTTTTAGTTTTACCAGTTCTGAACCTCACTGTGGCATTCTCACCTTCCCGTGATTCTGCAGCACATTTTTAAACTGCGAAGATGCTGTCAATATCGAGCTGGTTCCTGACACCTTGAGGCTGTCAAGTTGAGTCTCATCGAGAAAATGCCAGGGATCGTCTCAAAATGACACTTTTCTGTAAAGTATGTTTCACCACCTTTGTCTCTCATCCTTTCATCAGCTTATCTTCGCATGCTTTGCTGTTACACTAAGCACATTTCTCTGTATTCGAGCCTGATCTCTGTGAATCTATGCAAGACACGCGTTTCTGTTTGTAAACACTTCGAAAATGGCACCATTTGGTGCTGAGTTCCATTCCCTTCTCATTGAACCTGTCTGATTTGAGTGATCCAGGTGCTACTTGGTGGATGTTAACACAGGTATGTCTGGAAATGCAGGGCTCTGGGAGCTCAGCGCTACAGCTGCAGACAGCAATGCCCTTTCCCCGCTGGGCCTGGTGCACATTGTGCGTGAGCACAAGTCTCTTGTGAACAAGCATGAGAGCGAGTAGACGTTATTGTGTTTGGATGACACACAAAACGAACGTTGTCCCTCCCTCCCTCTTGGAACACACTTCTGAAGTGTGCCGAGCGCCCCCTCCCCACCCCCCCTCACCCAGAGGCCCCTGGGGGCCCAGCTGATATGGGCCCCTAGGCGGCTAGGTCACAGTCGGGTGACCTTGTCTCCTCATTAAATCCTCCCGCAGACGCATCTCTGTCTGCTATATAGTGGCTCCCGCTCATCTTGTGGGGGAGGGGGGCTTGTTTTGATCATGCACCAGTGGAAAGACCAAACGGTCACTTCTCTTAGCCCCCCCCTTGCTCTCCTTCAGCACAACGGCGGCTTTCAGGGCCTCGTCGGTCTTTGTTGTCAGTCTTTTATGTAAAAGTATCTATTTATTTGCTCTTCTCGCCATTAATCCCCAGCTGCTTTCCTCCAGCACTCGCTGGGACATTTCACGAAGGAACCCCCACCCCCCTCCAAAAACCAGGGGTCGGGCATAACGGCAAAGCCATTTGAAGATCCCTTGTGATGCGTGGGCCCATTGCGACCCCACAGCACCTTTCCCTGCCCTCACCCGAATCGTCCACAGGGAACCTTGTTTATTTATCGCGGTAGCAGAAAACTCAAATCAAACCAGACAGTCAATGGTGTCTCTTTGCATTTATCTGATCTGACACCGGATCAGCTACGGGGTAATGAGGACTAGTGTTTCGAAGGCACCTGTCAGCCGGAACGGAAGGGTAGCCTGACACCGTGACAGCAACATTAGCTCTTGGCTAGATATTTATTTACTCTGGAAGACAACAACAGGCAGGATGGAATACATGTTCAAGCCCGCTGGCCTAAAATGACAAGGCTCAGACACATACTAAAGGACTTTGCCTACTGCAGCCCCCTTGGTAGCTCAGCGGGTTAGGTTGCTGTGCTTGGGATCAGATGGATGTCAGTTCATATCCCATGCCCAGCAGACTGATTTCACTGCAGGACACTTGAACAAGGCCCTTAACCCTCAAACACTCCAGGGAACATCCGGACCGGTTTTTATTTGTTTGAACAACGCTTTGAATAAAAGCATTTGTTAAATAACTAAATGTAAGTAAGAAGGTGTTTGGAGGAATGGGAGGGGCTTCAAAGAGGGAAACGCGAGCTGGCGGAGATCACCAAAGGGTTAAGCTCCGCCCTGCTCTAGTCAGACATGTCTCTGAGAGCCCTATTGCTGCGTCCAGTCATCTGTGACACTCTGAGCAGCAGGTAACAGAATACATTCTAGGGCATGACAGCCCACGCTACGGAACCCGCGTGTTAAACAGAACACGGCACAGACGCCCAGGCGGAGAGGCACATCGCACTGTCATGGAGGATTTCCAAAAAAGTTTCCTGTCTCATTTGGTCAACCTGGTATGAAACACAAGACCTTAAAGCCTTTTCATTCCACAGTTAGCACTGAACCGCAAACGTGTTTGGGGATATTTTCTATGGGTTAAACCTATGACTGGAGACTTGATGTGGCACCACATGTCCTGTAGAGGGCGTCACCCACTGACGGTGTGCCTCACAGAGCTCCTGGGTTAGACCCAAATACCCTCAGTGTCACTCTGAAACTCCTTCATCTGAACCTGCCGTTGTTTTTTAAATTCGGTACGTTAGATTTGGATTTTATTGTCCAAGAAGAGGCCATATTAGGGAGGCGATCTCCTGTGCCGCTCAGTACAGAGCCAGCGGAAGGTGTGTAGTGCTGACCTGCCCTGAATGAGGCATTCGCAGCTGACTTTCATCCAACACAAAACATACACATCACTTCTCAGCCCGGAATCCATTCTCAGCTGAAAGACTCCTGGTGACAACTCTGGCTCTTTTTCAATATTCATAAAAATGAATGTAAAACAGGGCATTAATAAGCAGTGTTACATAACCAACAAAGTATCAAGGATGTTCTGTCATTTTTGAGTGAACCACAAGGGGTCACCATATTTCTGATAATACCTGGATGATTACATAAACAATTCATTATGCCTAATTCTGGTTGCTTGCCACATCAGTATAATCAGCTGGCTTTATAAGAGATGCAATACACACTGTAAGGATGGCCCAAATGCTTTTCATTAGTTAAACAGATATGGCATCTAACAGGCATTTCAATTTTGTTACACACAAATCAGTTCAGCTCAGTTTATCAGTCTCTCTTTGGTGTCTTTGACTTTTAATTAACACATTCAAAGGTAATAACTTTGAATAAGTACCTTTTGCTCACGTGCAATTTTCCCATGTGATGAAATATAAGTCTGCGATGCTCCGATTCTCAAACATACCCTGTCGTGCCAGGATCACCCTGACGAGGTCGTTAGCCTGGCCCTTATATACACATATACCTCCCACATTTTTTACATGGAATGAATGAATTCTGGCTTAAGAGGAGCAGTTCCACTGCGGGGTATAGCGACACATTCTGAGAAATCCCTCCTCTCCTTCTACTTTGCGCTCTGCCCATTTCTGTGGTCAACAGGCTATTTATACTTTAAGGAAGAAACGGATCGAACTAGCTTTACACACGTCACTCCAGCACACCACCCCAAAAACACACTGCACGTTCAGACAGTGCACACGTCTCCCCCCCCCCAGCCACACTCAGTATACCTCTGTCTCCATGTCTTTCTCATATACACACAGCGTTGGGTAATTCAGGTCCAGAGACTAAAAATCCAGACTAAGATTTTGTTTCAACCAACCAGTTGAGTATAAAGAGTCACACTCACAGTTACTCAACTGGTTGGTTGAAACAAAATCCCGGTCTGGACTCTCTCTGGACCTGAATTACCCAACTCTGCTTACACATAACATACTCCTCAACAAAAATTTGATGAAACAAGTGTGACACCTAATTCAGCCTTTTAATTTATTACATTGTGTATTTATTTCATGTCACCTTGTTTTCAAACTTGTGCGCTATTGTATATTGTCTGTGTGTGCATGCATATATGTTTATTGCTTGTACATTGTATATATTATGCACATATATGTTATTGTCCACTATTTTGTTGCTATTTATTATACATGGTTACTATATATATAGTTGCATGTATGTTTTTTGAAGGGTTATATGCAAACACGTATTTCATCGTACTTGTGTTTGTACAAGTGACAGTAAAGCTTTTGAATCCATTGAATCCTTGAATATCCATGAGACTTTGGCTTTTAGTGGCCGGGTTGTCTTGCATATTAGATGCCCACGGATAAGCTCAGGGGGGAGTTGTTAAAATAGGTAGATGTGTGTTTTTGTCAAGTCATGCCCTACTCCCTGACAAGTGATTCAGCTCAGTTCTGCATGGGCCGATTTGCCAACTTCCTTCCTAAAGAAGTTAGTGTTTACGGGGGGGGGGGGGGGGAGCACATGTGACAATCAAATAACCCCACGCATTTGGACCGTTGGGATTTTCCAAGATGCAGAATGATCCAGAGAATGATACAGTGACATTCAGAGAGAGGAACTGCCCTCATTCTGTGACAGCACCAGGGATTAATCACGCTGTGTCATTCTGTACCTGAAAGAACAGCTACGAGGGAAAAATATTTTTCCAAACACATCTGCCCAAGAGATGAGCAGTGGTTCCTCCACTTCAGAGCCTTTGAAAAAGCCTTCGTAGCGAGATCACCCCTGAGAACATAACCTGAACATCACCCCACAGCTTAGTCTAGATGCCCTATTTTTTTGGTCTGTTGAAAGCACTCAGGTGCTCAAACTCCTAGGTGATACTTAGGTCATGGATATAAAAATGCATGGTATAGTGGTCAATAGAGCAGTCAACCACACAGCAAGTGCTGGGTACAATCTAGAAATGTCCAACCAATCCCTAAGCCACCACTGTAGCATGTTAGCATATCCACAGATGTGCGTTTGGGATGTGGGACCATATCGACCCTCAGGTTACCTTCAGGGCAGCTCAGGTCCACGGGTTTAGGTCACACAGACGAAACGGTCACAAGGCGCTGCACAAAACTAAAAAGCAGAAAACATACAACTAAAAACCAGAGACTAATGTCAAGTCAGTGCATCTTTGCAGCTTTAAGAGGAAGCAAGACGCCAATTAGGGACGCTAATCAGACGCATTTGGCTGGTCGATCACCAGGAAGCATGCTGACCATTTTTGGCAATTAGGTGATCTGATGGGTTCAGGGCTGTGTTAACACCATGCCAAGAAGAAAAGACCTCTGCTATGACTTCAGAGAAAACACTCATGTGGAAAGCATTAGAAGGCCATTGCAAAGAAATTAATGTTGATTCTATAATGAAAAGGATTATTTAAATGTGGAGGAGACTCCGTGCAATGCTTCTCTTTTCACATAAATCTGTAAAATGAGCCTAAAAGTCAAGTGTACTATGTAGCAAGCAGAGTGAAATATTTTGCCCATTTAACAAAATGTTTATGTTTTGAAGAAGCCATTTAATAAGAGTCTATGTACTTATCAGTCAGTCATTATTTCATCATCTCAAAATCAAAGTCAATATACAACGTTCATCCCGTCCCCTGTGCTGCTGGCTACGCTATCTGGAAATACGACCAAAAGAATTTAAAATCCCGGTGATGTCTGAGAGTGCAGGCGGCCAGGCACCTGTGATGAGAAAAGTGAGTACGGAGAGGCTTTACCTGAAGTCTGAGGTGCAGCAGGCATTTCGGACAAGGGAACCAGCGCAAGGTTGACACTGTGTGCCAGTAAATCTAAGTGAAAGCGAGTTAATAAAAGAGCCGATTCCTCTTTCTCACCTTTGAGACTGGGTGCAAAAAAAGAGGAAGTGATGTCATCAGCTGCCTACGCTCACCCTACGCCAGACGGTTTGTCATGGATGATATTCCTAAGCATCGCCATTCAGGCCAGCCCCCCCCCCCCACCCCAGGCTGTAGCTCTCTCACATGATAGGCAAACCGAACATTTAACAGAGACTCAGGGACGTAGAGTCACCTATTCTGCGGACAGAATTCAGCTGACCCTGCTACAGCCACAAATCCATCCATCCAGAAGCGTGATAGTAAATCCTGCCTGAACTCGGGCTTTGGCCTCTAGGCCTCAAGCCTTCTTGAGGGTGTGTAAAATGTAAATTCATTTTAACAGCACAGCCCCGGGGAGAGAACATTGCCAGTTTTATGCCTTAGGAACTGAATGGATGTGACTGGGCAATGGGGGTCCTACACAGGTGTAACAAGACACAGACGGAACATTCCGGGGCCGTCCTTTGAGCTTCTCGCTCTTTGATGTGCAACTCATACAGCTTTGGGAAATATTCATGGAGAGGCTGCACTGGAATTGCCAAATAACACATCCCGACACTTGAGAGTTGAGGTTTTCAAAAAAAAAAAAAACAAACTTCAAATGCTGTTTATGTTTTTTACAGGAAGGGCACTGTTATTATTGTTGATCTACTAAGTGGACACTAGTCCAAAGACAGTACAACTTTACAAAATTGAGAAAATTTTCAGTTTCACTAATTTCTCAATTTATGGGTATGCACCTGTGTGAAATATCTTTTTTTGTAAACTCCAGCCTGGCTCTTCTCAATGATGAAGGGCTTCTTCCTTGCTTTATGAGTCTTCAGACCTGCTTCTAGAAGTCTGATACCAACCAGTCTTACCAATGCACTTCACACCACTTAATGTTTCCCATTCCTTTTCAAGGTCACTTGAGGTCATTCCCTGATTTATGAGTCACTGCCGGATAAGTTGACCATCATCTCTGACATTATAAAGCTGCTTCTACCCTCTGCCTGGCAGGTTTTTGGTTATTGCCAGTGTCTCCTTCACATTGTTCTGCCGTCTTTAGCCTGTAAGCAGCCCGCCTCGCAGTACCAGGAAAAAACAAGGATCTAAAATGTAGTTTTTTTAAAAATATAGAGTGGTCTCTTAATTTTTTCCAGAGCTATATAAGCCTGCATTGATTCAGATGTTTTGCTTCTTTCATATGAAATACCAAGTCATGTGAAAGACTGTCCTTATAATTCAAGACGTTGAACTGTGTTCTTAAGGGAAATAGATACATTTACTTGAGACACTGCCTGGTTTTTATTTGCTTTATTGTATGACCTGTAATGGTGACCTTCAGAAATGTTACATTCCCTTTCAGGTCTTTTACATCAGTCCATTTCTGGTTGATGTAAGACAGTCGACATGAGGCAGGAAAGAGGAGCAGGATCTGAAGGTGGTGATTCTGGACAGCCCGGCTCGGATCCTCAGAAAGAGTGGGTGCGAACATACTCCATGATGTGTTTCAGAGCCTGCCAAGTTTCTGTGGCTGTGGGGACGATCTGATTGGCCGGCAGCAGAAAGCCGTAGCGGCCCGTGTCGCGTAGCTCGAAAGCGAAGGAGTATTTGATGCCATAGTTGTATGACCAATCAATGCTGCCCCCACTAGCTTGATCTGTGAATTGCAGAGAAAAACTGTGGGTCACTACCGTCATTCCTAGACATTAGGAACTTTTTTAGCATGAACCTCTGGATTGGGGTGTGCAACCTGATCCATGGAGGGCCAGTGTGGGTTTTTGGGATGCCCTCTCAATCAGATCCAGAGTTGAGATTAATTGCTTTATTATTGGCTGGCCGTCCCAAAAATCCACACCCACATTGGTTCATTGTGGATTGGGTTGCCCACCCCAGCTTTGGATGGAGTATTGTGAGGGTGGGGAGTTACGGATGGTTTATTACTCGGTGGGTGGGGGGGGGGAGGGGGGCATGGTCTTCAACCATGAAGAGATGCTTCAAATTTGTTACTCGACTCATAGTTCTTATTCCAAATTTGACTTCCGTCCCCTTTCACAGAATGCCCTGTGGTTGCATTTATGGCCAAAACAGACAGTATTTAAGCATAAAGCCACTGCGATTGCCCATGTGCAACATGGAGGTGGTAACACACAGTACAGACATCAGACATAGCACGCCTTGAGGTGAGCACCACACACTGAATTCCACTGGAGTCCTGTAGGTGTCACTGTGGTGTGATAAGAGGGAGGTAGGCCTGAGAGCACTAATTTAGCCTTCTCTTGAGTTAGCTATATTGCACATTTATGCTTGATTCATGCCAGTATAATGCCTTCTTTTTTCAATGTTTAAATATTTATGGAAGTGTTCAAAAATAAAATTAAGACAGAGATCCCCTGATCAGAAACAGGCTATGGAGATACAAAGAAAGCTTGGTCCTTACATATGATCTTACAAATGCTCCCCACACGGTAGCTGGTGCCGTACACAGAGCTGAGGGCCCGGACCGCGGACTGGGCCACAGAGTCCTGGAAAGGAGCAGACAGGAAAGTGACTTCTCACATAGGAGGGCAGGACAATAGCAGAACAGGGCTGGGGTAAGAGTGTCGTACCAATTCAACGGAGTCCGCGGCATCAGCACATGTATAGCCGTAGGGGTACATGAGCAGCTGGGAGTAGGCGTGGATCGAGATGAAGCTCTTGAAGTTCCCTTGGCTCTTAATGAGCTCCACCACATTGCGGACCTCCACCTCTGACTCCGCCCGCGGGCCATGGTAGGAGTCTGAGCAGGGATTTTGACTGGCTCCAGGGCCTGCGAGGAACACTCCCTGTTTACTGCAGTGCCACCAAATATGATTTCATCCTCGATAAACCTATTCCCCATGAATTCCAATACACTTCGGTTGATGACTTATAGTGATCACTCATTCGGATAATGAGGAACCTCAGCCAACTGATGGCACATGAGTCAAACTTCTGCTTGTGTGTGATGTTTGCCGACAGGACCACAGGCATAGATGAATCAAATCGATACCTCCAAAACCAGCATCCCAGTTGCGGTTGGGGTCTACACCACGGCATGCGGAGCCAGGGATCACGGAGCGGGTTTTGCGCCACATGCGGTTCTGGAACCGAGACAGATACCTGGGTGAATCTTGCCGCATTGTTTTGGAGGGCAATGGAGTTTGGTGTGGGGACAAAGTATTAGAGGCGACAGTTGGCACCTACGTTGGTATGAGTGAAGACGTAGCCATCAGGGTTGGTCACGATCAACAGGTAAATGTCCATGCTGTCCAAGAGGGATGTAACTGAAGCATCGTGGCCATAGTCAGCTGCGATCTGAAGGAGCACATAGGCAGAGATCCCCACATGCAACCAACATGCTAGCAACACAAGCCGACATATAGAAAGAGAAGGTGATTTTGGTAAACAAAAGCTCAAACTACTCTCAATGATGTCAACAGAGTATCAGAAATAAAATCAGTACAAAATGTGTACAAAAATACAGGACAAATCTAGTATTTTGTTTACAATACAGGATGATCCCTGAATGACACAGGATGCAGAGAATGATACAGGACAATACAGGATGATGCCAGGAAAAAACGACTGTACTCCCAGAATTCCACAGCCTAATACTGACCCCTAGCTTACAGTCTGTGCCAGGCAGCATGGGGGACATGATAAGGGAACACCAGTGAGGGGGATGCCAGTTGGAGATAAAATGCCTAGTTCTATTTAGAATGTCTACCAAAACTCATACTGCAAACTCACTGCACAAGAAAGACAAAGACTGGAGTCTCTTCAAGGAAAAATACATGGGTGTTAAAAAATGGAAAGTGGGTGTGTCTTGGTGTCTGTTATCCAGGATTTAAATAAAGACAGAGCCTGGTGGAGCACAGCTCTGCCTCCTTATGTCCAAATCGCACCTTGCCAGAGCACAGCTCTGCCTCCTTATGCCTAAATCGCACCTTGCCAGAGCACAGCTCTGCCTCCTTATGC
>JAABNX020000070.1:23559191-23570730 GCA_015163995.2 Mormyrus lacerda
CACAGCTCTGCCTCCTTATGCTTAAATCGCACCTTGCCAGAGCACAGCTCTGCCTCCTTATGTCCAAATCGCACCTTGCCAGAGCACAGCTCTGCCTCCTTATGTCCAAATCGCACCTTGCCAGAGCACAGCTCTGCCTCCTTATGCTTAAATCGCACCTTGCCAGAGCACAGCTCTGCCTCCTTATGTCCAAATCGCACCTTTCCAGAGCACAGCTCTGCGCCCTTCAACATTAAGCTTTTTTGTTAATGTCTTAAATTTCAGATTCAAACATTCAAAGTGAACAGTTTTTAAAATATGAAATATGAATATGACTTTTCTGGAGTGGATGAGAAATTCCTAAATGATTTCTGCCCATGTTTCTATATTTTGATTTATTTTTGTTTAGTGTACTGCTGCCTAAACCTCACTTAAAAGCTAGACTCAGGTAAGAAGTGTGTAGGAAGCAAGCGGTGAATAATTTGATATTTTAATGCATTTGAATGATTAAGCAAGAGTATTACTTGTAGTGATAAGGGATTCTGATGTAATGTATGTTTCATTTAAATGTTATTTGTCTACTTTTGTGTTGCTTTAAAGAGTAAAACAACATGCTGACAAATGACCGTGCAACATTCGTAAGATTATGATGAAAAATACATCATACGTAATAAACTGCTGTAAAGAGCAGCTTATTCAGGACCGCCCCCCCCCCTCTACACAGTACCTGACCCCTCCTCTTCTGATTCTCCCTGAACCCCTGCTCTTACCTTATTGGCTGTCCAGACAGCTGTGGCTGAGGACACCCACTCCCTGGCGTGGATCCCAGCGTCGATCCAGATGGCCGGACGCTTGGTTCCACCCGTACTGAACTGCAAGAAAGTTTCAGTGTTAACGCCACACAGTCCTGCTGTGATGCTTGGGATTTCACCTCACACTTGCCCCCAGTGTTTTTGATTCGCCGAACACACTAACATTACAATTGTCTTAAAGGCTAAGGTTCCGAGTTGAAAATCCAAGCATGCCACCACTGCATTTCAGGTTCAGCGAAACGGATAAAGATCAGCACCGGCAAAGTTCACCCAACCCTGAAACATGCTCTTTATTCAGAAAAGCTCCCTGACTTTTACATCATTTTGTGAGATTTCCCTCCCAAAGAGCACATCTCACATTCACACTTTTTTTTTACTTGTTGTAATGTAAGCAGCCATCCTTTCATCCCTAGAGGAGCTTCACTCGAGTTCTCTGTCCTACCTTCAGAGCATACATGGGGCGTTTCTCATAGGAGTATCCAATTGGCACCTTGGTGACTAGATGAGAATGGCCAGCGACCAGGCTGTCCATCCAGCTGTAGATCTGTCACAAGGAAGCAAATGCGCGCACATTTGGTTGGGGTTTGTTTCCACCTGAAGTGCGTGTACTCATCCTTAATTAAGGCAGACTCCCGGCATCCACCTCGTCCAGTGTGTGATAAGCCCCGAAATCAAAACTCTTAGCTCTGCTCTCCCTTAATCTGCTGGCCTTCATGTTGGCTCTCTCCTCTTCCAGCAGTTCCTGAAACACACAGAACACTCAAAGCTCCTACGGCCAAGCAGAATTATTCCCACTAATTGGCTTTACTTTACTTCTGTGACATTAAAACAGACTCAGAGAAATCCAGGCGAGGAACATTGTCTTCTGTCTCAGATGACAACAGCACGGGGCTTTATGTCTGAGGTACCTGCACATCTTTGATCATAACATAGTGAGGGATGTTGTTTGATTCCAGGAAAACTTTGACTGCCGGCAGGCTGGCGAAAGGAACTCGGACGTCAATGGGCAGATCAGAGGAGACGGGAGAAAGCCAGAAGTCCAGCTGGGAGAATGATCACAAGAGACAGGGCCGAGTAAGAATCCATTGTGCACAATGCTCTGGCTGGGGTGACTTCTGTCCCTCTTCAGGGCTGGGCAAACGGCTCAACGAGGCATCAGAGCTTCTCTTTATCTCTGACAAAAGGACACTGTCTCTCACTCCAGGAGCTCTTGGGCTTTTCTCCGTAAAAAGATAACTTTTTTTTGTCAAATGGCGTTCAAAGCCCAGCCTCACGCCTCATTCCGTTCATCTTTTCCCGCATATTCTATTTTGCCGGTGGCTTTTGGGCAGATAGAGTGCCGCCAGATGTAGATTAAACTGGAGAAGAGTTCAAATACTGTACAAATTGAGCAATTCACTGGCTGAATGAGAGCCCCGTTTTCAGTAAATCTACTATTTTGCAGTTGTAGATAGTAAATTCAACGCTATTTCAGTGCAATTGTGCAGCATAGTGTTTCCTGTAACAAAAAATAAGGATGTTAAAAGTTTTGTTCCTGATTTAGCGTCTATATTGTTGTGGTCGCACAGTGTTGTGTTGCAGTGTGTGGAAAATGACTCCCAGCATGTTCTCCTTTACCTCAATGCTTTCCTGCTTCTCCAGGGCCTGCAGAAGGTGAATATGCTCCTCCGACTCTGCATTGATTCTGAGTACTTGCTCTCTAAAAAGTGGGGAAGAATAACAACTATATAACTGTTGTTTTTACTAAACAGCTTTTAATTTTTAGACCACTACTGGATTACTGTCACGGAGCTGAAAGTCAGGATGCAGTAATTAACAGCTATAAGGTAACACGAATCTCCAGTTACTTGTATAGCTGATGAGCGTGTTCTTCAATTAAGTTTATAAATGTTCCGTAAATTAACCTCGTGAGAGTGATATAACACAGACTGTCATTTTAGACTAGCTTGCATGTAGGATAAGCTTTGGAAGTCATCCAAAGAACATCCTATTTGTCAGATTCACATTTTAATCCAGAAAATGAGCACAGCATCCCTGTTTGACTGGCTCCCTCTAGTGGTTAATCTTCGAAATTTAAACTAAAAAATATATATTAAAAAATCAAAAATGTCTTATGTCATTTTTAAATAACAAATATAGTACAACTTGTGTCTTAGTAAACAGAATACTTTTGAATAAGTTTCAGAAATACAGATAATTTTTGTTTCTGATACTAATACAGTATTAATATACACACAAATCTAAGACTTGTGTAAAATATAATTACAGTAGTATTTCATACATTTGCAACGTGTATGTATAAATTAAGATTAAATTAAGATATAATTCTCCCTGTCATCATGAATAATTTTAGCTTTCCATCAAACACACACTCAGAGTATCAGAGGTGGGTAAAACTGACACTCAAGTTCAGAGAGTAAAAGTCCAGACCATGGTTTTGTTTCAGTTAACCAGTTGAGTACTCTGTGACTGTGACTCTTTATGCTCAATGGGTTGGCTGAAACAAAATCTGTGGACCTGAACCACTCACTTCTGTACAGAATTCCATTAGCCGACTCACCCTGCAAAGAGCTTCACACTCTGGGCCACGGTGAAGAAGGCAGCGACAACCAGGAGTCCCTTCATGGTTCGGGATCAGCACTCACTTCCAAGGGATGGTAACTTTCTGAGAGCTGCGGCCTTTATACTGACACCAACATGTGCTATATTCCCAGGACAGAGCGGAAACCGGTATATTTTTCCAGCATAAATAGAAATAATGTCAAGGACTTGTTTGCAGATAACCCTTCAGCCTTGCACTCTCTCCTCTCAGTTGCTGATTTAGTTTTTTTTTCTCAAGCTATACCTACATACTTTACTTGTAATACATAGAATATGTATAAGTACCTTTCTATATATATTTCTGGGCAAAAAAATGGGCCAAACCCCAAATGGCTCAATGTTAAGCTTTACAACAATAAATGTCCTAACAACAAATAATTGGTCAGATAATTAGCTAGAACAAAAATAAGGCACTCTCGAGGTCTGTGCTACCATTTGCTCGTCACTGTTCCCTGCTGCAGTTAGTGGGGAAAAAGCTGGAACAAGGGAAATTCACTTATACAGTCGTTTTGGATGCAAAGATAAAATCATGAAAAGATGTTCGGGTTTACAAAATTTTGCAAAAATATCTTCCGGCCATTTGCTGTTGAGATCATTAAAAGCTTAACGTTTTGCAGTTTTGTGCTCACTGTTCACATTCAGCACGTCACATTGCCACAGATACCTTTTCAAGACTGCGGCTTTCGCTAAAGGAAGGACCATAAAGGATTCCCAGTGATTCTGTGAAGACCGAATACAAGACTGATGCGGAGTTAAGTGTTTTACATGCATTTATTCTACGGGTCGACAGTGGATGGCCTCCTCGATGTTATTTCAGTTCACTTCGGTTGCAACATCCAGAAGTTTCACCAACATCATCATTTCCTCAGATGCCTAAAGGGCTCCTGCAGCTTTTTCACATTTCACACAAGCTTTGCCCTGCAGCCCCAAAGACATGCGGTTAGGCTGATTAACATGATCTACATTGACTAAAGGGTCCGACTGTGTGTGTGCATGCACCCTGCAACAGACTCACATCCCACTCGAAATTGCAAAAGTCTCTTCTAGAGCAATCATCATTTCTATCATTACAAAAGAAAACCCCAAATGAGGAACCTGCCTTTAAGAACGAAAAACATCATCTAGCATAAGCAAACTATATGGACAGTAGCAGGGAGTAGAATTTCTGCCCCCTGTTACCGATCAGCCAGTGGCGTTTCCGTTGTGTACAAGTTCACTGAACAATGCTTCAGGACCTGGATGGTGCACAGCTCACCTGTGGGCAGCTCTGTGCCCATGTCCACATGGTTCTGGGCTCATACCCAATGGCAGAGTGACCTTATCGCTGTTTCGCCCTTGAGCAAAGCCCCTAACCCCAATTTCCCCAGGGATTGGCTAACCCTGCTCTCTTAACTTTAGCTGTATACAGTACTGCACTTAAATAAATAAATGCCACTGTGTGAGGGCTTTGCAAAATTCGTTCCATTAAAATAACTTCCCCTGGTTCTAAAACACTAGCAGAGCAGAAAAATGAAAGCAGAGATCTATCTGTAAACCCCCGGCTAACGCAGGTAAACCCTTTACAATTTTCCTTTATAGTGCAGCCCATCTACAGCTCCGTATGTCCCACGCTAGCCATTTTTCACATACGATATCGTATTACAGATGATGTAACATTAAAAATCGGTTTCTTTAAAGGTGTTTTGTATCTTTGTATGAGATATAAGGAGCATAACTGATATAAGCACGAAGTATAATCCCCAACAATTTAGCTGCACTTCTGGAGGTTCCACACTGTTTCAACACCGCTGCTACCCACATGCCTTCATCGGAAGATGGGGTTTAATTTTGACAATGACACGACTGACTGATTTGGCAAAGTATTCAATCTCTTCTACGTACGAGTGATGAAATCACAAGCCAGGTATCGCTCTTGTGGAGTGGACAGCAGGAGACGCGCATGCGATTAACACGCGTTTTAGCTGCCTGGGTGTTCACATCGATTTTAAGTTACAACGCTGGGACAGCTCGCATAAGTAAACTCCCAGCGCCCCCTGGGGGTTTCGCGGAGAACCAACATGACGAGGATAAAAAACTGTCTAGCGTGACTTAAAATGAAGTCACCGCGCAAATTCTCATAGGTGGAAGCAGCCACTGTGTACACGTTCGCTGGCATTTATCCATAATGCATTTCAAGCCATGTTCAAAAGGCCCTTATTTCAAAACGCTGCCATGAAAATCATTCAAAAGTATTTTTCGTTATAAGTAAGGTCAAGTGCTACAAGCATTTAATGGATTTTTTGGCAAAAAAATTAATGGATTTTTAACAGCTTTCAACATGAGGGTATTGAGTTGTTTTTGTTCAACAGGTTCATTGTAAATATTAAAATATATTTGATTTCCACTTCTATTGAAGTATATTTTTAGATCATACTCATCTCACGCTATACAGAAATTGTCCACGGCAGGGGAAGAGAGATTTAGGTACAGGATGCAAAAGGTCTCCACATTTAAACTTACCCAGCTGTGCTTAATGAGGTATTCGGCGAGATTTGGGCTAACGGTTCGATACACTAAACGTTTTGATTGACACTGGCCGAAATACATACACTGTTACTTTCCTGTCTGGTGTAGATTTGCCAGTCAGCCACAAATGGACAGCAGCCTAAACAGCAGACAACCTTATGTATAGTGTGCTACAGTTTAGGTTTGTGTACTGAGCCCCAGTATACTGTAATGTTACATATTATATGAGGATGCGTTCATAGGTTTACTGCTTTATTCTAATAGACATCACTTCATGTTAGGTCAGATTTAGATGAAATCGTTAGTTTTGCTGTAACAATATGAATTAGCCTGAGATGAAAAGCAGGTTAACGACGACATCCAACATAGGCTTGGTATAGATATTAAGTCTACTTACACCGCTTGCTATTTTTTAGAACGCTATGATATGTTTTTTGCTTTATTCCTGATTGTTTTTTCTGTGTTGCATAATGCTTTACTCTGTGTGACCAAAACTGCATCCACCACAACTTGCTCAGAGCCCAAAACCCGCATGGGCGAAATACAAACAGAGTGTATAAATTCTGCAAATACTGGTATAGTATATAAGTTTTTGAAAAATGTTTTAGAAAGTGCCATCAGCGTTCGATTTATCTGCGCCCCTGGTCCCAGGAACATAATTCACTTTGCAACATTTAGACAATCGTGAAAAATGCTCAATACTTTAAATATGTAATGAAATTGTGGCATTTCATAAACAAAATCGTGGAAAACCACCCTGTTTTGAGCCCTGTAGTCCATGTAAATAGCGCAGGTTATTTACAGACTATGTCTATACGAATGTGAACAGTTTGACTTTGGATTCAACTCCTTTCGATCGAACATCATCTTTTAAAATATCAGAGGATGCTTCATAGCAAATCCATGGGTAGGGGGAATGTGGTTAATTAAAAAATAAAATCCGTTTCTTCTGCAGCCTGGGGGAACCAAATCTACCGAAACGGAGCAATTCATTTAAGGAGCTTCCCCCACCCCTTCCAGTCCAATGCACTGGACAGACAGGTGTGCTGAATTTGCCCGGAAGAAAGGCGGACTCACTTGAGATCCCGCTCCCGTAGCGCCGAGGGTGGCTCTTCACCGAGTCCGTCCTGCAGTGTGACCATGCCACAGTTACCCGGCCATTTGTGCATGACAAACTTACCGCCACAAGAACATGTTTCAGTTGCTTATTGGATATTACGCAAGCAGGGGCGCCGCTAAGGGGGGGGAAGTTGGGACAATTCTATAAGGGCCCACGCCTGTTTTGAGCGGAATGGGTGTGGTGGGGGGGGGGCAACCTCATATTTTGTCATAGGGCCCAAAATTTCTAGCGGCGCCCCTGAACGCAAGTGTCAGTTTATTTTTCATCGCAAGGCAGTGACGAAATTAGTTGCTTGTGGACGTTTTATTTCTATAACTGCAAATGTACCAAGTCGATAACCCAGTTAGTTTCTTGAGTCACTTGTAAACGATAGTTTGAATAAATGAGCTATATGTATGATGTTTGTACGTGTTTTATAGTGGAAAATGTTGATTTAAAACATAAATAATATTAATTATTAATATTTGCAAGTGGATACGCAGGCATATGCGCAACAAAGACCCAAAGAACACGGGACGTATTACATATAGCTCGTAAACATTTAACAAGAGCACGAAAAGCAGCGGAATGGCAAAATCTAAATTACTGCAGGATTAACTGTGCACTGAAATGGGTTTTAGAGGTTTACAAAGGTCTCCATCGAGTACCAAGTCCACGGAAGCTGGCGTCGATGCTTTCGTCTGATGACCTTGCACTTAAGTGGCTATCAGTGCCAATGCATGTCTGCACACCGAGACGCGACAGGTCTGCACTGGTCCATCAGTCTCCTTTAACCTATCAGGAGAGACTTTTTAAAAATCGGTGTGTGTGTGTATGTGTGTGTAGGTAATTGTTTACCAAAAGGTGCTTTGTATTTTACATGTATGAGAGAAAAATTGACTACAGGGATATCTTTGTAAACAGCTTTTGAATGTAAGATGAAGGGAATTAAGAGTTAACCTTAGCGTGACAATTCGCAGAAATGCAGTCGATAGGACAGCGGTGTGAGTTAGGGGCGCATTTAAAAGGAAAGCAAATATGTTAGAGCGCATGTGCACCACCCCAGCTGGTTTGATCCGGTTCTGGGAGGGGGTGCGAACTATCTGTGTGCCACTATAAAAGGTATGTTAACCAGAAGTTCTTCTAACATAACTATGGAACTAATAGTGAAGTGGCTGCTCCCTGAATTCAGAAAATAAAACGTCATACTCTGAAATACTGACAGTGTCAAAACCTTCTACCGCACATGTACATGAAAAGAATCATACATTTAAATAGGCAACAGTAAGTCTAGAGAGATGTTAAATTTTGATGTCATTGATAGTTAAGAAAAAAATATAAAATTAAAACACTTATGTTCGCACTCAGAGGCGTAGACATACATGGTGCATGAGATGCGTACGCACCCCCCGTCAAGAAACTGTACATTTTTTTGTGAAATTCAGAAACAGTTAAGACTGTTCCCCATCGTCGTGAAATCGCATCCCGCGCTCTTGATAAGCACTGCAGTTTCTTATTGATACAGTTCATAGCAGATACAGCTCAATTTCAAATGATGTCGTCGTGACAATGGTTTGTTTTGCATTGGTTAGATGATTAAAGCAGCCTGTAAAATACATGAGAACAGCTGGTTGAGTCAGCTGTGTCCGCAAAACAGTAATGATTGGTTACTTCCATACTGTACCGGAGTTACTGAAAACGACAATGATGAGCAATCAATCGTTGCTGTTTCGCGCACACGGGTGACAACTAATTGTTCCTATGCACCATAAGCAATTAAAAATCGCACAGCAAATAGACCATCAGTTTACTGTTTTCATTTTCAACATCATTCTGAAAGTTCAGTTTTCTGCGGGTTAAAAATAAAATCACTGTAGTCACAATGAATTAGCTAAATTGTCTGCGGTTATCCACAATCATTTAAAATATATACAGTTTACTGTTAAAAACCTGTTCTTAAGAAACGAAATAGGCTGAGCCTCGCCGCGGTTGGACGCACCGGGAACCTGGTTACGCCGCTGGTCCGCAGTTCCATGTTTTTGCCAAAATCTTCAGGTGAGAAGCCACGAACACGTCGGTCTAATTGAGAACAACGTTCCTATTGTATCATGTGATAGTAAGCTTTTAAAAATAGTTTAAAAACATAAGGTGGTTGATACATTCGTATGCAGTGTAAGGTCCTTTCCACAAAACATTCTGTGTGATAAACATAACCGAAATGGCAGTTAGACAGGGTGTGATACATGTCGTATGGCATGAGATCTGATAAATTACTCTTGGCAGGGTATTTTTTTTGGTTAACGGCTTTAACGTCTCAGTAAACAGAAAATCCATACAACTGAAACACTGCTTGTCACTTGTAAAAATACTAAAAAAAAAGATAAGGCAAAAAAACATGAGTTGTGCGCTGAGAGCACACAGGTATTGGCACCACCACCTGCAGCTGAAGATCCGACCCCCACACGAAGCCGCCGAGCAGCACATTTATAGCCGCCGCAGACGCATGACGCTTCGGCGAAAGCTAAACAGGTCTGACGTACAAATCGCGTGGAACTACCCCGCTGCGCCTGATGACGTAAGTGAGGGGCACGAACGCCGACGCCTGGTCGTTTCGCAGGGTTTCAGCAATAACGCCAGCGCGGCGGAAACAGGACGGAGCCTCCGTCGTTCACAGCAGATGCCGTTAGACCTGTCAGCTGGGCCTCTTTTTCATTAAAAAGTGCCAGAATGGGAAACTACCGTTCAGTCCGGTGGCCGAAAAAAAAAAATAATAAAAAAAATAACAGCAGAGGCTAAAAACAAAAAAATGAAGCTTTTGGAAAAAAAAAGATAATTAAAGGAAAGGGTGAAATAAATAGTATGTCTCAAACTGGCCAAGCGGTCCAGCAGTGCTCTGCGGTGGTCAGGGCAGCGGGGAGAGAGCTTTGTCCGAGGCATATTCAGCCGGTTCCAGGGTACAGTCCTCCCTGCTGACCGGATCAATCAGCCCGCCCACGTCCCCGTCCTCGTCATCATCCTCTTCCTCTTCCTCCTCGTCGTCATCCTCCTCTTCCTCCTCCTGCAGGGTCTTGCCGGCCGTCTTGGGGCCCTTGCAGATCTTGAGGTGGCGGGTCAGGTGGTACTTGGTGAGGAAGGCCTTGTTGCACTTCTCGCAGATGTAGTCGCGGCGACCCTCGTGGGAGTTCAGGTGCTTCTTCAAGTGGTTGGACTTCCAGAAGAGCTTGTCACACTTGGGGCAGCGGATCTGTCTTTCTCTGCGGAGGGCGGGATACATCACAGAAACACAGTTTGGACGAGAACCAATCGGAATCGGCAGCAAGATTAATAACTACGACCAGCAGACGTCAACACTGATGCAGACCGACCACGACGCATGACATCAAGGCGAGTCGCCGGTGCAGCCTTACTGCGTATGGGTCAGCACATGCTGCTTGAGGTCCTGCCTCCTCATGAACATCCGGTCACAGTGGTCACATTTAAGGTTCTTGGCTCCCGTGTGAATCACCATGTGAGACGCCAGGTGGGCTTTCTGGGTGAACGACTTCTCGCACATGCTGCACCGGTAATTCTTCTGCCCTGAGGGATGGGGTCGGCAGTGGGAGGCTCAGATTATTCGTCGTTTATTACTAGACACGACAGGCCGGTACAGTATCATCATCAGAACTTCCACTGTTAGTAGCAATGATCCTTGCAAGGACTTTGTCCGTGTGCCTAGAACGAGCCGCAGGCAGAATAACGGCCAAGATCCTGGGCTGCCAACCTTGAATTTGTGATTCACCAACCTACCTGTGTGGATCTTGAGGTGGGTGCGCAGGTTGCTGGGGTCACTGAAGGCCTTGCTGCAGTACTCGCACTTGTGCGGCTTCATGCCCACGTGGCCCATGTAGTGAACGTTCAGCTTGGTGGAGGAGGTGAACGCCCGCGAGCATATGCTGCACTTGTACTTCCTCTCGCGTGCGTGGCCCGACCACGACGACCCGGGGCCGGATCCGGTCAGCTTGCCCTCTTGGTGGCCGTGGTGCGCGGGGTGGTTCTGGCAGGGGCTGTGGGCGTGGCCATGCTCCTGATCATGGGTGTGGTCCCCGAGGTGAGATTTGAGCTCTCCGAAGGAGCCGCAGTCCTTGTCACAGTGACAGAGCTGACCGCCCGGAACTTCGGGAACACCTGTCACAAAAAAAAATGTACACGCGATGGCACACAGCAGACATAGATGTGGAATAGCAAACATCCGATAGTGCAAATCTGTAGACCATATTTTCACAATAAACCTCAACAAGATGTATTGCTTCCCAAAATAAATGGATCCTGTATCGCATCAAAAAAAAAAAATCCAGCTCATCATAAATTACTTTCGTTGTTGTTCAATGTTCTAAAGAATGTTCTAAAAATATAAGCACTAATAGCTTGGAAAAAGGGCCCAAGCAAGGGGTAGATCTTTTGTCTAACAATAGCGGTGTGCTTTCCCACTAGACCAGGGGTCTCCAACTCCGGTCCTGGAGAGCTACTATCCAGTAGGTTTTCTATCCTACCTGGCTTCTGATGA
>JAABNX020000070.1:23577923-23591212 GCA_015163995.2 Mormyrus lacerda
AAGTGGTCCTGGTCCATAACCACTGGCAGCTCCAACCCGGATCCATGCAGTGGCATCACCCCCCCAGATACTTCCACTGCCCCCAGAGCTGCATGGTTTCGTGTCCTGCCGGCCAGCTGCTGCGTCTCCGCCACCACCCCCTCCATCGACGCCAATTCCTCCGCCATTCCATCCGGGGACATGGGGCTGCTCACGCGTGACTCCATGCTCAGCCCAGCATCTAGAGGCACCTCATGGGCACCGGCCTGGTGGAGGCTCCCCTGACCCCCCACCTGCCGAGAGTCCAAGGCCACCAAGCTCTGCTCGAGGGGTGCCCCAGATCCTGTGTACGGGTCCAGGCCCGAAGGGTTGCTGCTGCTCACGGACAGGCTTCCATCCATATTAAGGCTGCTCGGGTGGATGTACTGTGGGGGAGGACGGTCGGCCAGGTAGGACAAAATACCTGCAAAAATACCCGAGAGGGGTAAAATAGGTTATAGGCAGGGATGGACATAACTGGTACGCAAGTATGCATTCATCTATAAAAACGATACGTGTGACAATCGATTGTGGTGTAAATACGTACTTATTTTATGTGCATTTGCGCTGATATGAAAACAAAATATAATGCATTTTAATCTTTATATGCTAACTGTACTTCATTTGCGGTATAAAGGTATTTTCTCGTCATAGCAGTGCGAATGCACACAAGTACATATTTGCGCTTTTACAAACAATCAATTGTTGCACGTATGGTTTTTAAAGGTGACTGCGCACTTGTGTACCAGTTATGTTCATCTCTGGTTATAGGTGGATGTTAACTGCCTGAGAATCACAAGCAACAGATCTCACTAAAGCAGAACCAGGTAACCTCTAATCTTACCTGGAAGAATGTGTCTGAAGTAGCTACTCTCCAAGTGGGGGTAGGGAGGAGGGGGCAAGGTGTAATTCCTCTCTGGCAAGCCACACATCACCCCCCGATCTCCTATCGGACCCATGGGCAGCATCAGGGACAGGGCAGAAGGGAGAGACCCTAGAGAAGGACCAAGGTTGGGGATGGCCACGGGCATGCCTGATTGAAAGGAAAAAAAAACATTAAAGAAATCCCTATTGTTAGTAATTGATGCATTAATTGTGATTTTCAAGGTACCCAAAGAGGGGGCTGCTGAATGCCTGACCTGGAGTGGCGATGGGGTTGTGGGGCGGTGAGGTGGGAAGGCCCAGGTGAGTCCCGCTGACGGGGGGCACATTCAGCTGCTCCATTCCCACCGGACTCAGGTTGATGTCATTCATCCTGGGCGAGTTAGAGCACAAACCCACATACAGATAAGTGACTTCTATCAGGGGGCAGTTCCAGCTATTTTTTAACAAGGCTCTGCAAAGGACGGAAGTACCTGATGGAAGGCGTTTTTCATTCATGACAACATTAACGCAAAGCCGGTTTCAGGCTGCAGGAAACAGAAAAAGGCACAGTCACTGGCAGCTCGCACCAATTTCCAGCCTCTTATAATACACCTTTATTAAATAAAGTAATAGCAACTCTAATTACAAACGTACAGAATTATTGATTATCTACTAATAGCCACCACTTAATACAATCACACTTACAAGTTTAAATAAGCATTACAGAAATCATATACCCAGTTCAGTAACTGAAGCTTGGTATTTAGAGTCAGTTACACGATGTGCAAAATGTTACTAAAAAACACTGGAAACATACCCGATGCCTGCGGTGTAGATCAACATATACCAAGAGCACATGAGTAACATATAAAAAAACCAACGCCCCCTCGCCTTCCTGCTCAGCATTTACGCCGTACGCCCGTCATATCACTACAACTATTTGACATTTCGCAGATTATCTGAGAGCAACTTCTAGCCGGCGAGGCTTAACAGCCAGCGAGCCTCCGAGCCAAGTTAGCCGGCGAGGCGGGTCAGCTGGTGGCCGGGAGGGAGCGAGCCGGGCAGCTAGTAAAGGGATACGGACTCATATGCGGGAATAAACGTCGGTTTAGCGAGCAGCCGGAGTGTTGGCCGAACAGTAAAGCAGTGGATAAAAGGATAAAAGACAATTAATGAGAATAAACGGCGAAGGCGGAGCAGAGCCACACAAAGAATGGAGCATTATGGGTTAGCCTGACAGCTAGCAAAGCTACAACACCGACAAGGAGCGGAGTGCAAAACAAACGGCGTGCTTCCAAACAAAACGCCCCGAGATGCTCACAAAACATAATCACTTATACAGTGTTTTCGAAAGTAATTATAATACGCACAACAAGGACGATATCTTTTAAAACACATATGAATAGCTTTAGAAGAAAACGCATTACCTCTTCGCTTCTTACTCATCTCAAATCCATCGGTGTGAATGTATAAATTTTTTGTCAAACTGCGCATGCGCGAAAATAGGGTTATACGCATAGTTGCGAAGTAAATTAAAATAGAAAATACTCTTGTAATTGATCTACTACGTTTATTGAAAACACATAAAGGAAGTTCATGATAAAAAATATTTGGTAAAATCACCGTATGTCTCTGTACATAAATTATTGTACTGTAAATATATTTTTGGGGAAATGTATATTTCATAAATTTTGCAATGTATACAGAGGATCCCTAACGAACAAACGCGCAAAGCATATTTTCTTTCGCACTGAAGTGAAATGTGCGTCAGTTTTTAAATGCAATGGAAACTGCAATGAGCATTTAAACATCAAAATTATGTTCAGTTGCTTTACCTAAGATTATGAAGTTTTTTAATTTAAGCAGAATCAGCATCCGAATCCTTTTATTCGCCATGTACAAAAACGTATAAGGAACTTATAAGTACAGGTGGTGGCATGAATATACAATTTAAAGCTACTGTAACAACAAAAATACACAACAAATAAACAGAATAAAAACAGAAATAACGAAATATAAGTGCGCTATTAATAAATAAACATTCATTTCGGTAGTAAAATTAGTTTTATGTTATTATACACTTTTGCTATTTTCTGACATATTTTGTTATATATTCTTCTGCTACAATTAAATATGGCGAACAGCTTGAATAAATTGTTTTTTGCAAGTATATCTTTAATATAATGCCATGGGATATGGCAAGCTCAGGATTAATTTACATATCGCAAATAGAGAGGATGGGAAAGGGTTAACCGACCAGAACCCGATCTTATCACACTTCTGGCAATCTGATTTATGAAAGTAATACTGGGAAGAAAAAAAACAAGGCATATACTTCATCTCTGAACCCTCTGCGGAGCAGTACAGTGTCACATGCACAGTAGCGGAGCTGACAAGAAGGCTGGGTTTGGCGAAGAGCTGTTTCATGGGGTCTAGTGTCTGAGACTCGTGGTTATAATGTAAATCATCATCTAAGTGGAGAGGTAAGAATGACTTTATGATATTATAAATTGTAATTATTGTAAAGAGGATTACCATAAGGGAAAAGCAATAATTAAAAAAAAATACAATTCGTTAATAAAAATTTAAATAATTTAAATAAAAAAATAATTATTTGTTCACATCCATCAGGAGTAATTGATGGGAATTTCAAACTTCGTTATGAATAAAACCGTCAGACACTTGAATAAATGTAAAGGTAAATTCACATTCTACGCCACTACGTAGTTTTCTTTTAACTGCTCACATCAGTGAATAGGATACTGCTTTAAAGCTAAACTGGATTTTGAATACTTATTCTTAGGCTACTTGTTATCTCGCTTTCAGTATCCACTTTGTAGCAACGCGCTGCTATCCAAAACGATTATCTCTGTCCTCGGGATTATCTGAGGGAGACACGGTGCCAGGGTCAGACGAGTAACTGTTCAATTACTGTTGCAGGAACATGACAACCGAACGTCAGCAAAGTTATTTCGAGCGGCTCCAGTATCCGCGCTCCATAGCGCTCGGCTTCACGAAGGATCAGGCCGGCGCACCTTTCCGGGATGCTTTTGGGGTGCCCTTCCATTTCGAGCCCGCTTACCTGGATCCCAGCTGCTGTCACGGCTACACCGGGCGCTTTTCCTACTTGCAGTTCCCCGGACATTTGGGCGTGTATGATTGTTCATTCGAACCCGCGTTCATCCGCAAACGAAACGAAAGGGAGAGACAGAGAGTTCGGTGCGTCAACGAAGGTTATGCTCGACTCCGGGAGCACCTCCCGCAGGAGTTTGAGGATAAGAGACTGAGTAAAGTGGAGACGCTTCGAGCGGCGATAAATTACATAAAACATTTACAGAGCGTCTTGGACCTGCACGTTTCTGACGCGGAGGATGGACTGCGGTCGCCGGAAAACTTGCGAAGTCCCCCCAGGGTTCTGCACCAAGCAGAATGTAACAGCGACGGGGAGTCCAGAAACAGCCTGAGCGACTGTGGGGAAACAAACTGTTAAAGCAAATCGAATTATTAAACACGTAAAATAAAAGCTGTTTACAATAGCAATGGCACAGCAGGCTATTTACAATGGCAAGGGGTAACGGCTATGATTTTTGTGTGTCAGTGTCAGATGAGGCATCCCATTTATTACTTGTAATTCATAATGTAAGACGGCATTGATTCAGTGGCATCTATATATATGATGGAAAGTCCTAATGTCGGACTTTAACAGTGACTGTAAAATAATGAAAAATATGAGTTTGTCTAATCGAGTTTATTAACGTCTAGGTTTTGTACATTTCTTTACTTTGCCGACTATACGGGAAATCCTAATCTCCGCTTTTATTTTTGTACGATATCTCCAAACTGCTGTGATTTCAGTATATACTGGATATCAAGGGCACCATAAAAGTACGGGGGTGGGGGATTTGGACCATTAATAGACTACCCTGGGTTGGAGGCCCAAAATGATACGCTTTCATTGGGCCCCCCATAATCAGAGTATCAGATGCTGTATGACTTGATTGTATTGCAGGTTGTTAGGTTGGACTAAACGTCTGGATTTACATTGTCCTTCAGGTTTTAAATAATCCAAGGTTTTATGCAGAAATAAATTATGAATACGCCAGTATTTGTTTTCAAGAATAGTCTGTACCGCGAGTAGTTATAGTTTTTGAGCCAATAATACAGATCTATGTATGTTACTGTTTTTCATAGTCCGATAGATAGATAGATAGATAGATAGATAGATAGATAGATAGATAGATAGATAGATAGATAGATGGCTCCAAGAAGAAGTTAAAGTACATGCATACTGTATATAGAATGTATGTACTATAGGCGGGAATACAAAAATGTTTTAGCGTATAGCTAATAAAAATAGAGTGTCAGTTAATAAATTCGCGTTTTATGTAGCCTATGAGATACAAACACATGTGTTGATTCAAATTTTCAGTTACCCTTGTAGTTTAGGGGCGTTTTATCCCATCTTGTTTTCATTGAGGTGGTTACACTGTTAAACAGCCACAAACACAAAAGTATCACTCTGATGTTTTTGTTTTGCCCAGGTGTTGAAAACAAATAAAAGCATCTGAACGTTAATTCCCAGTTTCCAGCGTGTCATTTCCAAAGAATTTCACTCGCCGGTTAATGATGCAAACACCTGCGGAGTTCAGGTACTCAAACTTATGTATGTGTGTTTATAATCAGGGGCGTATGTTTCATATTAATATTGGGGGGGAGGGGGGGGACTGGACGAGTGGGACAGAGGTGTGACGTCAAGTCGTTGTATAATGCGATTCTGTAGTCGCACTGTGCACTTCGTTTATGTTCGTTTTTTTTCGTAAACTATTGCTGTTACAATATATATAAGGAGAATTTTATTTTTCCATTTTACTGTCATTGATGTTTGTTAATATGGCAAGTGCGTTATGTCCCGAGTTATGTACGGTGAATTATTAAAATTATTAGCGAGATTCTGCCACGAATGTCAGGCGATTCACTGTGGGAAAATGGCCTCACCTCAAGGTCCAGTGTGATGCTCTTGTCACACTCCTGCACCTCGTCTCTCTCATAAACACATCCTAACTTTCCGGAAAGAAAGACAACACACTATAGAAGATCTTCTCCTAGAGACCCATAAAAGTAAATATAGGAGATTTAGTGAATCTCTTCTTGGTAATAAATGGGACTTTCTGTAAGCACTATTTATGAACCAAATGATTCTGAATTTCTGGTAACTGAGTAACTATGGCATTTTCCAAATAAATGACAGATCTGGCTTCTTACTCATTGTTATGCTCTAACAGCAAATGCAACGTGATGAGAATTGTGAATGACACAAACACTATACTGTATGTACCGCTTCGTTATCAGCGTGGCTATTGTGTTATGCTGTTAACTTACCAAGCTAGTTGCAGTTTGCACAATCAAATATGATAATCTTTATGAAACTTAATCGACATGAGACGATTAAATTCCACCATTTCACATAATCTTTTATTGATTATTATTGATGGTTATGATACGAGGTCTTCACTGAGTTTACGTGCAAAGCCATGCGCTCAGCTGTCTCTTTGCTCGCGGGTCTGGAACCGAGCAGAGGTATATTAATCGTATGTGTTTTTGTAAACCAGGCATTGCATGTCATATTATTGAGGGGGATGATCCCATTTGTCCCCCCTAAATCTACGCCTATATGTTTAAGATGTGATCTTTTTTAGTTCCACATAAGAAAAACCACATGCTACTATTAAATATATTCAAAAGTGTCCTGGTTGCCATGCAGTCAATTTTGTATAGATCTCGCGGTGTTTTATTTTCTCAAGTCGGCAAAACAATTAGCATTTCTCCAATTATACATTTGAGGTTGGTATTCTCCAAGTTTGTAACACCTACGTAACAGCAAATTCACGGCAGCTATGATAGAACAAAATAAGTTGAATTACTTACGTCAGTCAAGAACTGCCTGTAATATCACAGATACACCGCCTCACAGCCACAGAGCGCACACCTACTAAGGTAAGTGAAAATGTTTTTTAAAAACTTTATTTTGTGTTCTCGCATTGCTAATCAACACGTGTTGGGCACCATCAGATGATATACATTTTTATGATATCTTAATGCAAATCATGTATCAAATAATTTGCTTTAATATGATTTTACAATTAATGCTGACAATGTTTCTGTAGTATTAGTAAACTATAAACGTCCTGGTAGAAAAGGTTTGGGTAATTCTATGCGAAACAAAATTTTGAAATCAACTTTAATGTCAATTTCATTAAAATACAATCGCACAAATGTACTCTTCTGCAACAAAATAATACATACATACATATATACACAAAATCAACTCCGTGAAATAAAACTCCAGATTTGTGCATAATTAAAGATACATCTCACACATGTACTGTGTGGATTTTAATTTAAAGTTTGGCGATGAAGACTAAAGTACCAAGAATTCCCTTTTATCCAGTCGGTGTGTAAAAACACGGCTCTTCAAAGTTCACCTGGAGACTTCAAAACATGAACTCGATAGTCTTGAGGAATGTATTTCACCAGGTATCCCTCAGCCCTCAGGAGGAAGTTTATGTGTAAACTAAAAAGTGCAACACCCGCCCAGTTCATCTGTTTGCGCTCTATGTGTAAGGAAACTTGCAGAGACACAACCCAACTTGCTATTTCCATCTATTAAACGTAAAACTGAAAATAGGGAGGGGAGAGGAACGCCAGCAGAGTCGGCTTCCCATGAACCATGCAGGTAAGGGAGAATGGTTTTTCATTGCCAGGGAAGCATGAAATCTCATCAAGAGATCACTTGCCACTATACGTGAATTAGACCCAATAATTAACACTCTGCAGGTACCCTGCGCTTGATGGTTCAGTGAATGGCTTTGGAGAACGAACAGGGGATACTTAGATAAAAGCATGTTCCGTAATGGCTGTTTTCACTCAGATGCTAATCGGACGCGAATAGTGAATTCCTCAGCGTCATCTCTCTCGCCAAATCTTTTTTGGTTTTATTTTGCTGTGTGTCAGCTTGTGGGCATCGTTTGATACTGATCGTTTTAATCTTTGTTCCACCTTAGCAACGTTAAAACGTCTTGCAATACAAAAGGTTGTATAAATTCAAGAAAGGAAGTTATGAATGATTGTCAGCCACCGGTGTGAGCTGCAATGTCTCTGTACATTTCAGGCTTTTGTTGAAACTTCCAGGACATTATGTTTGCCCAAACATGAATGCATGTCTTGATTCTTGCCTCATTTTGGATACTGCTATTCTTTATCAAACGAAGCATTATAGTTCTTCCTGTAAAATAGGTTATATTGACCTGCATATAAATACATATACATACAGACATACATCACAATTTTTAGTCTCACTCATTTCTTCATTTATGAGTATGTGCCTGTGTAAAACATATGATTTTTTGCAAACTCCATCCTGGCTCTTCCCTGCTTCTAATTGCTTTATGGTCTAAAGTCCTGCTTCTAGGAGCCTGATATTAACTGTCCTAGCAGTGCACTTCACACCTGCACTTAATGGTTCCCATTCCTTTTGAAAGTCCCTTGAGATCATCCTTCGAATTTATGAGTCACTGTCAGATAAGTTGACCGTCATTCTCTGGCATTAAAAAGCTGCTTCTGTCCTACACCTGGCTGGTTTTTGGTTATTGCCAGTGTCTCCAGCTTCACATTGATCTTGTGTACTGCTGTCTTAGAAACTTTGAGCCTGGAAGCAGCCTGCCTCACTGTGTAGCCTTCTGCTAGCAGAACAAAGATTAAACCAGGATTTAAAATCGCACATTTTTTAAAAATATAGAGTGGTCTCTTAATTTTTTCCAGAGCTGTATATACAAATAAACACACACACACAGAGGCATTAATCATGGGGGAGACTGAAGGGACACATCACACCCAATAGATATATGTGTGTGTGTGTGTGTATACATAGATAGAGTGAGAGAGAGAAAGAGAGAGCTATAAATGGAGCCTTGAACTTCAAGTGAGACCAAACAATCCTTTCAATGTCATCATAAAGCATAAATCTAAAATTCAAGTAGTTTCCCTTGGTCTTAATTATGATTTAAGGCTGACCCAAATATGTCTGTTCAACCTGGAGATACTGGGCAAATGTTGAGACACATGGATAGAATATTATGAAGAACGGCATGAGGATGAGGGAGCAGATGAGATGAAACGTGAAATGGTGTTTCGGGGTAAAAGGTTTCAGTTTCACGCTGTTCATATCTCAACAAAAAGCAACATATAAGAGTGTAAAGCTCAATGATTTTGCTTGTACAGATTTTTAGCCACTTGAGTTATCTGTGACACTCACCACACACACACACACGCACGCACGCACGCACGCACACACTCCCTCTCACCCTGGGATCATGGGCTGTCGTGAGCAATAAACACCGCCATGACCGGTCCCTTTCACAATACACAAAAAGCAAAAAGACACAAACAAACACAACAAGTTCATTGTGTTTGAACAAGATGCCTGCATGACCTGGGTAAATATGTACTCAGGAACACAATGCCACCATGTTATAAGCTCAGAAAACAGTAACAATATTGATGATTGCAACAGCATCTGATTATGAAATCCAGCAGCAAACACATTCACTCTGCCATTCCAACAGTGTGAACGGAACGGGCTTGATACAGGAAGCCCAGTCGAGCCAGAGACCACAGAAAAGTGAGTTAGCGTGCATTTGTGGGGCCTTGAACCTACACAGCTCTCAGATGCACGTATTGTGGTGCAATCAGAGCACGTGGTGCACCGGGCAGGCGTGTATCAGAGCCAAGCCTGCATCTTAGATTGGGAGTGAAGATATCCCTTATCGAGAGAGGCAACGTCAGCGTGGGACCACCGGGGGAGCAAGCGAGTGAGCAGCTACATGTCGTGACACAAACCTGTGGCAGAGCCAAGGAAAATGGCCCGATGCAAATGTGGCGGACATGGGGAAACTCTGACAGCCAGGTTCCCGCCTGCCGCTTTGAATTCAAGTTTTGTTTCTTAGAACTTTCTGGATGTTTTTCCTCCCTCGAACATTCTCACTCCATGGTTGGTTGAAGCCGCAGACGCGGAACAGGCAGATACAGAGGGTCTACTGTAGAAACATATTCTTCTCAAGATCTGCACTGGCTGAAATCCGAGATGTAAATAAGCACTTGACTCCTGTAAAACTTAAGTGAATCCAGACTTACACAGAGCAGGCTTAAGTACATAAACATAAACAAACATACATAAAGTTTACCGTTTAAGTGCCAAGTCGAATGGGCAACATGCACCTGTAAGTTTTTCATTGTTTTTTTCATTTGTTTCTGTTCTTTAGTATGTTTTACTTGTATAATTTTGGTGAGTTTTTTGCTATTAAGTGTCTTGAATGGTATGGGATGGTAAATCCTATTTACATAAAATTTGACTTATGCAAGTTACTTGCGTCAGTGAAGAACTGCCTGTGCTTAATGACATATCCAGAATATAATACAATTAACAATACAATCTCCACTCAAATTTTGTAACTCAACTTTACAACTTATTTGTCTGCATATAAAATTCAAGCTCAGTTATAATACATTTTATCCAATTCACACAGTACCAGATTGAAGCATCTGGAAGGATCATATCAAAGTTTTTGAATTAGATTAATGTTTGTACCAAAATGATGCAGTAAAATGCAACACCTGCAAAAAGGGTGCAGTAGTCATTTTATCTTCGAAATAAATCTCTAGGTTCAAATGAGTTCTAAATCAAGCAAAAATCCCTTCCCATTAAATCCTTATCAGTTTTACAGTAAACCAGCTGATCCACAGCACCGACTCAGTCCTCCAAGGCTATAGGTGTTCCTTGCTTCGGGGCCAACTTTGCCAGCTATGTTATCAACACAAATGTACCCAAAATAAAAGTGCTATAACTGTGAAATGCCCACCAACAGGGCACCAAGGCAAATTTTATATGGGAGGCCCCCTAACCAAGGAAACTGATGATCGTGTCACTTTCTCCTCAGTGCTGGTAATTCAGTAATTCTGCCTATAGCTCAAGCTGATCCCACCCACCAGTCCCAACAGGTGGGCACAATGATAGGCTGCATCGGGAATCACGCACGAGATCCTGCACCAAAATAGTACGTGAGACATAACGGTGTGTCCGAAACCACAGTGCGCATCGCTTAGTGCTCAAAAAGTACCTGGATGTCACTCCACATCCGGTCAGAATCCAGCCAGAATCCACAAGTGTGAACACTCTACACTTTTCGATCCCACAGTCCTAGACTCGACTCGCGAGGTTCGTTCGGTACTTCTTGTTATGCAGGACATCTGTCAATAAAGGTCAAAGTCCAGCAGTTCACAGGTAACGTAGTGTGACCGGAAATTGTAAGAAGTTTTGTAATCACACACAAGCGAATCGCACTGTGTGACCGTTGCCATAGTGTGTACTTTTTCCTCATTAAAGTGCATATTGTGCAGTGTGTGATTTCAGTCACAGCCATGGTAAGAGCTATAAGGATGAATGTTCCTTTAGTAAAAATGCTTCTTATGTATTTTAATTCATTCTGTGCAGATCTTGGAGCGTCCACTTCTGCTTAGGACAAATCTGAAGGGTTGCTGCCCCCATGTGCCTGGGACATGAAATAGATTTTTCATGTGATTTCTACAGCGAAGACAAGTTAAGCAAAGTATTTACAGAGCAACAGTATTCAAACAAATGCAACATCTCCGCATTATGTTGTTTCAAAAATTTATTGTGAACTTTTTCTATAATTAATAATATATATTGTATATATATATATATATATTATTATATAAATAACTACGTATCTACAATGGAATATAAAAATATACAAGTAAAAATGGGGACAGATCAGTGAAATTCCTGTCCTACATCTGTAAAGTTTCTGTAACTCGTAATGTAATTTTTCCGTAGTTGACTGTTTGTGTTGAACCACAACGGCTGGAACATTCCTCGACTCACGCACGGTGTAGTTCCCGGAGCTTCTGAAGGAGCCCGTCCCGCTCCCGCTCCAGCGTGGAGATTTTCTGGCTCTTCCGACTCACTTCCTGCAGGGAGCACAGCATGCTAGGTAAATAAAACTATCCGTAGCACGGGAGCTGTCCCATTTAAAGATAAGCATGGAGAGCTGGACTAAAACCTCAGGGAGCTGAAGAGCCCTCCTCACTATTTCATGAAAGGTGACACCCCCCAGCTGTGCCTTTTACTACAACGGGAGAATGCAGAGTGATGCACTAATTCATGTTCCAGGGTTGTAAGGGGTCCCATCATATTGCTTAATGGGTAATGGGGGATGAAGTCCCATGAAGTCGCATAATTCTTCTAACCCAAATTTGCATAGTGAGGGCATGCAAGGGGAAGACAAGATACAATGCTTGATAAAGCCCTTTTAGTGCCCCCCCTTGTCGAACAGTTCTATCCATACCTGTATCAGAACAGTGTTCTGCCACTGAAGGCTGGAGTCAGAGTTCTCTCCTTCCTCTAGACATGGCAGTGTTCTCGCTACATTGGGATCAAACATCAGATTTCCCAAACTGCTATTCACTCTCTGGATGCGAGACCTAATCAGGCAGTCTCTGGCTTCCTAGAGAAGGGAATACAAGCAAGAATGAAAGAATTTCATTGTAGGACAAAGAGCTACAGTACAGGGCCTTCAAGGACACAGAGGTTGTGATTTTAAATTCCAGGTTATGGGTAGAATTCTTAATATCTTTGAACGAAATCATTGGCTGATCTACGTATCATCATCATCATCAAAACACATGGTTGTGGGATCAGTAATGCATTTGTGAACCTCAACTTCCAAGTTCAGAACACAGTGAACTCAAGACGCACCAGATATTCAGTCCAGGGCTCAGGTCCATCATGTCGCTCTCGATTCTCCTCCAGTCGTTGATGATACCACATCCGGGCCCGCTCCAGAATCTCGAGCCCGGCCCAAAGGCAGTCCTTCTCACGCTCCAGCTCCTTCAGTCTCTTCAGCTAAGGCCAACGGAACAGTGGCGTTTACCCTGAAGCCTGTTCTGCTGGGAGTCTAGCGAAATGCTTGTTTTGCACACAGCCTTCCTTAACTAAATCAAAACCCACTTCTCAACCTAGAGAGGGACTGGAAAGCCAATAATTTCGCAATACTACTCCAAATGAGCAGAGTTAGGACCCATCCGTCATGTGTGTATCTCCATCGGTAATAGCAACGGCACACAGAAAATAAATGTTTCAGAGAATGAGGACAACCTTGTTCATAAATATGTGTAGGAATACCAGAAACTGAGAAAAACAGCTTAAAATTTCAAGGGAGATGGTGGGGGGGGGGGGGGGGATCCCACAATAAAATTCGTTGAATAGGGGTATCATGTTTTCTGTTTTCCGGGGGGGGGGCAAACACATTTAAACCATTAAAAAAAAAGCCGTG
>JAABNX020000070.1:23591312-23608260 GCA_015163995.2 Mormyrus lacerda
CCCCCCCCCCCCCCCCCCCCCCCCCCCCCCCCCCCCCCCCCCCCCCCCCCCCCCCCCCCCCCCCCCCCCCCTCCACATGTATCCCATGACAACTACAGCCTTGTTTAAAAGTCTCTGAAAAGCTCAGGTTGTCCAGTTATTATTGAAAATGAATAATTTAGCCTGCCCTGCGATGGGCTGGTGTCCCATCTCGGGTTGTTCCCTGCCTTGCACCGGTAGCCTCTGGGATCGGCTCCAGACTCCCCTTGACCGCGAGTAGAATCAGTGATTACAGAAAAAGAATGAATGAATGAATGAATGAATGAATAATATAGCCATCGGTTTTCACCTTCACGCTCAAGCTTCCACTACAAAGCAGTTAAGCGCCATCTAGTGGTCCTACATCACACACGCATCTTCCGTGAATAAGCATGCTGTAGCCCGAAGCGGCCGTGCCCTGCATCCTGCAGGAGGAACCCACAGGGCCACATCCTCCAGTGTCAGCTAGGACAGGGCACTCATGCACTGCAAAGCCGGCTGCAAAACGACTGCTCAAGCAACTGAAGAAAAAATAGAAAAAAGAAAGAAAGAAAAAAGGGAGAAAAAAAAGCAACTGTTGCCAGTACTTTATATTTTGAATTAGGGACTCAAGTCATTCTGGTTTTATTTCCACGGCATTTCAATTATGCTGTATACTAATAAATATTCTTTCAAGGTTATACACACAGATATGTGATTTTACAATATAAGCCTACTGGATGTGCAGGTCTTTACATTGATTGTGACTTTTTACAATAGATGAAATACACCCATTCTCCTCTATCTACTGATAGCATTTGACATATAATAGACTAATGGATTTCTGCCATATAATTAAAAAATTTTATGAAGTCATCTTTTTAGCTATAATATTTATGTCTGTGCTAGTTAATGCTTATTTTCATTATGGTTGTTTGCATGGATTACCTTATATCACTATTTTTAACAACATTGATAGCTAGTTAACTATCCTGATTGTTAATAGTGAAAATAACTTGTGTCTTGTTGACGCTGATATATCTGGCTCACTCACAACAGTCTATGCAAGTCCATTTAAAACACTAAACTGATCACTGATGGCTGTGTAAAGACGGGTTTCTGTTTGTGCCATTAGGGGTGTTTCATTATCTTAGCACTATTTTGTGAAGTAGCTTCTGAGAAAATGAGTTTTTTTCATGCTCCTGAAATAATAGATTTTTGGAGATCTGTGTTTTTCATTAACATCGATGATACATTATACAGTAAATAATCAGAGAAGCCTTCGTGGGACTCGGATATTGCACTCCAATTCACCCTCTGATTGGCTTTTCAATTCCTGCTGTCCTTTCTTTGTGTCCTACTTACATTCAGCCCTCAAAAAATCCACCGAAAGCATTCCAGCTAACTGAAATGTACATTCCCAAGCCGCCAGGCCAGAGCTGTGAATAATCATTATTATCCTAACGGCTGAGATGGGTGTGTCCCAACAGCGAATACACGTATATGTACATTCATGTGAAAAAGAAAGTGTCAATTGTAAGGTTTTATGCATCAGGACATAAAAGTCATCTGGTCTTAGAATTAGGTAATTATAACCTCAGATGATCAACACCACATGACATATTACATCGTGTTATTACAAAAACTAAGGCAAAATGCAGAAGCAGTATGTGACAAATTAAGTACACCCTTACTGCTTCCATAGGAATTAACAGCAGTCAGGTGCTGCTAATCAAATGCACTTGATTAATTGATCCATAAGCGTGACCATCTCTGTAAAAGCAGAAGCTTTGGTAGCTTGCTGTTCTAGAGCAGTCAGGTGTGTGTTAACACAGTGCCAAGAAGGAACAATGTCAGCAATGATCTCAGAGAAGCAACCGTTGTTGTCCATCAATCTGGGAAGGGGTACAGGGCCATTTCCAACCAATTTGAAGTCCACCATTCTACAGTGAGAAAGATTATTCACAAGTGGAAAACATTTAAAACAGCTGCCAATTTTCCCAGGAGTGGACGTCCCAGCAAATTCACCCCAAGGTCAGATCGTGCAATGCTCAGAGAAATTGCCAAAATCACCCAAAAGCTACATCTCAGACTCTCCAGGCCTCAGTTAGCATGTTAAATGTTAAAGTTCATGACAGTACAATAAGAAAAAGAAGTATGGCTTGTTTGGAAGGGTTGCTAGGAGAAAGCCTCTTTTCTCTAAAAAGAACATGGCTTAGGTTTGCAAAGTTGCATCTGAACAAACCACAAGACCTCTGGAACAATGTCCTGTGGGGAGACGAGACCAAAGTGGAAAAATTTGGCCATAATGCACTGTGCCACATTTGGAGAAAACCAAACAGAGTATATCAGCACAGACACCTCATACCAACTGGTGGTTTGGGCGTGTTCTGCAGCCATAGGACCTGGGCACTTTGCAGTTTTTGAGTCAATCACGAGCTCCTCTGTATACCAAAGTATTATAGAGTGAAATGTGATGTCATCTGTCCAACAGCTAAAACTCTGCCAAAATTGGATCATGCAACAGGACAACAATCCCAAACACACCAGCAAATCTACAAAAGAGAATATCTGAAAAAGAAAAGAATCAAGGTGTTGCAATGGGCCAGTCAAACTCCAGGCGTCGATTGAAATGCTATGGCAGGACCTTAAGGCAGCTGTACATAAATGAATGCCCACAAACATCGATGAACTGAAGCAATGCTGTAAATAAGAGTGGGCCAGAATTCCTCCACAATGATGTGAGAGACTGATAAAGTCATACTGAAAATGATTACTTCAAGTTATTGCCGCTACTGAATCATGCAGTATACTTAGTTTTTCCACACATGGCTTCTCCACTCTGGTTTCATTTTTGTTAAATAAATAATGACACGTTGGAATCATTTGTGTGTTGTTTTACACGTGAGGTTAGATTTAAAAAAAACTTCAGAACCTGGTAAGGATCAGATTTTTTTTATGCACCATAGAACTGAAAGGGGGTGTACTTTCTTTTTCACATGACTGTACATAGGGGATACGTGGGGAATAGTACCATAAAAATAAGCCCAGGAGTTACAAGGGGGCCTAAACGTCAGCGTTGTTAATCATCGGTCCCTCAAACAGATCTGAACTAAAAATATCCGTACCAACTCGCACAGAGTTTGCAGTCTCATACTCTTCAGGTGGGATAAAAATACACAGAATGTGAGAAATGCGCGACAAATAGACCACCAGCGAACATACGCGATAAGGCTGCGACACCACACCATTCACACATAGGCGAGCACCACGCCCCCCCCGTCGCCAGCCCCCTCCCCCCTCCGTGTCTCACCCAGAGGAAAAAGTGCAGGGAGTCCAGGTGCTGAAAGCCGCTCTGCTGGGGGATAACGGCCATGGTGTAGGAGCCTGGGAAGGCCATGTGGGAACCTAGCGCTAAGCAGGCACCAGAGCCACTGAGCAGAGCAGAAAGGATGACAGGAGGGAGGGAGGGAGAGAGAGAGAGAGAGAGAGAGAGAGAGAGAGACACTGACACTGAGACACGCAGGAAGGACACAGCTCGAAGGCAGACCATGTGTCACTGCAGTGGGCGGTTTCCTGACAGTGTGTGACTAACTGCAAGGAACAGGGTGAAGAGAGTCGACTTTAAAACAAGGCTGACCAAGGCGTGTGCGCGCGTGTACTGCAGAGGAGCAGAAGCAGCCTCAGAGAAGGAATGTCTCCCCAGACAGCTACAGAGAGCCTCCCTATCAATAATATTGCTTCGAACCTGAACTGAAATACCGCGTGATGTAAAAAGTTTGCATTTTCGTTTTACAGCCCTCGCCTGTTCAAACACGTCGTGGAATGTGCCCGTACCAGAACTGGAAGGTAACAGAACAGTGAGCAAGAATGACTGCCAGACTTAACGAATACATTATGGTGTCCCTGTTTAATACTCACCCACCCAACATGCCCCCCACCCCCCAACATAGGATTTCACCTGATCTACCAAAGAACCCAGGAACAAACTGCTTTTCCTGGGAGTCGCTACTAGGAGTCTATGCTTCATTCACGATGGTACAGGATACAGTCATGATATCAGTCTGACCTTTTTCTTGCATCACAGCAGCACTATTTGCAACAACTGAAAAAAAGACTTAAAGACACAAAGGCATATATTTACCATACCATCATAAGGACAAATTCAATATACATTTAGTCTTCAATTAAGTTCCATATTTAGTTAGGATTGACTGATATACAAAGGAGTGCTTTAGTCTAACCATCTTCCCCGCTGCTTCCGTGGCTCCCTTCACCTACCTTCATCTTTAGTGTTGTGGCATCAAAACCCTGAAATGCACTGCCATCTGCGAGATGTACAATCTATTTCAACTTTTAAGCCCTATATCTACTTCAGGGATGTTGTAATACATCTCCCGCTTTGTAAGACGGCCTTTGTTAGTCTTGCTACTGTTCTGTGGTTTTTGTGTTGGATTGTATGCATTGTAATGCATCCTTGAAAGTGTGAAAGGTGCTAGATAAATAAAACAACATCATTGTTCTTACATAGGAATCAACGACACCCGACAAAGGGGCATTTTTGGTAGTGTTGTAAATGGACTAAATATTTGATGCACTACCACTGTATAACTACAGTTGTTGAGTGAAGCTGCTGGTATGAATTAAAACCTTGCGTACTATAAAAATATATCATTAATAGATTGTTTGATTTATACTAAAGGAAGTTCATCTGAAATGTCCTATTTCTCGTAAAGCTTTGTGCACTATGACTACAAAAATTACCACTTTACACAGTACACAGAACCCACTCTCTGGACTTTATATACATGCAATGACATTCATAAATCAATGTATGTACATATGCCACTGTTCAAAAGTTTTGGGCTTTCCTTTTGAAAAAGCAAGTCTTTGTCCATTCAAATAAAATCAGATTGATCAGAAATACTGTACAGACGCTGTCAATGTTGCAAATGACTATCGTAGCTGGAAATGGCTGTTTTTAATGGAATATCTTCATGGGTGTACAGAGAGGCCCATTATCAGCAAGTTAGTCCTGTGTTCCAGTGGAATGTTGTGTTTGCTAATGCAAGTTTATCATTGATCATTAGAAAACCCACTCATCCATCCATCCATCCATCCATCACCTCCCACTTAATCCAAGGTCGGGTTGCGAGGGCAGCAGTCTAAGCAGGAAAACCCAGACTTCCCTCTTGAGTCTTTTCAGAGACTCTTCCTGCTGGGGAGCCACTTCATCCAGCTCCTCTGGGGGAATCCCGAGGCATTCCCAGGCCAGCCGAGAGACATAGTCCCTCTAGCATGTCCTGGGTCTTACCCATGGCCTCCCCCCGGTGGGACATGCCCGGAACACCTCACCGGGGAGGCGTCCAGGAAGCATCCTGACCAGATGCCCGAGCCACCTCATTTGGCTTCTCTCAATGCAGAGGAGCAGCCGCTCTACTCTGAGTCTCTCCCGAATGACCAAGCTCCTCACCCTCTCTCTAAGGGAGAGCCCAGCCACCCTGCGGAGGAAACTCATTTCGGCCGCTTGCATTCGCAATCTCCGTCCACTGGTCCATGGCATTAGAAAACCATTTTGCAATTATGTTAGCAGATGAAAATTGCTGTGCTGATTAAATAAGCAATAAAACTGGCCTTCTGTGCACTAGTTGAGTAACTGAAGCATTGGCAATTGTGGGTTCGATTACAAGCTAAAAATGGTCAGAAACCAAGAACTACTTCTGAAACTCATGAGTCTATTCTTATTCTCAGAAATGAAGGCCATTCTGAGCAAGAAATTGCCAGGAAACTCAAGATGTTTACAAGGCAGCGCAAACTGGCTCTAGCCACAATAGAATGAGAGGGAGACCACGGTGCTCATTAGACCGTAGTTTAAGAAACAGATGCCTCAACTGGCTGCTTCATTAATTACTACCTGCAAAAGACCAGTCTCAACGTCAACAGTGAAGAGGTAATCTAATTTCATGTACGTTTTCATGGAAAACACAGAAATTTCTAAGTGACCCCAAACTTTTGAACAGTAGTGTACATAGTTAGGGTTTACTCAACCTTTGATTTACCACTTGAGTCCTGTCTACAACCCATCATTGGCTGATTGCCTGCAAGTTATCATACAGAGAGCCAGACTAGGAAACCCCACCTTGTAAATGAATGTAACATGCAGGTTTAAGGTGCACTTCTTGATGATTGCTTATCCACTCCTACAAAGTACAGGGCACTAGGCAGCGGAAAACTGGGATACCAGTACATCTTTTAGAAGAAATGGTTTAGAGAAATAAACATATACACTTTCAAAGTTTAAGAGATGTGATCAGGAGGGAGTTTGTTTACTTTAGAGATTCAATGTACCACATCAATAATTTAGCTCCTGCTGAAATAATATCCAGAGTGACTGACTGAAATACAAATTTAATGGATATGATCTCTGGCACCCTCATCAGGTGCGTCAGTGGTTATAAGATGAACTGATGAAACAGTGATGAACCCAATTTAATTACACCTTTATTTATTTTTATTTTAAAGCTGAATAGCCTTATTTTTAAGAGGCACGGTTTATGGGGACCAAACTTTTACAGAACATACTTCTTACCTAAGTGCCTGTTAGTATATCTGATGTTGTGGCTTGTAAACAATGGTACATTCCAGCACAAGTTCAACAACGAATTATCATAAAATCACAAAAATACAGCTCAACTGATGAAACAATAGATTCTTGTAAATTTTGCTTTAAGGAAGTAGACAGTGACAAGATGTCAGAGGCAGCTGGGAGTAAAATGGGCTCAGTTCCCACATTCCTCTGCTGCCGTCACCTATCTGTCAGTGCAAAAAAAACGTGTAATTTACAGAAAAGCCCTGAAAGGATTTTTTTCACATCTTTTAAACGTAATGAATTATTGTTTAAAACACATGCACTGCAAAGTCAGATGAAAGAGATAAGCCAGTTAAATCATCAGCGAACTACAAACTTTTTCCAAGAATAACAAAACACCACTTCGTAAATGGAGGGAAATTAACTTCTTTAACAAAACAAACCATGTTGAGTTCTCTGTGGGTATAAATTCTCTCAGTCTGTGACTGTCTCTTCATTCAACGGGTAAGGACTGAGGTCCAAGGTCAGCAGACGGCTGAACATGTACTCATCGTACTGCAGGAGAAAAACTAATGTCAGAGAAAAATGGCAAGAGAAAGCGATTGAATAGGATTATAATCAATACCAAGAAATAAATGTAGGGAGAAAAATTAGGTACAGTAATAAAATGTCTTTATAAAGAAATATTTTATCAGAAATAAAGTTAAAACTTTATGGCAATACAGTGTTACCTACAAAACAAATCATATTCTAAATGAAATGCTTTTGCACAAATTCTGGCTCTGGCTTAAGCAACAGCATTAAGACATAAGGGGCTCTACCCAAACGTTCCTCAGAGTTCTGCACACTGCACGAGGCTGACCTCAGAGTATACACCCAAAAGAGCATCTGCCTTGGAGTAGAACTCCTCCTTCTGGGAGATGACAATTATCTGGAAGTACGCCCTACACTGCTCACGGATGTAGCTGGTAAGCTGTGAGTAGGACAACGTGACAGTTATCACCATTTGCTAGGTTGGGTCTTGAAATATTAATGGCGCCCAGCCAAGATTAACATAAATTCTGGGCATATGATACTGTGAAGTCTGACTTACCTTATTAATGTTAGTATTGTCTAGGGCTGCATCAACCTCATCCAGAACAAAGAAAGGAGCAGGACGGAAACTGCAACATAAATTCAGAATGACAACTGCAGAAGGCCCATGTTATCAAGAACAGCACTTAAATTGCTTAATTCCCCTCCCGTTCTCCCTTCCAGTTAAGCATATGCAAATATTCTGCTCATCTCAACGTTGGCAGCTCCTGGCCTCCTAGGAAGGAGATGACATTTGTTGTGGCACATCAAACAAAAAAGTTAAATTCGTGACATTCATGATTCCTTATTCCAGCAACAGTGCTGAAGCGAAGTTCACCAAGAGCCTATCAGTGAATAGGGCTACTTTGCTATTCTACCTCCCATCAACATGAAAACTAACCCATGGGAGAGGAGTGAAGATCTTTTCGGAAAGATCTCGGCTACCTGTGAATGGCAAAGACCAGAGCCAGGGCAGCTATGGACTTCTCCCCCCCTGACAGGTTGTCCATGGCCATGAAACGCTTGCCTGGGGCCACACAGTTGTAGCTGATGCCATCCAGGTATGGCTCATCTGGGTTCTCCACACTGAGGATGGCCTGCAAAATGAACTGAAGCTACCAAACTGTCCATAAGTGTGAATATTTGTGTGTGTGTGTGTGTGTGAACCGAGTGTGCGTGTGTCTGTGATGGGTTGGTGCCATTTCCTAGGTTATTCCTTGCCCATTGTATCCTGTATCCTGTAAAGGATAAGCAGTATAGAAGATGAATGAAAGAAAGAGAGTATCTGTATCCAATCATCCATACTGGAGCCTACGCAAGGCACTAAGAGGCAGTTACTCGCCTAACTTCATATTTTCAGGCAGCTGACATAAAGCAAGTTTGCCACTTCTATAAAGACATTTCAAAGACAGTAAAGCCATATTTATTCATAAAGAAAATGCAATTTAATGTTCCACAATGCAATGATTTTATCTGAAACACAGCTTCAGAAAATTGCAACCTATACAAAGCTGTAAGCAGCATGCAAGTTGGCACCTGATATTGGCAGAGCCCATATGAATCATATACAGGTAGCGCTACATCTGCTACACTGCTAGACGATCCACTGCATTCTCAGTATTTTGAATCATCAGGCTTGTACAGCCGCTGCAAAAGATGATGTGAAGAAACTGCCCTGTTTTAGTCACATGGACACAGAGTAACTATATTAACATGAGGCTGAAGCAGTCTATAGTAGCTATGTACAAGAAATGAAATGTCTCCCATTAAGAACTTTGGTCTGTTGGTTACTTATTCAAAAACCATTCTTGCATAAAAGTATGGCAAGTAGTTGTCTAGTATTACAAATTACAATTTGGTGTAGGATATGCCAAAGGCCTGGGTAAAAAATGTAGTGAACATTTTACAGAAAAAATTAAAGTAAAACTTTAAATATAAACAAAATGGGCAGAACAATGGGGGAGCCAATAAATGCAACATATGCACGAAAATGCGATGGCGCAATCGACCCAGTGGTAGCATGTAAACAGGTAAAACTAGATGCCACAAAAGCTGCAGGCAGACGTGACGCACCTGTGCACAGGGGTTTCTGCAGAGCTCCTTGTAGATCTGGTCGATACTGTTGGAAACGTGCTCAAAGCACTCGTTGAACAGCCTGAAGCGTCTGGTTTTCACCTGATGAAACTCCTGCTGGCAGTGGCGGGTCATCTTAGTGCTGGCATCAAAAGCTAAACGGTGGGTGGGTGGGGGGGGAGAGGTACAGGAAGGAGGAGTTTTTACTGGTGTTCCAGCCAGAGGTGATTTTACTGGCAAAACTATGACAACTGAGAACTGAATAAATGAACAAATATTTATGATGCCAAAAACTGAACCAAGATCCTATCTGTGACTCAAAAACCGCGATACGTTTCGAACCGTGAATTTTGCGATTCAATAAGCCCTTAATGTCGGATATGTGAAAATACAGTAAAACCGGTATAAGTTGACACTTGCATGACCAGCTTAAAAGTGACGACTTAGATAATTGACGAGATCCACCTAAGTCGACACGTTACGACTTTTGTCTATCTCGCAGTTTTGTCGACCAGTAAATATAACTCGCCGTTTTGCCGACTTATAAAGTCGACACTTTGGCGACTTATATCTATCTCACCGTTTTGCCGACTAGTAAATATAACACTAGACGTGCTAGTAGTCAGGGTGTGGGAATCCAGCGATTGGGGTGTCGACTTACAGGTAGGAAAATCCATTCATTTGTGTTGTTTGGGACCGGGATTTAGGTGACGACTTAGGGAATTTGACGACTTACAAGCGGCGATGTACACAATCAATTTTAAAGGAAACATCATTAGGAAAAATCGGGACTTTTGCTTGAGCGTCGACTTGTGCACATTGACGAGTTACAAGCCGGCGACTTAGACCAGTTTTACCGTACATTCTAAAGTAGATTTAGTTGACTTAATATCCTGTCATTTTTATTGACAAAACTAGACTAAAAAATTAGGTGGCTAAATGACTAAATATGACTAAAACTAAATCAAAATACACTGTCAAAATTATCACTACATCTAGCAAGAGCAAACCTGGCACCGATACTGCAGGTGTAAAACATGCACAGTTTACTCTTTACCGTTCGTTGGTGTGATAACATCAGCATCTCATGCAAAAAGCAGCCATGCTCAAAGGGCCACCTCCTAAAAGCCAATTACGGTTTAATGTTGTCGTGACCAATCATCGTGTTACATGTGCTTATTCAGATTATTAGGGTGGCACAATGTGTCATGTTAATAACGACAATGCGTGTTATGGATGTGTCACACTGCAAGAACAGCAAATCAACTGGGTTGAGACCATCAAGTTTTGCTAAAACATTTTTACTCGATCATAAGAAGCAAAACTTAGCAAGCTTCGCAATTTAAATGATTTCAAATTATCATCATACTACCTACTAGAAGCTACTTGCACCTATGCCCATTTCAGTGTGTGTTTATTCAGTCGTAACTGAAGCCTACCTTCCACTATCCCATGGAACATCTCCTTGACCTCATCCATCTTCTGCAGGGCTTTGAGATCTGGTGTACCGGAGCGCTGGAGTGCTGTCTCCAGGGAGACAAGTGTTTCCTGCAACTTTTCCAGTTCTGATTCCACTTCCTCCTCCCCTTCCAGCTCCTGCGAAAAAGGACACACACAGTGATTCTACCAGAAGCACAAAAAACAAGCCCAGCTTATGCACAATGAGAGCTACAAAAGCTGGTTCATGCTATTCCAGTCTTTATTCTATAGACCCCCCTGTCATTTAACATTAACGTGAAGGTGTTATCAGTGCTGATGCCCACACATTACCTAAATCAGTACAGGTTATATATTGGATATGATACATTCAGCAAATTATCCACAGTTTTTGCCATGTTTCTGACTAGCATCCTGTCCAGGGTGACCCCTGTGACCTGCCATAATTCACATTTATTCATCTACCAGATAGCTTTGTCCAAAGCAATATACAAGTGAAGAAAGCCTTGTGTCAGAGAACAGGGACCAAAAGAGACGGTGTCGCTTGATTAGCCATACCTGAAGTTCCCTTCTCAGTGCACTGTAATCGATGACCATTTGCTTCTCACGTTCGTAGATGTCAACAGTGACTATGGAGGTCTCAGAGTCAAGCTAAACAGGATGAAATGGTTAAAATAACTATCGACGAATTACATTTTGTAAACTACTGTCCCACAAGAAAAGAAAAATCAGGAAAAAATGTTACAGACCATTATGCATCTATAATACCGTTAAGGCTAAGGTTAGACAAGCCACATTCAAAGCGTCCTTTTCTACAGAATGTGGTTCCCCTGTTGCTTCCTGTCTTCCCTTCTCTTGCTCCCTCAATCTCCAGCCGCCGCTCAGTACCTGCTCCTCGCTGATGTCATCCATGGAGCCGGACAGCAGCGTGATAGGAAGGTCGTGCACCTTGCAGGTCAGCAGCAGGTTGTGTCTCTCTAGCTGCTTCTTTTCTAGCGATATTTCCACAGACATCAGCTCCCTCTGGAGCTTCTGCAGCTCCCTGAGGAACAGAAGCCGCGTTACATCCCTAGGTGTATTGCGTATGCGCATGTCTGTCTGCTTGTTTTCTGCTCCACGTGATTGTGCTGTTAGCTGTTAGTAGGCAGAAGAGTAAAAGGCGTGTTATGGAAGCAGCTTCTCCTCGGTCAGTCTGGCTCATTAAAGCATTTATCTGAAGTCATCTGTGTTTAAATAAAACTCCCTTTTAGGGTTAAAACTGTTCTCAGATACTCTTTTTTTTGTTATTTACCCAGAGCCGGTTTGTAACAGACAGGTTCTGGTGAAACAACAAGTACGTTTGCACATGGTCCTGATGACACTAGAGGTCCATTTGGAGCAGTGTGTGGTCCTGTGGGGTAGGAGTCTGTACTCCAGTGCAGAAGTTTGCTGGTTTTAAACCTGTGGCTGGCAGAGTAATCAAATCACTATTGGGTCCTTCAGCAAGGTCCTTAACCCCACAAACTGCTTAGGGGGTATAGGAAAAATGACTAACCCTGCATGTGTTTCACAGGAGAGGAAGATGAGAATTGTGAAAACGAAACGATTCTAACATATTTACATTTTTATTTAGCAGAAGCTTTTATTCAAAGAGAAGTACAACTGAGAAATCAGGATCAGCTGTTCTCTGGGCCAGCTGGGGTTAATAGGCCTTGCTCAGAGGTCCAATGGTGCAATCACTCTGCAGAGCCACATCGCCCCCTTGTGCAGCGATGAGCACTATCATTGGTGATTGAGGGAAAGAGAATCGACAGCATGACAGCGTACATACAGAAGGTGGTGTGGTACTGTGGTAACCAGGGAAAAGTAGCTCTTGGGCTGCTGTGCTTATTGTGATGGACTCTCCTTTATTTCAGCTTCCCCTCGGGGCTCTCGCACCTGGAACACTCCTGCCGCCCCGTCACCTTCTCGTCCAGCCTGGCGTTACAGTCACTGACCAGGGACTTCTGCTTGAGCAGAGAGTTCCTCAGCTCCTGCACTTTAACTATGATCTCATCCAAGCCCTTCATCAGCTGCTCCTCCTCCTTGGAGGAGACAGAACATCAGGCATTACACATATGTTGATGCTGGCACACATATGCAGGCGTCCATATACCACCTGTGCCATTTAATCTAACTGCAGTCCCTGTATCTCTCTATAGACGTTGTGAGAACATGCAGTGCGGGATGGGGAATTGCCTTCCTCAGCTGGGAGACTCTCTGCTCGCCCTTGCGGAGGGTGTCCTCCCACTCGCGGATCTTCCCCTGGCTCTGCTCAAGCTGGCTCTGTTCGAACTCCAGCTGGGTGGTCAGGCGCGTGTGCTGGGTCTCAAACTGCAGCCTGTGATAGAGAACAGACAGACAGACAGACAGGAAGGAGAAAAAGGAAGCGAGGAAAAGAAGAAAGTGTTTCATAACAAAGCTAAATATTATATAAGGATGCAGTGCCAAAATGGTGAACGGCGCTGAAGGTAACCATCCATCCATCCAGTTTCCAACCGCTTATCTCACGCAGGGTCACGGGGCCCTGCGGCCTCTCCTCCGCAGCACAGGGCACACATTTGTGATACACCCTGCATTGTACGCCCGTCCATCGTAGATCTCCTACTACTGTGAACAGGCTCGACGATCACTGTCATAAGACGTTACCTCTTGCTGTCCATTTCCTGCTGCTGTTTCAGATGCTCCTGCTCATACTCGCGGATGTTTGCGACGCCAATTTCAGCGCAGAAATCAGAGAACACTAGGTCGTCCACCTGGAGAGAGTGGGAACGTGCGCAGCGGAGACTGCTGAAGCTACAGCGGCAGGAATTACCAAGGCAAACCATACTAAGCTCCCAGTATGTAACTCTGATCACAGAACATGAAACAAAGCAAAGAGAAAGGGTAAAAATTTGTCATCTTAAGGTACCTCATTCAGCTTAGTCTGAAGATCCTGTATTTTTTTTTCCTTCAACTCCTTGTTGTCCTTCTGCATTTGAATCTCTGACTCCAGATTGAGAAGTATACTCTCCAGTCTAGACTTCTCCTGTGTCATGGGCAGATCTGGATCAATGCTAAGGCTCCATACTAATGCTCATACCATAATGAGATAGACAGACTGATAGATGCTTTCTCCAAAATATGCTGCTTTGGATAAAAGTGTCTGCTAAATGAATGTGGATGTCTTCCACTACATGGTACAGATGGTGGTAGAGCGGTCTGCAATGTGTGCAAGCAGAAGGGCCGATGGCGGAGGCGTTACCGTGAGGCAGGCGGGGATGTTCTTCTTGCGGATGGCATCCAGCTCACTGAGAGAGAACTTCAAGCGGGTCTGGATGCCTTTGACTTGTGTCTGCACCTGCTTCAGCTCTGCCTCCTTATGCTTGAGCTTCAGCAGACCCTGTTACGTCACACTGCCCTTACATATCTGACACATACTCACCAATTTACCTGTCTGCCTAGTGCAGGCTATACCCACCTTACAAACAAGATCCAATTTCTAAGTCTGTCTTTAAGTCAAACATAATAATACTGCCTGTATTATATATATATAATATCTCCTGTCCAGGGTGACTCCTGTGACTTGCCATAATTTACATAAAAAGTATATAAATTATACTTTTATATGATTTCCGAATGCCAGTAAATATACAACACATTTAAAACTGACTGAACAAGCATTTATCTTAATAATTACATATGATTAAAAAGCCAGCCAAAATGTTTAATGTATTTGTCACTAGGGGGCACCAACTGACTTAACGACAATAGAGAAATATCAAAATAAGAACACAAATATCAGAGGTGCGTTTTAAGAATCTTGCATAGAATGACATGTCTTGTGGTCTACTATACAGTAAACTAGTTTCTTCTGCAAGAATCTGACACTTTGAAACACCCAGGTTTCTCTATATCGTGTATATATACAGCGATATATACAGCGTGCTGCCCACAGTGGTATTATTTATTATTATTTTTATTATTTATTAAAAGTTAAATACAGAGGCATTCTTTGGCCCTGAATGTTTTGTCACAATTTTAACATAATGGCAACATTAAAAGAAAACGTTCTTCTTGAATGAGAACAATTTTTCCCTGATAATAATTTAAGTTTCTGTCATTGAATGTGGTCCCCGGAATTTTCCAGAATCCTCTCAAAAATGTCCAAAGCACATGATGAGCCATTTTTTTATTCAGGCATACTGTACATGTACATGGTGTCATAAAACACCCGTCAAAGTGTCAGTGTGCTTACCTCCTGTCCACAATACAACTCAAATGCCTTATCTGAATTAAATAAGTCATATTTCAATAAATAACAATAAATACGAAAGCAGCTATTAGAAATGGCAATAAATTTGATACAAACATTAAACATTACAATCTGATCTGGTGAACAGAACATAAAGTACAATATCCCCTCTTAACTCTATATCTAGAAGCTAAGTCTTTCTTCAATAGCGATGATGCCACCTGCAATGAGATTTCATAGCATGCAGTAGTGGGGTAAACCACGGTGTTCTGTGAGAAAAACGAAATACCGATATTATCAATGGCCTCAGGGCAGGGCTCAAAGCAGAAGCTCATTATGCGACTGCTTAGAGCCCAATGGCCACCAGGGGGCCCCCACATCTAAACAGAATGGGAAGGAAGATGACAACTAGACTGATCAGATTTTGTTTAGGACCCTGAAAAGGGTGGGACCAACCTTGAATGGCCTAAACCCAATCAGGAACCTGAAACAGTCTTATAGTGAGAGCCCCAACGTTCTATGGAGAGCAGGTGAGGCTTCAGGGAGCAGCACGCAGGCGCAGGCGCAGGCGCAGACACTCACGCGCAGCTCTGCTGTCAGCTGCTCTCGGCGCTCCTTCAGCTTGCCCATGTCCTTCTCATCCCAGCGCCGGGCTTTGCTCCGCAGGTCGCTGGCACCCCCAGAGATGGCCCCCGACTTGGAGAACATGGTCCCATCCAATGCCACCGTCTACACGTGCCATAGAACCTCAGCATCTTCATCATCATCATCATCATCAGGCTTGTTTTCATTTGTCACTCTATAGGAGCAATTAGCCTTGGGCAGCATTACAGCATATGGCAGAATTTTGGAATCATTTTCAGCTGGGGGGGACAGTCACCCACGTTGCGCTTATTTTTGTATCCATATAGTAGCTCCTAACTCCTTCCTTATTCTGTGTGCCTAAGTAAACTGTCAGAAAAAAGTACCAATATAGTTACTTGGCATTGGGGTTGCATTCTCAAGTGTCTGCCAACTTTACCTTAACATAGGTAAAAGTAACTTTAAATGTACAGAAATGGCCTCGGGAACATTTTCGTACCATCTGGGTACATTAATGTTGTACCAGGGTTGTACCCTTTATTGTGACAGTGTGCTGTACTGAGATACACTGGCACTGCTTAAAGGTGACAATCTTGTCCCTGGGGATTCAGTACAGGGTTTTACAATGTTTCACCACAGTAAAACCCAGGGACAGTCCTGGTGACAGAGCTGAATGGGGGAGGAGTCTCCAGATGAGTGGCCCCACACTTTTACCTTGAGGCGCTCGGGGCCCCCGAAGGCAACATGCTGAGCTTCCTTGACGGTGTCGCACACGAGCGTGTTCCCGCAGACAAACTGCACGGCCTTCCCCAGCGGGGCGGCGTACTGCACCACGTCCACCACCATCTTGGCCCCGCGAACCTCACGCAGCCGCTCGTTCAACGCACTCACCTGTGGCGGCGGCATTGCGACATGCGCGGTTACTGTCTCAGAACGTCCGAGAGCTCCACATTCATGTAACGTTTGGCCTGTATTCATTTAAAGTAATAATACAGTCATGAGCAGAAAGCAAATTTCTTCAGCAAGATTTCAAAATACCGGAAACGGTTTTTTTCAAAAACCCTATCAAAATACTGTATGCTGCAGTATAATGTCTGGAAGGTATGACAGCATGAAAAATTTCATACCACCCATGTCTAGCTCCGGTCTTTACAATTATCTGGTTCTTCTATTTGTCTATCACTTTGTTTAATGTGACCAGAGTTAAAAGCACATTACACCTTTAAGAACAGTAAGGACAAATACACATTTGATTCCTCTAAAAAGCTAAACCTGTTTTCACTCACAGGGGGACAGTTGTGATTTCACGCAAAGGTTCAACAGGTAACTACAAGCACTTTGTGAAATACACTTTTTCACAACTTCAACTACCGTATTTTCCGGCGTATAAGACGACTGGGCATATAAGACGACCCCCTGACTTTTCCAGTTAAAATATAGATTTT
>JAABNX020000070.1:23612858-23623939 GCA_015163995.2 Mormyrus lacerda
TCAGCCATGCCTCCAGTGTCTGAAATGATCGCAAGCATCTCATACAGTGTGTCTCATACAGTGCATCTCATACAGTGCGTCTCATACAGTGCTTAACAACATATCCTACTGTGTTTTTTTCTGTTTAACCAAATTGTTCTCAAGCCCATTATGTCCACTAAACACCCAATTGTGTCGTTTCGTACCATATCATATTCAGCTTAACGTGGGTTCATAGGAACGTAAAGTCGAGGAGCATCTGAGTTTCTTATTACCCGATGGTATTAGCATAAAGATTAATCTAACTAATATTAATTAACATATTGTCCACTAAGCTGCTTAGTTAAAAAGGCATTACATGACGTGTCAACAGCTACTCTCACGATATTCCTCAAAAAGGTACGTGTTGGTGTGTATTACCACACAAGTTCTGATACCGGCTGTTCAGGAATATCATTAATTCACAGATTTCAAGTCCTTCAAGTACACACACAAAAAAAAAAGTTTTCATAAAATCATATCTGTAAGTGGTAACAGGGAGTCCTGGAGATAAGCTTATAGCAGAGTAAAGTCCTCAGTGCGCAAGCAGCACACACCGGACTTCCTTCTCAATCTTCTGCAGGCCCCGGGTCACATGGCCCAGCTCCTTCTTCAGGACCTGCACACCCTGTTCCCACAGCACAAGGCCACTCTTCTTCTCCAGGACCGAGGTCTGCCAGTGCTGCCGGGAGGCCTGCAGGGCACCCAAGTCCTTCTTGTTGTGAAAGAGCCTACACAGGATCAGCTGCGCCTTATTCTGGTTCAGGTCGTCCATGAGGGCCTGGAACCGCTGCACCTGGAGAACAGAAGAGGAAAGGGGGTCGGAAATGCTACCTGTGGCACAAAAACAGGGGCGGCATGTGGGCTAGGATGCTGAGCCTGTGATTGGAAGGTTGCTGGTGTGAGTGAGGCCTTTACCCCCAAACTGTCTGACCCTGCCTTGTCACAACATTGTCCTTGGATAAGTGATCCGCTATACAAATAAAACGTAAAAAGACTGCCAGTTATACATGCGAGTTTTGATGCATCATTTCTGTCGGACAGGTGACACCATGGAGCCACTACGCTCCTCTCCTTCCCCAATCCCGACTCTTCACCTCCTCCTTCACTTGTGAGGCATGCTTCTTCTCTGCAGCAGCTGTCTTCTTCTTCTTGAAGTGAAACTGCGTGTCCTCCTTGGCCCTCAGCAGGGCCTCCTTGGCCCGCGCGTACTCATCTGCCAGCTCCAGCGAGCCGCTGATGCGCTCAAACACGCGGGTCATCTCCTTGGCGCTCTTCATAGCGATCGACTCCACCGTTCCCTGTCATTAGAAGCCGCCCCATTAAGACACAAACTCACAGTAAAGACCACTGGTGCTTCTGTTGTATCCATGCAGGATTAAATGTGCTTATTTCAGCTTTGGAAATGGGTGTATTCATTTAACACCTGAGTCTTCCTAATACCTCAGAATAATCACCAACGTATATTCACCTAATTCCTCAACAAGACACACCCCAGTTAGATTAGACGTGCTGGGCTAGAGTGATTACTATGGTGGTCAGTCACCACCACTGGTAAACTGTCCAGATTCCTGTCAGTAACTTAGATTATCACACAACTCTAAACTCTTTATTCTTGTCATTTTATACTGTTTTGTAGAGATGTAGAGTGTATGAATTTGTATGTGACAAATAAAACTTTAAACTTGAAACCATGCTGAGGCAAGAAAGCAGCCTTCCAGGGGTGAAGTTAAAGCGGAATGCGAGTTCCATACAGATCCTTGCCTGGAATACCAGGCAGTTCCTGGCTTTAATTAGCACTCCGATCTTCTGTAGCGCAGACGTGTACTCAGTAAAGGTGACCAATTTGCCACTGACTCGATATTCCGATGTGTCTCCTGCAAAAAAACAAAAAACAAACCATGCAGCACAATAGTGCCGGGAAAGCCACTGAGATAGCTGCGAATTCTGGGGTGAATCTCAATACCATGAACACAAAGGCCGTACTTGTTGTCTTGGCAAGATTGGTCTTGCTAACTTGCCTTCCAAGAACAAACTTGGTGCACTACAAATCATTGGATTGGTGTCGTTCCACATACATGCAACTGATGCATCCTTGATATTTTTGATAGGGCAAAGTAGACATCCGGGGATTTTTACCGTCCTCCGAACTTCTGTTCTTGAGTATTAGGCAGTGGAAGATGACGTAATACACGAGAATACAAGTAAAGTCAAGAACACATACTGAGATTCACCCCTGCAGTTTCTGATGTCGTGGAGGCCATACCTGCGACAGTCCTCTTGAAGATGATCTCCTCACCGTTATCTTCGCAGTAGACCATGGAGACGCTGGCGGTCCCGGCCACGGGCCGGCCTACGTGGGCCCCGCAGATGAGCTCCCTGGCCTGGCGCACCCGCAGCGCAGCTGCCCGCTCTCCCATGACGAAACCCAGCGCATCCATCACGTTAGACTTACCTTAAAAGTCCCAAAAGAGACGGATAGCGTTACCAGTCTCAATTAAAAAAAGCTTTTTAATGTAATACTCAAAGATGGCCACAAGCCTGTCAGGAAATGCAGTTACAGCGTACCGGAGCCATTTGTGCCAATGATGCAGGTGAACCGCTTGAACGGTCCGAGGACCTGCTTCCCGCGCCACGACTTAAAATTTTCAACTTCTACCTGCTTCATATAGCCCATCTTGTCGTTTTAGTGCCGTGTCCCGATTTTAACCAAAGGAAAAGGTCTATATCGCGGTAAATGTGTCTTAAATTAAGTTGTGGAACTGCTAATATCGTCGGCCTGCGCAGGCGCGCTGAGGGGGATCGTCCTCGCGGCTTTTCGGAGCTGCTAAATATCGCGCCTTTTCTGCTGCTTGACTTTTATATGAATAACCTTGTGTGACTGCAGTGTGATAATATGCAATGATAAATATTCTGTAGTGAGCAGCAAAATGATTTGCTACATCTAATGGAACACACAATTTTAATTTTGTCATTGTGTGGAAGCGTTAGTTTTATTGAATGTTAACTTTACACTCGACCCTATAGAACAGGCCTACTGGAATTAAACACAAAGGAACATTACTGTGTTTCGTGTATAAAAATGTATGTCATGATTCACAGCTCTTGCTAAGTATAATCCCAAAATGTGGGATAAATTAAGAAAACATGTACGTGAATTTAAATACAAAATGCAGTCTATTTAATAAACTTGTAGCAAATAAGGGCAGCACGTACACCACTGTATTGAGGCTGCAACATTAAGAGGCATTTTTGTGCTGGGTTTGCCTGGCAGATTGGAATCTGGAAATTACAAGTTAACATACTAAGGGTTGGAAAACTGGGCATTAGGATTTATTACAACGACAGCAGATATTTAAATGACAATGGTCTGCTAATAAATCTTTATGAGCATAATCAATATTTTACCAGAGCAAAATGAACACATAATTCCTGGCACCGATTTAGCAAGTGTTTCATGCAGTGACTATTTGCAATAAAAACGAGTAATGATCAGGTTATGCGTTAATCTATTAATTTCCCCGCATATGTTTGTTGTTGTTGTAGTCGCAATATTTTTAATAAAGAAAATTTAGTTGTCAGTGAAGCCAAAGTGGCAACGTTGATCGAGCAGTTATTCACTTAGACAAACAGAACAACACATCACGTAACTGTTTTGGTTCCATTAAAAAACTGCGGGAAAAGTAGCGTGGAGTTAGCAAGAATCCCGGTCACGTTGCATGTCAACGTGACTGGCCATCTGAATCGATTCCAAGGGAAAACGTGATGCAGGCAAAACATGGGAATATGTGTCAAAGGGGCGAGCAGGGGTGGTAAACTATGTCTGCCAAGAAATCTGACCTACTTCTGAATGCAATGTCCCATGTGCCTTCTGCAGAAACGACTGCAGCTATTGGGGGGGAAAGAAAACTTTCCAAAACAATGGAGTGACTAAGAAGTTCACTTGGAGCACAGAAAAAAAAAAGTTTTGTCGAAGCGCGAGAATGCTTAAAGATTAAAAAAAGTAATGCAAAACTACCCGTGTGCGTGATTTCTGCAACTGGGGAAAACACTGGAATGTAGTACTGGCATAAAGCAATAATAGTTCCTACGCTGTTTAAAAAAAAAAAAAAAAAAACTTTCGTAGCGGAGTTGGTTGCTTAAGAATGCAGCCGTATTCGGCCATTGAAAAAGTTTCTCTGGCTCTCATCCAACTCACGAAGCGAGCTCGCTGTGAAGGCGGTCACGTGATTAACTTAACAGTAGGACGTCCCCTTACTTCCAAGATCCATAACAAACAAGGCTAGTATAAGACTTTCAGATCGCCCAGGGACAGCACCTTTAAGTGTTTCTTGCATCTTCCTTTGGAGCCTGTCAAGGATCTTGATTTGCTTCGTGGCGTGGCTAAATAGTCTGCAGTGCTGCACGCACAGTAATTTAAATCGTGGTCGTGGATCTCCTGGGTTTACTCCGTGTCGAAAGGTAAGAGAGAACACCTAGCTTCTATTTTACCGTGGTGTTTTGTAGTAATGTGGTGATCGACATTTTATTTGATTAAAACTGTACTCGTTTTTACAAAGTAACACCATTTGACTCCGTGGGCTGCAAGCTACAGCAAGGTTATACTTAAACGTTAGCAAGTTTGAATTTTAAAATTGGAACAGGCTCAAATATTTTTATCTGCAAAAAAGAGGTATTTCGGTATACTGTAGCAGTCCTTATATATCGAATCACTTATTTTCCGTGCTTGACCAGCCTGCAAATAAAAGCATTGCAGTGGATTTTGGAGTGCGTCATTTGTACTTTTCTGTGCAGAGATATCTTCTGAACTTGTTTATTCGTGTTCTAATTATTTGCGAGAATAACGTTTTGCATATTTTAATTAGGGGCATAACGGAACTTTTTTTTTTTTACTTGAGATTAAACATAGTGAAGGTTGTGTGTCACTGTGTTGTGGGTTTTTGAGGCTTCTAGTAGTAACTCGATCCCCGTACCGCGCCCACTTTTCTACGCAAACAACTTTCACTTCTTTCGGAAGGGGTACGTACTAAGCTACTTGCAAAAATGATTAGCGAAAATTACGCGGAAAGTGTTGAAATAAAGCGAAAAATTATCTTGCACATGGCAGTCCTGAATTTTCAAAGCTCGATAAGCTTTTAAAAATGAAACTGTTACTTGACAAAAATGGACACTAACAGTTGTCCGTAGAACGTGCTGTTTTTCGCAAGCATATTATACATTATAGATTAAAAAGCTTAAACAGTAAACTTAAACGTTTGGAACTTCATGTACAGAACATAGACGAACATCACTGCTGTAGTAATACAGTAAAGATTACAAATGATTGCGATGCATTAATATATATTTACAAAACATATAGAAATTCTCGTTCGAAGACCCAGAGATACGTTTTTTCAAACAGCACTGGATCTTGGGAGTGGCCTAAGCCCACCCCAGGCAGCGTAGGGTACATCCTGGACAAGATGTCACTGCACCACATGGCACACGCACCAGTCTAACTGCGTGCGAGGAAAACCGCGCGACTCGGGGAGAGCGTGCAAAGGCCACGCGCAGAGCGACCACGGCTTTCGGACCCGCGGCGGAGGAAGCGCGAGGCTGCCCAGGGTGCCGCCCCTTCATGCTTTCACTATTTCAACTGTTAAGTGTAATAAAAAATGCGTCACACGGGCTCTGGCGATTTTGAGATCTGCGCCGATACTTTGTAAATGATTTAACACGCATAACTGTGATCACAGAAGGCTATGTGTTTGGAGAAGTATGCATGTGAAAAATTATTATTAAAAAATTCGTGTTGGTAGAATACAATAACTTTAGACCTTCATTATGTACTGATGGCCTGTATGGTCCACTCACTTTATCAAAATAAGGGGCCTGAATATGTTTTCTGCGAGCCCAGGATAGGTGGACCCAACACCTTAAAACAAACATTTTTTCGAAATAATTTTAAATGGGGAATGTGCACACTACCCGTCCCGTCATGTTTTCTGAAACACCATCGCGAATGACGCAGTATTTTTTTCTATCTTGAAACCAGTAAATTGAGTTATTGAATCTCGGGCCCCCGCCCCCTGTGGAGCCTTGTTATCCCGGAATAGCTGATAGTGAGCAGGGCTCTTTTTTTTTTTTTTTTTTTTAAACCGCCGTTCATCGCTCTCCGCACTTTGCGCCCCTTTGCGCGCCGCTTCTCCCTCAGTGACAGGCCGTTACCCGAGTCCCCGCTGCGGCTGCGCGACCGGCGCGAATAAAGGTTTCCTAAGGAGGCAAATAGGGCGCCACGATGAGCATCGGCGACTCTGTCTCCATCAGGGAAACTCCTCTTTCAGCCTTTCAGGCAGACTTTCAGGGACACACTCACACGCAACTTAACAGGTAGCCGGAGTTTCATTTCATTTAATTTTTAGTAATCATTTCTGCTATTTCGACTTGCATTGTCATTATTATTGCAAATACAGTGTTATGATGGTAGGCCTATATTAATTGTACGAGTTAACTGTGCGAATTTTTATGTAATTTCAATGTCAGATGTTTGGGAAATGTATTTACGTTGTCACGTTGTATTTATGTTGTCACGTTTCTCTGGGTCGTCTCCGTTTAGTTTTGCCCCACAACTCGTTATTGAATAGGTTTATATGGAAATGTCAGTCGTTTGGACAGGTGAAATTAAAAAAAGTTTGTTTGGGTGAATGACTGGTTAAACTTGAAAGAGCAATTTATTTTAAACTTGGGGGTTATGTTAATCAGAAACAATCAATAGAGTTCGTACTGTATAATGCCATACTTAAACGATATTTATTGACTTTAACTGTAAGTGATGCTAGCATTCTGTTGCAATAGCTACATTAATTGTTGCCTGTTAGTGATGGCAAATCTTAAGAACATAAGAACATAACATCTTCATGGTTTATGATGGATTATGGTATTATGGAGAAAAGCTCCATATTCCGGTTTAATTTAATATAATTTATATATAATTTGTTTAAATTAACCCTGTGTTTTTTTTTTTTGATCCCATAAAATTTAACTGGGCCAACATGAGTGCTAATGCATGTTTTTTGAAGTACTGTATGTACAGGCATAAAATCACATATAGTAGGGTTTTTTTCAATGCACAAATACCATCACTAATTTATTATACTTATCCTTAAAATATCAATTTCTTACTTAATGGCCTGTTTTTCAGCATATTCCATTTGTCTGTTTACCATTTAATTTGTTTGCACTACATGTACTTGTTTGCACTATGTTTGTTCATTTGTGCTCTGCGTAATTCCTGCTGTACACACAAGAATTTCCCCCTAGGATCAATGAAGCTTATCTTAATTTTAATCTTAATCTGTATAACATGCCACATGGTACAGATGAGTATCGCTAAGCTTGCTTTTTTTGGCACCACCGCTCAGGAACATGGCACTGACCTCGTCCGACCCCGAGGCCGCGCCCTTCCACATGGAGGACGTCAAACCGCGCACGGCGCGCCGGAACCTCTTCGGCCCCGTGGACCACCAGCAGCTGCAGCAGGACTTCCAGCAGCTGCTGTGCATGAGCGTAGAGGAGGCCACACGTCGGTGGAACTTCGACTTCCAGCACGAGCGGCCCTTGCAGGGCGCCACCCAGTGGGAGGAGCTACGCTGCTGGGACGTCCCCAAGTTTTACCGCAGCTGCGTGGTGAAGGGTGGCTGCGTGGGGTCCAGGCCAGAGCTCTTCGGGGAGGAGCGGGGTCCCGGTAGCCCAGCCGCGGGAGGATACCTGGAGATAAAGGCTAGGGAGACGTACCGGAGCCGCAAACCGGAGAAACGGTCGTCTGCCCCTGACGCGCTCAAACAGAAGCAGGCTGCCATTACAGGTGAGTGGGCTCCTCCAAGACACACTGGCTAGGAATACAGGGGCTCATGCTTTAAAATAATGTTCTCTGAAGTTATCTGATTGCAGAGGAGGCGGGTCCAACCAATCTGATTGGTTATCTCTGAAGATTATTTTTCATTATTTTCCATTATTTTTCATTCTGTGCTGAAAACAGTAAAATTCCCCATGCGCATCAAGTGTAGCAGTACCAAACCAATACTACCCCCTATCTGAGGGGTAACCTTTGGCACATAAAGGACAAGGCAGCTTTAAAGCACAAGCTTACCCAGGCTGATGCACAGGGGCCTCTAGTAAAGTGAGGCCTCAACTAACCCTTCAACAAAATTTTAAACCTGGAGTTGCCACCCTTCCCATATTGAAAAATAAAATGTGAAATGCCGATCCGCTGGGTTTCCCCAGTTGAAATTTCCCCCTTCTTCAGCCACCCCGCCCACGGTCAAAAACTTTTTCCATTGTTGCCCCCCCCTGGTCCGGCCATGCATAGAAACTAGGGGGTACGGGGCCGTCTGCCAACTCAAACACACCCTGACCATGTTGATGCACCTCGGCATGTGGGCGTTACAGTCTGAGCGGCATAAATTGGAAAAAGCATGATGTAGGAAGGTGAAACTGGAAGCGATCATCAAGGAAAGTGAACCTATGTGGGTCCAAAGTGGTGGCACATAATTCGGCATCTATACTGGGGTTTATCTAACAAACCACGCTGTTTCTCACCTTACCAGACTTCTTCACTGTGAAGAAGAGGCGACTCCTCCACCCGAAAGCCTCCACCCACCAGTAGAGGGCACCTTGCTGAGACAGAGGGAATCATGGAGCCATGAACACGGCGGTCTTTGTACATAGGCCTGTGTATATACTTCCTGTACATGTACCGAATCTAACTGACAGTGTGAGTCCATATACTGTAATATAGGCTTCAAAATGGCACAGAAACCCATTTTCAACAAAAAAAAAAAACCTACATGGAACCTTTCAAGGGGTCTTTTCTGCACAGTGAGACCTCAGAATGTTTTATTTTTTTGCAATATTTCCCCCACATATACTGTGAAAAAAGCACCTTGATTTTTCAGAAAACAGTACAGTTTTAACGATTAAAGGACACATGTCCTTTTTGCATTCCAGAGTTTTAAACCTGGACACAGCACCGAACTAAGAACTCCGTTACCCAGGCTGCATCTGCGTCACCTCCTCATTCCGACAGGTGCCTAATATGTGGCATTGTCTGACATTTCACGCCGAGTTTATAACTCCTGCACACAATTACCAGTCGACTGCAAGGTCAGAATCTTTACCCGAGTCTGAGATTAGACTGCATGACTGCAAATTTACGGGGAATTCTGGCCGCGGTTCAGACAGTCCAAGCATCAGTGCCCTTGCAATGCGGCCTGGGAGATCCCACTCACGAAGTTGTATATATAGTGTATATAAGAGGTATTTTAGATATCCTCATTGATAGCTGAGCCATCCCTCTTGACACGTACTGAATATGTAGTGACTCCATAATTCCTGGGTTGCGCCAGGTATGCGTCAGTGTTTAATGTTGGGCCATGTAGCCACAGAGGCCACTCTGAACACTTTTCAGTCCCTCTAATACATAATACATGCATTACACAGGACAAAGTGAGGGGGGGGGGGCAGACACCGAGCTCCAAGCCCCCAGACTAGAAATGAAGTTTAAGATCACAAACTGTACAATTATCCCCCCCCCCTTTTTATAAATCCTTCCTGGTTCAGGTATCCAAATCCTGTCATTGTTTTTGTTTCAATACTGACCAAGGAGTATAAAGTGTTTTGTAGGTATCGTACAACAGAAACTGGTATGTAGCATGTGGCATGTCGCTTGTACGCAGCTTTCATAGTAAGATAATTTGTAGCTTTAAAGTATTCATTTAATGTAGCAGCATCATATTGTAGGTTTTGAACGTTACAACAGGTGAATGTAGTATGGGTATTGTCAGAAATCGTTACTTTGTTTCCGTTCAGAAAGGTATGAAATATGAACATAACTAACAGGTTTTTTACTGGCAAATACTGGGGAGTCTCATAAAGTCACATCAGATACAGCTGTACACAAATTTGATGACATTTTGGGTGCAAGATTTTTTTATCGATAGTTATGTAAAACAGGTAACCAAACAAGCTTTGGCCTTGTAGACTGATCTAACCAGAATCACTTGAACATAGTCTCTGATCTCAGATTGTTGGCTAGACACTAGAGCTCGGACAGCGAAAGCTTTCGGAGAAGTTAGTCAATTTCAAAATGTGATTTTACGAAAGCCTTAAAATGTCCAGTGCGATACCATTGTGAGTGCCGGTGTCCTTTTGTATGAGAAGTTTTAACATTAGAAAAGTGAAGACCAGAGCAAGAATGTCTAATCGCAGCCATAATCTGGACGGCCTACCTCACCTCACTAGGGTAATCATGCTTTGACCTCCGTTGCGCCTCTGCTGGACGGCGTCCAGAGGGACAGGGCTGCGCACTTTGGCGCCGTTTCTATGTGCTGTTCCGGCAATCCAGCCACTAAGGAGTCCAGCGGTGTCAGAGCCGGAGTCTGACACACCGGAGACAGACTGAGGAGAACTTGGAGAAATATTTCTCTTTTTTCCCCTTGACATGTGGCATTCAGAAAATCCTCAGTTCAGCAACAGCTTCCAAATTATTTTATATAAAAAAAGTCAGTTCCAAAATGCAGTACTTCACTGCAAGTTTACATATTTCACCTCAAAGTAAAAAAAAAAAAAAAAAAAAATAGATGTGCTGAAGTTGCTTTTCAGTTCATTTTTTTATTCTAATGTGTATTTGTATTTTGAGCCTGTATCTCTGTGTTTAAATCAGCTATATTTTAACTTATTTGGATTTTGTGTACTCCCATGTGTAGGGGAGTATTTGTAAACGATTTTGGAAGTTACTGAATGATGTATTACTGTACCATCTTTGCACTACTTGTTTGCGATGATAACGAGTTCCTGCCTTGTGGTTCTGAGAGTTTCTGATGGTTGAAATTTGGGTCTTGGTCCGTCCTAATTAGTAAGCAGAGACGTTACAGGGGCAAGAGTAGGAAGACTTGCTCGTACCACTACCTTTGTGGGGGGATGGTTGGGTAAAGCTGGGGGGGGGGGGGGCTACTGTTCAAACAAAAACAAATTTGTTGTGCATGTTATTTCCTTCCAGTAAATTACTGGTGGGAGCAGCAATTCTA
>JAABNX020000070.1:23627484-23661481 GCA_015163995.2 Mormyrus lacerda
CCCAGTAAAAGCAAGACTCACCCACTTCCTTGGGAGCTGTGAGCAGACCGAAGAAGATGATCACCCCCCCAGCGAACTGTACAGCTGAGGTCACCAGGAAGGCATACTGCGGAATGGCGGCGAGACGCACCATGAGATCGATGACACCGACCTCCCCATCCCAGCATCTCCCCTCCCTCCCCGATGACATCACTCCGCCTGCGGTGTGACGACTCCTCGGGGACTTTAGCCCAACGAGAATAAGCAGACTCACCTCATAGCCGTACTTCAGCACGCTGGATGCCAGGAAGGCGCCCAAGATGTTGCCCACGGAGGCGCACGCACTCCACAGGCCGAACACGAAGCCTCGCCTGCGGGGGGAGGGGGGAGGGACACTCAGTGTTTATCCACCCAAGAGCAAAGCAAGCCAGGAACGCGACATCCCCTAAACAGTGAAACTGCCAAAATACAGATTTTCAGCCCCAAACGTCGACAGAGTGAAATCACTGGAAAATGTAGCATGTGCGTGACACAGTGCGAGTATATAAGAGAGGTCATGGCTGGGAATTCTCAGCCATTTGACAAAACGTCACCTTGGATCAGGGCCGTAGCCAAAAAAATAAATAAATAAATTCTGCAGGGTGTGTAGCAACCCAACCAAATCCCCCCCACCCCCCCACCATTAGGTGACGAAAATTTTTCATGGGGGCGGGGCTGTCAATCCTGTTATTTTATTACATGGCTACATATCTGTAGAATGTTGGGTTCTCTGAATTTGCCAGGGTATCCATGCCCCCCCACCCCCAACGCCCTTGTACACGGGTGCGTTTCTGAGCATGTGTGGATGTGGAGTCAGGATGCTTAAGCAAAGGCCAGATTACCCTGACTTGCCGAACCAGTTGCCCATGACGGCCACCACACAGGGCCAGACACTGGACTGCAGCAGCCCATTCAGCACCCACAGGAAGCAGTAGAAAGGCACATTGTAGAAATGAATCCATTCTGTCAGCGTACCAAACAAAAACTCCTGCAAAGGGGCAGGACAGCGGGGAGGGGGGCACACCAGCAAAGAGAACATCAGAAGCTTCTCACACACCACTCCAGTCCTTTACAAAACAGAGAAGACAGGGCAGACTGCAGTGCTGCTTCTTACCACTAGGGCGGAGCCGCAGAGCCCAAAGGACAGTACATAACGAAGGTTAAAACGATCGCCAATCACCCCGCTCACGTAGAGGCCCTGTGGGATTCAGAGAGAAGGTCTTCTCACTCACTTGTTTAAGAAACCGCTCTCCTAATCTGAGACTACCACTTGTACCTCAAATCGCAGTTTGAGTCATAAAGAACATTTGATCGGATATTGACTAGTCATGAAAGCATTTGACCAATAACAGCGGGAGAGTTTGACCAAGGACAGCGAGACAAGAAGTCTGAGGCGTACAAACACAGTGCCCATACCCAATACTTACAACAGCGTAAGAAAACAGGAAGATGGTATCCAGTACACCTAGAAAAAGAGTAGCCTCCTCTGCGTTTTCAAAGAGCTTATTTCCTTCCCAGGTCTAAAGATGAAGAAGAATAAAAAAAAGAAAAACAATTCAGGAACCTATGCAGGCAGCTGGGCAATAGACTTCACACAGACAGACACAGGTATATGACATCAGAACATTACACAGCATACAGCCACATGGCCAAGTTCACCAAGACTAAGGAAAAGGCATTTAGGATGGTAAGACCTGCTTAGGGGAGAAGGCAGGCGAGCCATTGAGAGGCAGCGGCGTCCACTGCGCAGAGATGCTGACTTTCACGTTGCTGAAGGTCTTCCTGGAGGCGTGCAGGAGGACGTAGCTGGAGGGGTATGGGAAGACCAACAACCTCATTGAACAGCGCCCTCTGCTGCACTCAATCCAACAGTACAGCAAAAATGTTTTGAGGATTGAAAGACAACAGGAGATGGACATCATAAGAGCAGCCACAAGGTTCTGCCATAATACCGTTCGGGTTTTGGCTGGAGGTCGCCAAAGGTTGCTTTGAACTCAAAGGGACCAGTGGCATCCTATGGTGCAATACGATCACTCACAACGTCCCCACATTCCAAAATAATCCCCCCCCCAAACAAAACGCTAAACAAATTCAAGGGTGGTTTCATGCACCCTTGCATCAAGTCAAACCTTCTATAGCCTCTTGAGTTTAGATACAAGATATAAATATCATGAAGACCATTAAATCTTGATGAGAAGTACTGGAGCATAAAGGGCAGAGTAGTTTCAACCTTCTCTTCTCAAAAACCTGGAGGCGTTTCTTCTAGTAAAAGGATCTGAAATGCCATTACACACAGACTTCTATGACAGGATTTCAAAAGGGTCTGATGTTGTTCAGAAAGCAAGGGGTGACCCCACTACATGAGGTCCTCAATATTAATATACTGTCATGTAATCCACCTCCAGTTTAAGTGCAGGATAAACGGCTTTGGTTTTGACTGGTGGACGGTCAGAACAGCTTGTAAAGTTTCAGGAAGTGGGCAGCATTACAGATCAAAAAGTCCAACAGTGCAGCTCTATGTGGAAGATTAGAGAATGAAGACATTCCCTCCAGAGCTCTTTATTTTTAGTGAGAAGGTAGTAATGGAAGTACTTTCTCCAAGAGTTCCAAGGTGTCTCCCAAGTTACTTATTAACAGTGGCTATAAAGCATGAAAATTCAGTGTTTGTGGGTCGCTTCACATGAAACAGTTTAAGCAACTAAGATCCTGTTTACGCTTCATTCTGAAATGCATCTTGGACGATTGGATCATAAGCAGACAGCCAAGATGCATCACCGTTTACACCCGTGTCTGTCAGGCATCTCCAAGATGTCCGGTTTTATTCTTGTGACATTCATGTCGGGGACGTATCCAGGATGCATTAGCGTCTACACTGCAAAAGATACGTGGTCAAATGCATCCCAGACCAACTCTGCAAGTGGTTTGAGTGATTGGATCACGGTGCATCTTGGTGGCCGTTTACACTTGTATTGAATGAGTAACAGGGATAAACGGGCTTTCTTGGCTACAGCTAAAGATTGATTAGCAAACTGCTGGAGTGGTTCACTGGTCTGACTGTTTTTGCTCCAGTGAGCACAGGGTGCCAACAGCCCGTAAAGAAATCTGGTGGGGGAGGGGGTGCGTTTACCTGAAGAAGGTGAGGAGGAAGGCAATCAGGTGGTGGTGGGTGTACTGTGACAGGAAGCCACAGCAAGGGGGCGACATCACAGAGGTCTCAGGGTGAAGGCGCAGGCCCCAATCCTGAGAGCTGGCTGGAACAGGAAAGAGGGCAGGGGTAGGAGCATGATGTTCATCGACAGCAGCAACAGCGTGCACGACCTGGCATGCAATGCCATCCTACCTCTGCCTAGGACAGTATGCTCGGCAGAGAGAGTCAAAGGGTCAAAGGTCACACCAAAGCCAAGCAGGCACAGAGCATGCTTCAAGGTTTATAATTAACACACCACACGACTTCACTAAACAGTTAAAAGTGCAGTATTCACAAGAAAGCCAGGTCCACTTTCGATTTTGCGCCCTCCTCAGCAAATAACTCCTGAGGCAACTTTTTGCTGGTCACACATATGCAGTACATATATACACGTATAAACCTGCAAAATAAACAAAGACGACAAATGACCCAGTTCTGCAATAGAACTAATTCAAAGAAGAAATTGCTCGGTGCTCAATGCTCAGTCCCAGCCTGCAACATTTCCTTCAGTGGTTATTTTATGTTTAACGGTGGGATCAGATTTAAAGCTATTCTTTCAGGATCTGACCTAATTTCGCAAGAGAACTAACAGCGCCTTAAGACAAACTACCAAGAAATGTTTATTTATAGAGTTTGTTAAATGTCTTTAATTAGCCGTGGTCGAAGAGCTGAAAAGAGATCGGATTATGGTTAGAAAGCCTAAACTGATTATTTATATATTAGAAATACATTGTTGCAACACTAGCATTCGGGTGAAAAGGCAATAAAATCACATTCTGACACAGCGGGTTAAGCTTGTTTCGTACCATGTTATTGTGGTTATATTTTGCGTCTCAGAAGCCACAATGGCTTTGCAGCCGAGCATAAACACTAACGATACGCTCTCATTTGGGGGCGATCTCGAAAGGAATAGGTGTTAAAATGATGAAGAAACAAAGGCAGGGCTGACATGATGCCATGCACTAACTGGAGCCGCCTCCACTTCCTCTCCAACTACTACCGCAATGTGTCCGAATGACTATGGCGGATTCAGCCCCGAATGGCACGGATGGGTAGCGAACGAGGTCCCGGTACCGACCATCCGACACTTACCCCAGATTTCCGAACGACGGCGTGTCACCCAGGGCCAGTAAATGCGCACTTTGCCAGGCGGTCTGCTTATGCTTCCTGTTAATGTCCCCGATGCACGGCGGGAGGTGTGGTTTTCGAGGCGAAATGCGGGGACCTTGAAGCTGTAACAGAAGAGAAATAAAAGGCTTAAAAAAGATGAATAAATAAAAGGTTCTGACTGTGAGAAGAAACCGTATGGATCGAAACAAGGAGTCATTTTACGGGCTACATTACTGGCTGATTTTATGGAAGGGAGCAAACACGACCATTTTTTCCCCATATAATAAATAAAACGATAAATATAAGATGACGTCTTAAAATGACCATGTCAGATCACTTGTGACACGTATTTAACGAACGTACGCGGTTATAAGCATAAGCCCAGCAAGACGATCCCAGCTCCTGTGGTGGAACAGCGAGGTTTAAGAAAAAGCACTGGAATATTTTACACATATCATGTGTTTTTATGGCACCAATACCCTCCTTCTGCCTTAACACAATACATATGACTGTCACGTCGTGTTTCTGCCTTTTATCATGTTTAAAGAAAAAACAGTTTTTACGGCATGCCTAATTATAAGATTGCATACAGAGAAATGCATTCTCTAAACGGCATCTGTAAAACGTCCACAGCAATTCAATAGAATTCGGCTTCTTTAATAGCCACAGGAATCTACACACACGAAGATGTGTATCCTGCGCTGCGTGGGTATGAAAATCTTTTATGACTCTGCTGGGTAGGGAGATACACAAGTTATGTCACTATGCTGAAATATGTGCCCCATAAATAAATCATTCTCTCCATCTGTGCTAGTGTGAAACAGAGCCAGCACTGTTTGGTGAAAGCTGCCCCAGCCTGCCCTCTACCCTCGTAATTCCCCCCCCCCAGCCTAGGCCATTCTGTATAATCACTTACATTGTCTGTGGCCCCCCGGCTGTGTATGGCTGTCTCCGGACTGGGATGTGTAGAGATGTGCTTGTGTGCTCAGGGCAGTACGGCACAGTGTCTGCTTCGAAGGGGATGTGCTTCTCGTCCTCACTCTGCCATTCTGCTGAAGTCTCCATCACAGGCCTCTCAGGTATGACAAGGACACCTGTAAGGGTGCCCGATTGTCATGTGACCCTCCCCCAAGGTCACCTGTTCTGCCCAGGTCTGAGATTGCGTTGCTGGTGCGTGTCGCTATGCTGATACGGGGATGACCGCTAGCGAAGGAAGGTTCTGTATGTTTACTGTTGTCTGTAGTCCAAAAGGTCACCCTTTAGAAGCTTGTGTGTACTTTAGCCTGGACAAGCTGATTTGTTCAAGGAGTAGTGATATTCCAATGATGGATATTTAATAAAGAGCATGTTGGCAGCCAACTTTTGATAAGTGTTACTGTTGGGGGGGGGGGGGAGAAATCGTCAGATGATTAAGTGATTTCTCTCTTTTGCCTTTTGTCCTTATCTTTGCAGTAACCGTGTGGTGATTTTAGATACTACAGCTCCCAGCATGCAATTGTACCGGTGGGTGGAGAATTGGAGGAGGAAGTCTTACCTGGCAGGACAGGTAGGGTGGGATTTCATTGCGAGGGAAGGTAGGGGCAAAGAAGGGGAGAGAGTAACTTGAGAGCAAGAGAATGAGAGAGAGAGCGTAAGGCCAACAGCTTGTGTAGGGGAAAGGCCAGGAAAAACATGCGATAAACTGAAGAAGACATTTAGAAAGGAAAGGTGAGATTTTGACTATGTTCTGGAAAGCCACCATGTTCCAGATCCCCTTCATTCAGGAATAAATGGATCATCTACTGTCTGCGAGTGAACGTGTTAGAGTGGAAAGGGACATTTGACGGGATCTGCGGCTCATTCATCTGTAGAAAGAGTGACAGGGCTGAAAGGAGGACGTGACCGGGTGCTGCACCCTGCTTTACTGTACGAGGCAGAACAGAAGACGCTGTAAGAAGAGGAGGAAGGACCGGGCTCGTGTTAGCGGCTTAAAGCAACAGAGTTTACAGGGTGATGTTTAGTTTTCTTCTGTTTAGCCAGGAACTTTCCGGAGACATAAGCAAGCTTGACTACTACTGTAATCAGTGGGTCAGTGATTCTTCAGTTCTCGCCTTCTGGATTAAGGACCCACAGCACATGAATATCACACAGGGTGCATTGAAGGGTATTCTATGATGCGATGGAAATTTGTATAAGGAAGGAGGTGGGATGTTGACGGATATGATACCTGAACAACTGGTGTCATAACAGGACATTTTTACATTTTGCTTTCTGTACGGACAAATTAAATCACAGCGGAGCGCAATAGCAGAGTCCATCTTTCAGCTGTCGCTATGCAGTTTGCAGGGTCAGGGCAGGACGATTCCTTCGACTTCCTGTTTAAGATCATCCTGATTGGAGACTCCAACGTGGGCAAGACCTGCGTGGTCCAGAATTTCAAGTCAGGGATCTTCACTGAGAAGCAGCAGAACACCATCGGGGTGGACTTCACTGTCCGGACGCTGGAAATCGAGGGCAAAAAAATCAAGGTAATGTCAAGACCATTCTTCAAAAAACCAACAAGCATCTATAAGCCTTGCAGTGACTTTAAATGTCGTATTTCTGTGTTACAGGTTGATGAGGTGAAGGGATCTTAGAAGCACTGAGGTTCTTTTCATACACATTATCTTTAATGTAAATTTCCCATGTCCCAAATCAGTACTACTTAAGTACTGTACAAGTGGTGTAGTGATTGGCACTGTTGCCTCACACGGGATTTGAATCACTGCCTGGGTTACGTGTGTGTGGAGTTTGCATGTTCTTCTCGTGTCATCGTGTGGTTTCCTCTGGTTTCCCCCCCACAGTCCAAAAACATGCTGAGGCTAATTGGAGTTACCAAATTGCCCAAAGGTGTGCATGTGTGTGTGAGTGAATGGTGTGTGAGTGTACGGTATATGTGAGTGTACGGTGTGTGAGTGTGCCCTGTGATGGGTTGGTGCCCCATCCTGGGCTTTTCCCTGCTTTGCGTCCGTAGCCTTCGAGATGTGAGGATTTTTCAGCTGCTAGAAAGAGCAGAAATGCCCAGAACTTGGAATTGGAGGAGTTGTTTGCTGTATTCCAGTCACTCTTCAATGCAGACATTCTTACGGGAGACAGCAGAAGCCTGTAAAACTTGAAAGTGGCCCCGTCTGGCCGGGATTGATGGCGGACAGGCTCAGCCTGTTTGGTGAAGCCTGCTCTCCTTCCACGCATCAAAGCCTAGGGTCTACAGTGTCGTCAGCAAACAAAAAGCCAAGACCGGTAGGCAGCCAGGGACACTCTGGGAATGTCCTTCAGGTCCCATGAGCGTGAACGCGTGTGACGTCTTGACAGATATCAGCATTCACTTCCTGTGAAGCAAGTGCTGATGGCATTGTCCTGGAACCAGCTGGACAACTATGGTGGGGGGAGAAGAATGAACGGAATTCCCTTTCTCTTCCTGAAGGTGTCCACATTTGGGGAATGTGCTTAAATTCAGCTGAAAGCTGGGAGGAAATATAGCTCAAGACGTTTTCATTGTAGTCAAAGTTGTGTGTATTTTAAAAACGATCTACTTTGTCCAAGTCAGCGTTTCATGTGTCTTCAGGGTAGCAGATGATTCATCTGTGATCACGCTACAATATGCAATAAAAGGCTACTGTGTTTATATAATTAGAACAGAATTGTATTATTTTAAACGGTGGAAAATGCAGTGGTAGATGAGGGATAAAACCAAATTCTTCTGCAAGGTCTTGCCAAGAGGCACAGAAAACACATACATGGAATGTATGACTTTGATCTGTATCTGTGGATATGTACCTTCAGGGTAATTAGCTACCCGTGTCTTGCTTGTTATTCTTGAATTTCTTTTGTGGCAAAAGTCTGACGCATTCACGTACATATTGTTTACAAACAGCCAGGGGGTGGGGTGGGAGTGGACGGAGCATGCAAGGTTAAAAGTCCGCGTAAGTTACTGGGTGTGTGCAGTTGCCATGGAGACATGTTGTGTAGCACGGAGGCTAAGTGGCTGAGAGACAGACCCTCTGGGAGTTTAAACCGAAGCACACCAGGAAACGAGAAAACAGGCCGTCAGCTCCGCTACGCGTGCTTCTGTTCTTCATGTGCGTTTAGGAGTTTTTTCAAAGCGACTTGAATCACGTATAAAACATTGAAACCCCACCTGGAATACAGGGCTAAGCGTAGCTACGTCAACATACCTTGGCATGTGACTCTCTGAAACGTGTGTCTTAAAAACAAAAGTAGTTTTTGATCAGAAGCAGGGGTATAGTAGGGTTAGGGATACCCTGGGAGATTCAGGGGGCACAGAACTTTATGGGGGCCCTTGAATAAGTAAAATGTTTAAATCTTTTTATTTATCAGTAGAAACACACTTCAAAATGGAAAAACTGGTCTTTTAAGAATCATGTAGTTATCGCAGGCATTAGCAATTCTAGCGCATGTTATGGGTTATGCTTGTGGTTTTGGGACTGAGGGTCTCTCTGTGACGCTTGTGCAGATGCAGGTTTGGGACACTGCTGGCCAGGAGCGCTTCCGCACCATAACTCAGAGTTACTACCGCAGTGCCCACGGCGCCATGATCACCTATGACCTGACACGTCGCGCCACCTTCGAGTCTGTCCCCCAGTGGATCCACGAGGTGGAGCAGTTCGGGGCTACCAGTGTGCTGCTTGTCCTCATCGGTAGGTGGGGCGTTGGAGGGGGGAGGGGTTGGCGGGGCATTTTAGACGACTGTGGCGAAGTGCTCTAAGTCCAAGGACAGGGGATCGGCTAAATTAATGCTATAACTATTGGGGTGATATGTAGCTTAGCAAGTTAGGAAAGTTTGTCAGTGTCCAGAAGGTTGTGGGTTCAGATCCCATGGTTGGTAGGGTAATGATATCATCATTGGACCCAGAACCAACACCTTTATGTACTCTAGGAGAACTAGGTAACTAGGTACTCCCTGGTTCCAAACTTTGCATATATTGGAAAAAAGCATCCGCTTAATGAATAAATCTAATACAATGTGTAAATCAGGGGATCTGGTTTGGCCGGAATAATGTGGGTTTAAATCCCTGCCTGAGCTGCCCTAGAGATGGTGGGTTTCAGATCAGATTAGTAGCACTTCTAGATAGGATCAGTTTTGATCCAGAGTGCAGTGAGGCATCACTGTCTTTCCCTCCTCGTGAGGCTTCATTATAACCTCCGCCACACCTCCAGGGAACAAGTCAGACCTGGAGTCCCAGCGGCAGGTTCTGTTCGAGGACGCCTGCACGCTGGCAGAGGAGCAGGGCATGCTGGCGGCCCTGGAGACGTCGGCCAAGGAGTCGCACAACATCGAGGAGGCGTTTCTGCTGATGGCGCGAGAGCTGATGGCGCGCAACGGCATGATGGTCCAGCAGCAATCGTCGGAACAGCAGTCTCACATCCTGCTGCGTGCCAACTCAACGGCCATCGACGGCCCGTATCCACCGGAGAGGAAGGCCTGTGACTGCTGAGCGGGCCGGGGGGGCTCACACTCATCCGATTCGGCCGTCCCAGTGATGGAGAATCCCCTAAACATGGCTGGTCCTAGTTGAGGGGGGGGGGGGGGGGGGTTGGCGATAACAAAATATACTATGAATGAGAATTAGTGTGTTATTTAATTTACCATACGGTCAAATCGTCTTCTTTGAACCAGTTGCCAGGATCACTGATGAATGAATGTGAAAGAGAGAGAGATGCCAAAACTCTAAAGTCATTCTTAAGAAGCCAGACGCCTTTAAGTAGCTGGTGCATGAGGATCAGAATCCTGCTGGTTTTTGACTAGTGTTTTATACAAAGAATATACCAAGTAAGGTCATTCTCAGCACAGTTAACAGGCAGGAGGAGGCTTAGGCCACCTATGCTCTGCTGTGCTCGTTCCGTTCAAACACTTTATTCTTTTGTTCTAAGCCTCAAGTGCTGCAATGCAGGGTAAAGGCTTCCAAATGAGGAGCGCAGCACCTGTTCAGGATATTTTACGGGTCACTTCAAAGTTTCACTTCAATAAAAAAAACACACACACGCGCTGCAATTCACAGTTCCCGTCTGTCTGGACCAGCATCATGGAACCTGTTACATTTAGCATGGGAATTTTGGTTTCTTTTTTGTACTTCCTGTACTTTTCATTTAAGTAATGAAATATTGCCCGTGTAATATACACCAATATAATGTAAAACCATCCCCAATATATTAAAGCATGAATGTAGGAAGAGCTGATACTCACTGTGAAAGATTTAGCAGGCTTACGTGTTACTCAGACGCCCCGTAGTGAAACCTTTAAAATGATTGTAGCTCAGTGAGGTAATTTGTGAAGACGCCTGCATTTTCACCTTGCGAGGAGGATTGCGAGTGCATTTCACCCCCTTGGATGTAGTCAGTAATATGGAGGGCAGTAAGGGGCAGTAGGGTTAAGGTGACCCGCAAAGTAATAAATCCTAAACGGACGACGAACAAACATTGGTTCTATTGTGTGCATGTTTCTGTTTGCCGTCTGTTCTGCTGAATCACTTCCAAACCTGGTCAATAAGCCCAGGCTGATTTTGCACCATCTGCCTGCAGGGTGTTGACAGGATTAGGAAAACTCACCTTTTAAGCCGAAAGCACGAAAGGTAAAGAACAAATAGTACACGACATTTTTCAAACAGGTTCTTTTTTTATAAATCCGTATGGTGGTGTAAGATCCGACCATAAACATTAAGTATTACATCAGTGAAACTACGAAAACGGCTTTGTAAAAAGTACACCAGGCACACAAAACAGTTGGTAGTTTTATGGTATGCTAACAGTCATAAAAGCTCTAGTAATAAAACTAGATGTAGTAACATGTTAATTAAAACAAAAATTATCTTGATGTAGAACGCAAATGGACTTCTTTTACACTGAAAACATGGTGATGTGTGTGTATACCCTGTATCTAAATGGTTCCACATCTACGGTCCCTGGTCTTTATTTTATACACACGCTTGGCTGATGTGACAATTAAGATGTTTCAGATTAAAGCTTCCATCCAATGACGGAATGTTAATGCGGAGGGAAGGCTTCCCTGGAGACATCAGGTCACCACTAGGGGTCGCCAGAGCGGAGGCCCTATTCTAGTTGACAGCCTTCCTGATTGAAGACGAGCTCGACGGCTTCCAGGACGTCCTGAACCACAAAGGAAGGATCTGCCAGGCTGGGATCGAAGCGGAAGTCACGGTGTCCATGGAAGACGCGCTCCGTGACAGCCTGCAGCGGGTCGGGCGGGAGATCCTGCTGCTCACGGCTGTAGACGCCGGTGCACACTAAGATGGAGCGGCAGCTTTCTGGCAGGTGCCCCCCTCCTCGCGAGCCCCCTAGCTTGGCTCCGCCCACCACGCCTCCCGTAACTTTAGCCTTTGTTTGGGCCTCGCGCGACTCCTGCAGGTAGCGGTTATACAGGTTAGCTCCGTAGATGTCTGCCATTGGATTGTCACTGGAAGAAGGAAACGAAAGCACATCTGTTCACAATCACAATCAGGCATGCTGGGGGGGGCTGAACACCTGCCCGTTTTGCCCAAACTATTTAATATGAACTTTAAAAGGTGTATGAGCTTTAAAAGGTACTATGTGCCCTTTTTAACCTTGAGCATATCTCACTCTACAGAACCTGATCTCTACAATATTTTATAATTGCAATTTAGGGAAAGAACCTTTCTGAGGTGCATATCGACAGAGTTTCTGAGACTGCAGGGGGCCCAAGCCCCTCCCATTTCTACAGAATATACCAAGGGACCCTAAGGTGACATTTTTCCAGGGAGCCCAGAATTCCTTGCTACAACCCTGTCTATACCAGCATGTCTATACCTCAGTGCTGTTAACCACTATGCTATTGGTGACCATCATACTTTAAATATGACGCATGTCTTTTTTCAAGAATGTTCGGAAGAGGGATGTCCTGCCAGTGGCTTACCCTATAGCATAGAGCCTCTCCACGGGTTCTGTCCAGCCCAGCTTCTCAGCCTCCTGGCGAATCAGTAGCTCCGCATAGTTGTATGTGACCAGACTAGGTTTGCCGATAAGGGCCTCGTACTTCAGCTCACACCCTGTGATCTTCTTGTAGATGTTTTCCAGGCACACCAAGAACATGCCGTGACCAAACCTGAGAAAAGAAGGGGAGAGAGGGGAGGAGAAAATCAAGGGGACGATGCTGGATGCTGTCAGCACATCGGTGTGCACAGGGGATCGCAGAAACGCTAAGGGCATCACGCTGACCTGGGGTTCCTGGCTTCGGCCATCCACAGGAGGTCCATGTTGCAGGCCAGTACAGGGATGTGAGGGTACTGCAGTGAGCCCACAGCGTTCCCCGGCTTCCCGTGGGTCAGGAGAACATCCACAATCAGCTGCAGGTTGGTCTCCCATCGGATTGGCTCCCCAAAAAGGATCACAGCTAGCAAGGCCCAATCAAATGATCAGGAGAAATAATTAGCAAGCAAAACTTCAAAGATATATCTTTTAATACAAAGATATCTCTTTTAAATAATAACAATTATGCAAATGAAAAATGCTTATGATTGACAGGAGAAGTGTCACCTTCAATGGGAGGTAGGTCTTTAGATGGGGGTATCTGTAAGACATGACAAAATTTACTCTGTAGTTCAAGGGATTCAATCCAATTTATTTTTATATAACGCCTTTCACAACAGAATCGCCCAAGGCATTTTACATGGGTGTGTTATTTCAACATCATTAGGGATCACCAGTACAATGGCTAACATAAATAAATCCAACAAGGGAATACATGAAATTTGAGACCTTAAACTGTGCCTGTGTAAGTAAGAATTCCTTAGCAACACCAGGTATCTTGATAATTTTCTAGAACTGGACTTACTGTGCCCTTCGGTCTGCGATTGTGGTCAACCATATCCAGGAGAGGGTAGGCTTCCCTCAACATATCCACAGTCACCACGTTTTGGAAGCCCATACTGTGAGGTTCCAGGGGTTAAGGGCAAACTGGGGACACACCGCATCCACAACGTACACAAACAAACAGACCCTAAGAAAGATTTGGATGAATATAAATGACCCTGAACACTACATGGTCCTGAGCACAAGTGCTCAGCTGAGACTGGAAACAATGCATGAAGGGATACTTTCGGGCCACTTCCACGATTGGCCCCTGTCCCGATACCAGCACATGCTTGCTGTGGAACTTAGTGAAGATCCGTAAGGGACTGTGAGACAGTATGACTTGGTCCGGAGACACCTGTGTGGGAGGGGATTATGAATGACAGGTCAAAGGGGCTCCATCCTGTGTACCTGAGGCCATTAGGCACTTTCACACCGAAGTTCTGGAACCTGGTTTCTGTTCAAGTCCCTGGGCGAACCTGGAATTTCTGTATCTCCTGACCACTTTTGTATGGCGCTTTCCCACCACACAAGAGGAACTGGGACCTTTATGTTAAATAAGCATGAGAGACACAAAAAGCTCGTAGGTTAAACTTCACGTATAATTTCATAAGAAACTGCACACCGACACCAAAACAACGAAGGATAAATAAGCCATTTTGTTAGTTATTGGGGGGATTGATCGTGATCAAAATAGGACACGGCCTTTTATTTATACGACCTGTGACATGTTTATAATTCGTATCAAATCTGGCCAGCAGATCGATCTTTCATTTTCTACAGAATAAAAACGATGTAACGATATCCTGCTAAGAAACGCCGGCAAGCTTCACCACCGCCATTGGCCATAGTAGACAAAATCCTATCGGTTATCAATTAAAGTTTCTGATACAGAAATATAGAAGATGCAAGCTAAAAATGTATTGATGCATAAAATGTAACTTGGGTAAAAAGTAACTGTATCCGCTCAATTTTTATTCGCTGCTGCTTCTCTTTTCCCTATTGCATAACTTCCAAGTTAGCGCCAGTGCTTGTCGTTAATCAGTCAGCAAGTTCAACGCGGTAAGAGCCTCCCCAGTAGTTCCAGTTTGAAGGAAAAGTACCTTTTTTGTAATAAGGACTAAAAAATTGTTCCAGAACTGCCTCAAAAGAACTACAATCGGACCAAATTCCCAGAGAAGGGTCTGGCTGCAGAACATTGAGCGACCTCCATCAGGAGGACCTTCATGACCACCACACTGGGCCGGATAGGACTCTACCAAAGAGAACTCAGAAAGCTGAACTCACGGGTAAATAGCACCTTAGCCAAGTCCAAATTCAGGGGCTGCATCCTTCTAAGGCTCCGATCAAAGACTGATCGTGTCACAGTAACATGACAATGCTGTCTCATTCTGAAGACTGCTTCAAAAGCGGTCTTTTTTTGTTGGTTGCGAAGGATCTACCTATATGAATCCTTTGTAGTCCAACATATCCCAAGATTCATTGCATAAACCTTTGAAGGATGAAGCTTAGAAAGGCTACATAGACCGTCTCCTTCGAAAGATGCAGTCCCTTAATTCAGATACAGCCTGTGTTTCCATTAAAATTATGAAGTGGGATATGTCTCATAACATCTTAAGCTACATAAAGGTGAAGATCTCACACTGAAATAGCTCATTTAAAATAGACTATTAAGCTACATTCCTGTAGATTTAACGAAATTATTAACAACGGTTCCCAATGTTGCACTAATATCGAAATGGCAAATATATATTTTAAAAAAGATGATTAAAGTCAATTCCCTATGTTGCACTAACATTGTATCTAGCGCTATTGTGGAGATTAGACCTCCATTCTTGCAGTTTGTATGATGTCATGTCCTGTCCAGCCCCACAGCGGAGATCCGCCTAGTAGAGGTCACCCAGTATTCTGCATCAGGTTTTGGAAATAGGTTCTGGTTCCTGGAAAAAAGTTCCTATGATATGAAAGCGCCTATTATGACACACAGACATTCTCCTCTAATGTCCGAAGAACACAAACATATTCCTCAGTGTAAATCATGACATTTAAATCCAGTCCCAACCGGTCATCCCATTTCACTGCCCCTCACTCCTCACCTCAACTTCCAGCATGTGGGACAGCTGTTCAGCCTTGGCCTGCCGCATGCAGTTCCCAGCATTAGTCACAAAGACCACCGGGACCCGGTACTTCCCATTCCTGTCCACCAGGTTCCTGAAACACTGCTTGGCGGCAGGAATCGGTGTCCGTCCACGGGCTAGAACCCCATCGATGTCAAACAACAACCCAAACGAGGTTTGGTTCTGTTAAGGCATGAAAAGTAACCTCTGTGAAACTGGATCACAAGGATTCCCCATATGGCAGATGGTCACCAATAGTAAAGAGTTATAGACATGGATCTGTGTTCAAAGTCTTTTCCAGATAAATCGTCCATGGAGTAAAGAGTCCACATTCTACCCAAGGGACACTAAACCACATTATGCAACTAAAAAGCTCTTCAGGTAAAAATGTATTATCTGTTAAAGTCGACTTCAGGACTAAAGTTCAAATGTCTTATGCTTGCGGAATGACACAAAACGTATAAAAGATCCGCTAATAAATTAAGTGTCATTTTATCTTAAGAAAGGGGCAGGATCGGGGAAAACAGAAACTTCATTTCAATCGAACCAATTCAGTCTTCTCTAAATAGTTAAATCAGATGGAAGTCACGGAAGTAAGCAGCAAAAACTAGTCGCACCAGTCTGACTTGTTTGACACGGTGACATTTAAGGCTCAAGGCATGCCGACATAAATGCTGTTAACGGACACTAGGCATAAGTGCAGAACTTATTCCATAAATGACACTACTTCTCACAGTCTTGCGATGGCGTAAGGGCATCAAAAATGCCTCCATAGACACACATCTAACTGGACAATAAAACTGTCATGCAAAAGACAAGTTGCTTTGTGATGCAGTGACAACTAATCATATCATTGTTTCAAAGACTTGCATAACTAACGCAGTGCTGGACAATTTATCTGAGCAGGAAAAGTTTTGATGTTAATCATTTAACACTAATACTCTCGAATAGTGCCGAATGTGTAAAATGAAAGACGGAATGACTTACGTTGATATAACGGCGATGAGTTCCCAAAGGCTTACATCTTCGAGGAAACAAGAATTCGACGGATTTCACAGCCTGAAAACCTAACTTCAAAGCATTTAACTTACAAAACAATTCAGCCATTTCCCCCAGCGACAAACGAAGACAACTGTTACCTTGCAGAAATATACAATTGCGTGACGCTACTACTTAACAAGCTTAATAAACACCTTAACTTCAGCGAGATTACAAAGGAAAGACGGGTCTTCTTGAGCTCCTAAAATGACTCAATGACAATCGTACAATCAGTATTATTTTTTTGCAACCCAGACCGTATCAGATTGTCAATAAGGTAACTTCAACTGTACCATTTTTGCGCCTGCGTGTGTCATGCTAGATCGATTCTGATCCCGGATCTGTATAACTACGATGGAAATCTACCACCGGTACACAATCTGACTCCAGATCAGTACATCAGCGTTTTCTACCCTAACGACAAATTAATCATTCTGATGTCGCGCGGCCGTAATTGACCAATGAGAGCACCAGCATGCACAAAACTACAACCCCCAGCATGCTCAGTGTACGCCACAAAACACACAATGGTCTACTGTTTCGTTTCTCTGACATCCATTAAGGACTTCATTTTCACTTTCTTCTCCCGCAAAGAATACAATGCAAATTAATTAGTCAGATAAATTAAATATGTTTAGATTATTCGTATACATTTTTCCAAATCTAACCAGCACAGGGTAGTTGTACATTTTAAAAAGTAAGTTTACTGAACTTGCCCCACTTAAAGGTAGTGTTCAGAATCTGCTTTAACTGTCCTTCTGAAACACATGGCTACCTATTACCGTATATATCTGTTGAAAAGAAGTATACTTGAACTGATGCAGAAAAAAAATTCATGGATTGATGTTAAAATGTTTTTTTTCCCTATCTCTCTCTGCAATTTAGAAATTATGTAACAATAAAATATAGCAGATGGTTTTGTCTGAAGTGATTTATATGTGAAGCAAATGGCACATTACAGACATACATGCTGTCAAAAAGTCAACAAGGCATCACTACAGCAATTTATAGCTTTAATATAAAAACAAAGTTGAAAAATTCTATTGAAATTCAAGTTATTAAAAATCTTACAGAATAAGAATTCACAGCAGTTTCCAAAATATCATAATACAAAGATTCAGAAAGGCATAAAATTGTACCTGTATCTTTTCAAACGTAATGCATTAATCCAAAGTGACAAACTGTGCTTTATAACATACAAGCAGGCGTGTGGTGTGTGGGCCAATCGTGGTGGTATATCTCAGCAGTATCTCAGCTCGTTCTCCAAGCCGTAGATCTTGGCTTTGAGGGTCCTTAGCTCTCCCTGGACCTTCTTGGTGCGCTCATTGGTCTGTCGCACCTCATGTAGGATGGCCAAGTCCTGGTTTGGGCCCACATTCAACGTCACCTGAAGAGATGCACACTGCCTGACTGTGTGAAGCTACAGCAAGTCTCCAGGTCATAAGACAGATGCACGCAGACTTGCATACAACTAGTTGATAGCAACTTACCAGCTCAGCTTTTTAAAATTTAATTTATCTATGTTTTACCAGCAGGTTTATTTCTTTAATGCAATGACGATTAAAGCTGACTGCATTAAAAAGCAGGTTTTTATGGATAAGCAGAGAATATAATCTAGACCGTGTTAAATTAAACTGTACTGCAAATGGCCACTGAACTTGAAAATAGGTAAATGTATAAAAACAATGCATCTCAATGCTTAATGGTGCTGGGGAAAAAAAATACAAACTAGTTTGGCACTGTTTTGTATATTTAGGTAATGAATTTTTAAATTCCCACTTAACCACTGAACAATTAGTTAGCAATATTGATTACTAAATCAATCAATGAAAGGGAAGAGGAACACCAGCCAAAACGCTCTGGACTCACCCTGAAGAGCTGCTTTTCCACATCCTTCAGCTTCTGCCGCAGCTGCTTGATGTCCGTCCTGAAGCCTTCTACCTCCATGGCCCTCCGCTTCTCCAGAGCCTCGTAACGCCGCGTCATCATCTGGAGCCGCTTGGCCATCTTGTCGGAGCGTTCCTGGAGAAGCGACATTGTCACAACGGCCAGGGGATAGTGACGGACAAAATGACGCATTGTGAACCACTAGATGGCGCTCTTGGATTGCTTTGGGGCCTAATTTGAGCGTTTGTTTTGAACAGAAAGTATCATCTATTGAGGTTAAAAACACAGCAGATGGTTCATGAAACGTCATTTTGTTCCTCAATCCCAGGGGAGGTAGAGAGGTGAGACCAGGCAACAGGAATTTGTGCAGACTTCCACAGTCCCCCTCTGTTCCTGACCTCTCACCTTAAAGATTTCCCTGCCAACGTCGCCCTCCTCCCGAATCTGTGCCAGCTCCGTCTCCAGGCCCACGCACTGCTCCCTGTACATGGTAGCCAACCGATGTGTCTGCTTCAGTTCCTCCCGCAGTGCCTGGGGACATACGTTCAGCTGAGCCTTCGCTTTATTTTCTTCCAGGGGGATTTCTTGTAAGATACACCCTTATCCGGATAACTGAAACGCTTGGTCTTGAACCAGGCAGCCTACCCTAATTTCCTCCTTCTGTGTCTGGTGTGACTGCAGTTCCGGGGTGGGTGTGGAGAGGACGGGGGCGCTGTAGCCCAGGGTCTGGCTGCCACGGTGCTCATGCAGCTTCTCCTGGCAGGAGTCTAGCTGCCGCAGAAGCCGGTCCTTCTCCATCATCCAGCCCTTCTCACGAGAACGGGTCTCAAACTTGAGCTGCAGGAAGTCCCGCGTGTTCTCATACAGAAAGCACTGGGTGCGCTGCAGCCTGAGAATAACGGCAAGCAGAAAGTGGACATATTTCTACTGTTTACTAACATCAGGAAGGCAAGTAAGAGGATGAAGAGTATGACCACACTTTTCAGTGAGCGCTGCGATTCGGTCTTGATCCCTCTGTTGCTGCACTTGGGACTCCTCTGTGTGGATCCGTCGGTCCTCCTGCAATGTTTCCACCTGTTCCTTGGCAAGGCGTGTCTGCTCCTCCATCTGGGCCTGCAATGCCTCCACCTGGACATGTCGTGCATTACATTGAATGCAATGCACCAGTATAAGGAGCCACCCTAAATGAAATAGACGCGGTTTCCGTATTTATGTACCTGCAGCCGCAAAGTCTGGTTGTCCATCTTGTATTGCTCACAGCTAACCCCGGTATCAGTGCCCGTCGCGCATCTGGGCACCTTCCGCCGAGATTCTGCTGAGGAGAAAAATAACGGTTTTAGCGAACCGTTCCACACTGCTTGAAAGGTGCTACGTACGAAGGCCTTTATTCCAGTTGAACTGCTTAAGTCAACTTATGACCTTGGTCCACAACTTCACATCAGCAAGCAGATGTCCTTACAGTAACAGCAGCAGTCTGTACAAATCAGACCTGTTTTTTCTGGCCTCCGCCGATCTGGAATCCTGGGCTGAATATTCTTTTGGGGGATGATAACCTGATGAAGCCAGAATGACAGACTGCTGAAAATTACTTTTAGCTTGTATCTATAGTTAACAAAAAAAGCCTTACGATATAACAAACAAACAGATCTCATTTAAGCTAATTGCCTCCAAGCCACAAATTCAATGTCAGAATAACTATACCTTAAAACTGCCATTTGGAAGTGGGAACTTAGATGATTTCTTACCCTGTGTGGTGGCTCCTGGTGAAAATATGTGAGCTCTCCTACATCTGGACCCACCAGCGCCAGAAGGTGCTGGATCTTCTTCCGGTCCTCCAGCTCCCTATATCCAGAACAGGGGAAACCCGTCAGCACATACGCCCGCCGTTTAAACCGCGGCTCTCGGGAAAGAGGCGGCCCACCTGATCTTCAGCCGGTCGTTCTCAGAGTGGAGCCTGAGTGCCTGCTCCCTCTCCTGGAACAGGCAGAGCTGCATATCGCTCAGGGCCTTCTGCAGCTCAGCAGTCTCGCTCTCCCGAAGCCTCACCTCCCACTCCAGCTTGTGCTGCGCGGAACCCAGAACCCACACTGAGAAACTGCATTTTTCCACGGAGCTGGAGCATGTTCAAGTCCCACGCGTGACATTTCTGCGTCGCCCCTGAGCGAGGTGTTTGACACAAACTGCTTCAGTCACCAAACCTCATTAAGCGATAAAATGCAATCAGTAATTAATTATACACAGGGATGGAAGGATATGGGCAGATTAGATGGATGGATGAACATTTCCCAACCCGTTCTTTGGGGAACCCCAGACAGTCAGTGTTTTTGCTTTGCCTTTGCTTTTATATAATTGCTTCTTCAGACTAATTTAGTATAATATGAAAGACATCCTGAGTAAACAATACTCGGTTTTCATATGATCATATTTAATTGAAGGGAAAAAGTTCTAATTTTTCATGGCACGAAAGATAGACAGAAGGATGTAGGCATCAGGGACAATGGGGAGGTACTTCGGAGGTACCCCTCCAATATTTCATTTGGCTTAATTCGTCCCTCCAACAAAATAGAACTTTACATTTAAATTATTAAGTTGTGCCCCCCCCCCAAATGTTGAACTCTCTCCTAGTCGTGGGATAGACAGGATGGATGGATGGATACTTTATTAATCAAATTCGTAAAAAATAATGGCATCCAAGTATAGTATAGACATGTGGACTGCTTATCTTGGGGATGCATGGCAGTCTGGCCCAGTACCTGGTCCTCCGTTGTGGACCTGTGCTTCTCCAGCATCTGCAGCAGGTCCTCATGCTCGCTATCGAACTGTGCCACCTTCTGCCGGTAGAACTCTAGCAGCTCCCGTGAGGGGCGGAGGTGAGCCAGCCGCTCGGAAACTGGGGGCAGCGGGGAGTCGGCGTCCCGGCTGAAGCTGCCATTACTGCTAGTGGGAAGGAGGGGCTCTGAGTGAAGCTTGTACCCCTTAGCTAAGTCGCACCAAAGCAACACACACAAGATGTTATACAGACACTAAAGATATTTTTCAACACGCGTACTTGACCGTACTTGTTTTGTGTCATCTTCCATTGCCGAACACCAGTTCCAATATTAAGAACAGAAGTACAAATGACAGCAAAAATCCCTAGATGGCATTCTTGCCCCGCCACAAAAATCAAGGATATTTCGGGCGCATCCTTGCTAAACGAGACCAATCCCATGATTCATTGTGCCCCAAATTTGTTCTTGCAAAGCAAGTTAGCAAGACCACTCTTGCCAAAACCACAAGTACGATCATTCTTGCTAGTGAAAAATACCCTTAGACAAGTAGCAGCATATATTAAATATTCACCTGTTCCTATAAGTACCTGTCCATTGCAGGGTTGCAGTGATATTGGAACTTATCCCACAAAACAGCATAAAACAACTACCAGGCAATCACAGGAGACACAAAAATGCACACACACACTATACAACTGCTCATTTATGTGGGAAGCATTTTGGACCAGGCAACCCACAACCTTGATGGTTTCAGGTTAGTGTTACACACTGAGCCACTGTGAAAGTCTGTTCTGGAATTTCTTAAGTATTAGGTCATACAAACAAAATGAATAATAATAATAAAAAATAAAAATAATAACAGCAAAGCATACCACTGAAAATCTTGATCTCTGGTTGGTGGAGACTCCATTGCCTTGAATACCAAACCTGTAGGATAATCTGTAGGAGATGACACATTAACACACACTGAGAATAATTCAAAAGTGCAGCACATTCTAATAATAATCTGATATGCAATGCTATGATATGTTACTGGAGCGATTATATTTTAAATATTTAAAAAAACGTCGCTATTTTCCATTACCATCAAAACTCCAATACAGTAACAGGTGTCTACGAGACAATTTCAAAACAGATTCAATAAAGTGAAGTACAGACGTCTACACATAAAGTTTAGAAGCAACCGACAAAACCGGCGAAGAGCCGCCGCGAAATCAGCAGCCGAGGTTTCGGCGTTTGATTGCTTTTGTCTACAACGCCCCCATGCGTCTCGTTGCCATATCTACACCAGCTGGCATTTTAAACTAACCGAAAAATTCGCACACAAAACACACACCGTTATTTATTTACTTAACAGTGGTGATCACTTCATTTCCAAGTCCACCAGTTTTGTATTATGACCGAAGCTTAATTACCTTGCAATTCATCAAAAGAAACAGTCCATCTAAGATATGTAGAAGTGACCGTTACTAGGAAGCCACCTACGTTACAGATATCTTGGGAATTGTATTAATGATTATCAAATTATTAAACTAATGCTGTTCGATGAAACTCTTTGAAAATCTTCATCTTAGCGCTTTCTTAATTAAAGTTATAACTCTATGGCTTTCCTACCTAGTTTAAACTTGTCTTGTGAAAACGTACCTTTCCCCGGAAATCTCCACACGTAGCAACGCCCCTCGTGCAGGAACCACTATGGTGTATGGGTAATGTATTTTTAATGCTAATTTGTAGTAGTACCCACCTTCGCGAATCCTTCCACGTTATTTCTGTGAGTGGGTGTGCGTGCGCGCGCGCGCGTGTGTGTTTATCAATCCGCAGAAAATCAAACAACACGGAACATTAGGAAATTCATTTTATTTTCAATTTTAATAACATCATTCCTTAGATAAAAATGCAATGTTACAGGAATATACATCAGAGATTAATTTAAAACTTGCTTCCAAGGACCATACAGTCTAAATATATTTTCCCTTTTTTATTTACTGGTAGCGTGCGTTATAAGCAAGACAGACTCTGTCACCAAAGACAGACTGACAGTTACAGATACAAACTGTACATCACCTATTTACAAATAAACTTTTTGATAAATTTTTATAATTTTTTTTTGAAAATAAGAGTAGAAAAGTGATTGGATTTTCTGATTTTTATTTTTTCTTTCCCTTTATATTTAAAAGAAAGAATTAAAAATAAAAAGAGAAAAATGGACAGTGGCAATGCAAAGATACCCAAGGGGGGTCAGGCAGCACAGAAGCTGCTCTGCAGGAGAAGGAGCTGGACTGAGGGAAACTTGTGTTTTTATATATAAATAAAACACTCTAAATGATTCCCCATCCAGAAAAGCTGTGTCATTAAAGTTGGATCCTAAACTGCCAAGATTACTATGCTTACAACAGCTTTTAATCAGGACATCTGCCTTTGGCTCTCCTCTTTATAGCCACTAACCACTAACAGTAATAAAAGTACAGTGAACAAAACATGGCGTCTTTAGGCAGTTTCCCAAACGTCCTCTGGCCAAAGAGATGCTGAGACATATGAGTCCTTTTCACATTTTGCCTGTTTTTTTTTTTTTTTGGTTTTTCTTTTTTTTTTTTTTTTTAAATGACAATCTGGGTCTGAGCTGAAAAGGCCAAGAACCCGGACCTGGAGTTATGGAAACAACATACTTATTTTTTTGCCAGAAACTGAAAAACAATTTGTGAGACAAATTCAGATAGAAGTTTTCCCAAATATAACATTAAACTCAACATTCACATTTTCAGAAAAGCCTGCTGCACATCCTTAACATGGAACATCGCTTAAAGACCCCGTTGACCACGATTTGACACCAAAACATTCAGATGGCTGTTTATTAACGTTAACAATCTGTTTCATGGAACCTGCCAGAAGAGGACTGTGCTGCCTCCAACTACCTGCTTTTCATGATGACAAAAGGAGCCGGCGATTGATAACCAACATGCAAATAATTCAAATATCTGCAAATATTGATTATTGCATTACTAGAGGTGCAATTATCCTACTTCTGCAGATGACAATTATGATGTTAGGTTTAACAGTCATTTTGAAAGAGGATGCACAGAAATGTAATGCAGTATTATGTTAATAGCCCGAGTGCAACGCGGCCTTTTATAAGTGTAGTTCTTTGAAATAGGAGACCTTTATTAGGTAATTACCCATAGAACATAAGCAGGGTTTTATTCAAAGGGGATAGTAACTTATAACGTGACTGATGACATGCTTTCATTTAATAAATGCATGCAAACATTCTGACATTCCTTTCTTGACCAATCACACACAATCTTGAGAAATACCAACCACAGGCTGCTGTACAGCACCGTACACTAGTTATTGTAAACCTAACCGAGGTCAGACACACACAAAGATATGGTTTAAAATATGTATGTTTGTGGGAAACATTCACGTTCTATTTAAATACATGAAGAAGCATTGTTTCAAATAATGCCCTCGAAATATGGAATGCCCATATTATTCTTCATGTTTGGACGTACCTCTTTGTAGGAAAAAAGTTTAAGCAACAATGAATTTTTAAAAAGTTGAATGGTGCCCTGAATTAAAATGAACTTTCTCACAATCTCTCCAGGGTTACACTTCCATGCAAGTATGGGATCCAGTTGCCCGGTAACTTCTTATTATGATTTTAATGTGTAGCAGTTCATATTTCACACTTTCCCCCCTATTATGATACACTAGTGTGCAAATACAAATAATGTCTGTACAATAATAATGAGGATATAGAAAATGACTGAAATGAATTTTTGCTCATTTTTTCAAAAAGGAAAATTTGGGCCATTAATATAAGTGTTGTCACTTTTTGGTTCTGTTACAAAAAGAAAATAATATATTTTCAAAATATTTCTGTAAAATATTTTACTGTAGACCAAAATAATCAGTAATCCATGTACAAGAAAAATTAGTGTGTTTTCCTCTATGCCAATGGGGCATCAATATTACATCACAACTTTTTCAAAACTATTCAGGCACCCCAGTAAAAGGACAGAAGATAAAAGACAACAACCTCTTTGAAATTAATATTATACAGCACACACCATCTAACTAGATTCCTCCCCGCCCATATTAAGTCACACTAATTAGGTCACAATGTTTGTCATCAAACCTTAGCGACTGTGGAGCCACATTCTCATACGCCTGAATCTATGGTAACTCAAGCCATCTCTAACCTACTATTAAAGAAATATAATATGGTATGTCTCATAATCTTACAGTTTTGGTACTATATTAATTAAAAATGTCTAAGAGCAGGTAAATGGCGCATTTTCTCACCACGTTCTATGATTTAAGACCGGGAAAGAGAGCTCCCAGTGCAGCTAAATCACAGCAACCCGCATCGTAAGGTCTTTGTCAAACACCCTGTCCTTTCAAGTGGACAGGAAAAGAATGGAAATGGCTTTTACTCTTACGAAAAAATAAATTTTTGCATTTTTTGGTCTATTCTTTGCAGCCACCCAGACCTTCCCTCGGTGCTATTTGATGACTGCCTGCGATATGAATTCAATATCTCAAACAAGTCAGATTAGAAGAAGCCCAGCAGTACATTGCCTTGCCAAAACACACACCGCAACAAGCTCAGACTGTGCTTCTGAGGAAAGTGTGCAAGGATTTTGGATACAAAAAAAAATTCCAGAGGTTTGATTTTCCCCATCTGGTGCTCCCCGTGGACTGTACCATGGCAAAGAAGCTGGGTGGGCAATGGAGCTGCAAAATGTGCAATAAACAACGGTTTAGCCGGATACACTCCTCACATGTCACTTCTCTAATAAAACTACCCAAGTCTCTATGCAAAACCTTGAAAATGTTGATTATCTTCGTAACAATTTACAGATCCTCTCTGGTGATTTTCACACTCCCCTGAGGAATTTAACACAACCTGAAGAGTCTAAAAAGTCAGAAGAGAGGGCTATGAAATAGCTTATGATGTGTCAAGGAATAATTCTATAATATATTCAGTATCCACTCCCGGATCATCTTAGCCACTTCCTTAATAAGTACATTCTCAAAATAATAAACGACAAACCTCTAATCCCAATGTTCCAAGCAACTATACACAGCATTGAGACGTGACACTTTATATATTCTGTAAAAAACATACAATCATTCGCTATTGAAATGAGGCGGTAAAGTTCCAAAGTGACAAATGCAATCATTTCAACAGGACCCGTACACCTACTAAATATGCCAGCCAACGATTCTGGACAAAGGGCATCCTAATATGGAGACTCTACTTAAATTATATATGTATCCATCATTTAAAATTATAGCGATGTGTTTTTTCTTCGATTTTTATACAATATATATTCCTTTCACAATCTGAGTGGATTGTCGTCTTCATAAAAGTTCATAAAGAAAAACAATAAAGTCTATAAAGTGGGTATTAGATCATAACATCATAGTGTCTTTTTAACTTGTACCAACATAGTGAATTAACCCACAACGTTCAAGTCCTTTCAAACAGAACTGCCGCTCGGTTAACATGTCGAGAGCAGCGCAAAGACGAGTAAATGACTGTTACTGAGTACAGAACACCGAGCAGACAAAGACCCCAAAATATTGCGATAAAGAACAGAACAGGACAGACATTGTTCGACTCTGTGCCTTCTTTTACACATGCTTTTGCACTAAGGTTAAAGAAAACTCAACAGACAATACCTTTTCTTCGCCAAAATGTTTTTTGTTTGTTTTCCTGAAAATGGGAGAGTTGGATAAATTTGCAGATTTTGTTTTACATTCTACAGAGCCTAAAAAGTGCTGACCATCTTTTTCCAAGGGTCGCTACAGCTTGAAACTGTCCTTTGAACAACATTTATATTATCTACCGTTTTAGAAACACCTTAGTCGTAGTACAGCATTTACATCAGTCATATAACACACATTTTCATATCATTGCGCTCCTCGAACCTTTCTGCGAACCACTAGTTATCCCTGAATGAAACGACTTCATATAAAAACCTTGAGACAATTACGCCATTACCAAACAACTCAGTCGTCTCAAACCATAGCTGGGGAGTAAAGGTGGGGTACATGGAAACTGAGGGTGGGGCACATGGAAAGTAATGTATATGTGCGTGTTTTCGTCAGTGTCTGTGCGTGAATCTGTGTCTGCATCTTAGAGGAAGAAGCCTTTCACAATGCCATTAATTGAAAGAAACAAATAACAGTCCTTGATGAAATCCCGCTCCGCTCCACCAGCAAAAGGAAGAAGTTATGAAGGAAGGTTAAGGAGAAAGAAATCACGCCGCTGAATAAAAGTAATTTACCGCCGCCTTAAAACTGTATGAACACAAGATATGCAAAATCAGATTACGTTAAACATCCTTGTAGTGCTTACTAACTGAGCTAGAGTATTTACATATCTGTACGTGTCTCTATTTTACAGAACAGCATGAAGAAAAATAAAACAATTAATTCTCTTTAATTGTATTTGTGTTCCTTCCCCAGTTTTTTTTTTTTTAAAAAAGCAGTATTATTTCAAAATTTAACTTGGCACACTAAAATACTAAAATGAATCCCATGCAATTAATATACAACTAGTGAATTTAATTAACATAAGTAAAATATTATAAGTTACAGAAGGAAAAACAGAAGTAAATTAAAACGCCTGACAAGATATTTTAAATACTGAAATGCACCTGATTTCAAGTATAACAGGTTTCTTCAATTTAAAGATCTGCAACTTAATAAAGTCTGAATATATTATCTATGTCACTTTTCTATATTCATTTTCATACAGCTAGTTTTTGAGACTCGTTTACAGTCATATATATGTTATTGCATTGTTTTTGCATATCTTGTGGAATGCGCTTGCGCACCCACGTGCTTCCTCCTTGAACCCTGTGCGTAAGCGAGCGTGACACGGCACGCGCCCACATCGCACCGCGCCACCATCATCTTTTAACACACAAAGCCACAAAACGGTTCAGCCACTCGGTCATGGATGCCACTTATCCATAAATTATGGCACAACCTGCTTTGGAGTAAAAAAAAAAAACATAATCAAAGAAACAGGATGGAGTGGTAGAGGATAATCCACCTGCATGGCACAAGGCAATATACTTTGCATTTCTTTGTTTTGGGTGTGTGGGTTTCATTTTAATGTAAACATCTATCATTTACAACTCACTGAAATCATTGTGAAACAGTTGAAAAGCTGAGACACCATAGCCCCATCAAACACATGGTGGTTGAAAAGAACCTAAAGAGAGACGTGTCATAAGGGAATTCTCTTACAGATTCAGAAGCCCATTGTGATAACATGCCCAGAGAAGAGATCCAGACAGCATTGCAACAAGAACATTACCTTGACGGTCTTGTTGCTGATAAGGAACGAATATAGAGTAAAAGACCCTGGACAAAAACCCCAAAGATGGATCAAGCAATAATGCAAACAATTCAGTAGATGACCCTGACGTGACTGAAAACCGAACAATGTACTACAGTATACACCATACCGCAACAATTAGTGAAATGCCGACTACCTCAACCTTGCTGGAGAATTCCTTAAAAAAACACAACAGTTGCAGGTAAATTGGCACAGCAAAGAATACTTGTACAAATGAAAGTTTCACTCCTCTTTTACAAGCTGTACATAAATAGCAAAAAATAAACCCAAACATAATCATAACAGCAAAGTAATTTTGTTTGACACTCGAGTATCATACTTGCATAATTGATCTATACGTATGACTCATGAAATCTCTCGGGCAGTATTTCATTGTTTTTATGAACTTATACTGGTATACATACGTATACATACAGTGCTGGACAAAGGTAAGAGAACACCCAACAGAAAAGTATAATAATAATAATAATAATAATAATATAGCCCTGTAAAACCATAACAGTTCTATTAAAATAATGCAAATTGGGCGACTCTGCTAGTTCTAATGTGACTGCAAACTCCAGTCCGAAGTCAGTTCAATGACGGGAAACAACATGAGTCAGTCAGGGTCACAAGTCGCTCTCACATCACGCTCAGCTCAGCACTTCCTGCGTGGCACATCTGACCGACCTCAGTAGTTCACATTTCTTTTTTTCTTTTTTTTTTTTTTGAGAGGAACAATTAGGACGTTAAAGCAGCATCGTAGCAATGGAAGCATGTTGGTCTGTTTTCCTGGTGTGTAAGTGGGTCATATCAAAATTACATCAGACTTTGGCTAACCTTACTTAACCTTTAGGCATATGTTTAAACAGCAAGAAATATTCACCCACTCCAAATACAATTTGTTGCAGGGAAAAATAATAATAATAAATAAATAAATAAATAACCATATGAAAGGTGCATACAGATAGAACGTTTCCCACTTAAATACAACACTAAATCCTGCGGCCACAGGTTGGTTACCTAACTTCTTAAATCTCCTAAATAAATCAAGCAAGAACTGATTAAGGTCAACAACCAAATTTGTGGAACGTAGAGTTAAACAAAACCATGAGAAATATAGGCTGGTCTCTAAATTTTGCACAACACTGCACTGTATAAATATACAACCTATGGTTTTGATTTTGATGCAAATGCGATTGGCTGCTCCGATTGGCTGCTCGAAGCCACGCACTTTCACTCAGGCAGTGAGGAGCGCAGAAGTGTTGGTCTCCAACCTAGGTACTGAACATCCTCCCCTCTTCCCCCGGAACTAGACGCGGGTCAAGCCCAGGAGGAGCATAGAGCTACAGCTAAATCCACAAAACCAAGATGTCAACGGAAATGAAGATGGAATGAAAAGTCGAGGTACGTGGCAGCAGGTGGCGCTGTTCCTTAGGTCCAGACTTAGTTCTGTCCCCCTCCAAATCTTCCTGTGACAGACAGGAAGTGGCATGGGGCAACAGATGGCAACAGCGAAAAGAGAACGGAGACCAGGGTGAACACCGTGTCCTGCATGCCAACTGTCTCTCCGTTGAAGTATCTCTTCATCTCCAACTTTTCTGTCTCCTCTGCCCAGCGTCAGTTTTACTATCATTTTTCAAAAATGAATTGGTGCCCAAGGGTTGGAGAGGGAGGGGCAAATGACCATACCCTCTCCATGATCCCACCCTTCTACCTGGCCTCTGGATTCTCCTCCCTGTCTTGTCTCCTGTGTTGGTTACCAGCTCCAGCAGCTGGTTGGCCTGCAGTTTTGAGCACAAGACTGTATAGGTTGGGAAGAAAATGGACTCGCCTTCCTCCGTCCCCAGTAGCACATATGTAAGACCAGCGTTGATGCCTTAACAGCCTGTAGAAACTGACCAGCACAAACTGTCTCCCAGGTGGGCTTGCTGTCCGAGACGCTTCTGCCTGGTGGCCAGAACAACAAGACCAAACGAAACAAGACAAAGCAAAAAAACAAAATGAAATTATTTATCCCACCCCCCACCCTCTATTTATCAAGAGCAGAAAAACTGTGAGGCACTTTTGAAACACACCTGGAAACACACTCACACAAAAACCAGGAATCAAATCCCAAATCATAATAAAGAAATAATGGAGCCCATCGAGCTGTTGGCCACCGCGATGCAGTCACGTCCAGCAGAAAGAGAGAGAGAGAAAGAGAGAGAAACCTCTGCATGGTTAATCCTACAAACTGGTGACGCAGTCCATGTCCTCGTCGTCCAAGAACCCAAAATCCCGCGACCGGGAGTCAGCCGCCATTGGACTCTCCTCTTCCTGCTCTTCCATCTCCGCCTCCCCCATAAGGTGGGCCCTAGGCTCCTCCCCCTTTTGCCCACTCATTGCCCCTGGGGGCCCCTCGGTCTGGACGGGCTGTTCTGTGCTGTGGTCCCTGCAGTGCATGAAGGGTAGGAGGCTCCCGTTGGAGCTGGGCTGGCTGTTGCCGTTGAGGATGCTGTCTGCAGCACTCTCCATCTCCTCGATGGTCATGTCGCAGGCGTCGGCCAGCTCTTGCTTGGTCACCTCGATGAAGGAGGGGTCCTGTGCGTAGTGGCCAAGGCCCTCTGATATCAGCACCTGTTTGGGGGGGGAGCATGGTAAACACCAGGTCAGTGTCTACATAGACTTAAGCACAAGCTTTGCAAATCCTAGTGCAACACTTAATAAAATCTTTATCCATCACAGACTAATAAATCAATTAAAGTCATAAAAACAGAAATGTAAACATGCACATTTAAATTTTAGGCTTTCCTCGGTGTTGCACTGCAATTCCCTTTCTGTTTCTTATTGGATGCATTTTGTACTGTTGATCCCGGTACGACCCTGTGGTCCACTAATGTAAATACACTAATTCTTATGTCAGTTTTAATTTATTGTGCTGCTCTGTACCAGGATGCTAGGGGAACTGTATTCATATTTAAGAATGCCCAATTGGTGCTGTAATTTATTTACAAATTCCATAAATACATATTTATATTTATCTGCTTTTAGATGTGAATTTAAACTTGAAATGACAGTAGTTTAATCTACTCCACTTTACAGAAAGTTGTTAGATTGGTTTTAACAAGACCCACATGTGGGGGCAGCCCTGGTGAGATGCAGCACCCCGGTGTGTTCGCAGGCTAAATGGTGCGTCCCGTCATGCCCACTGTGAATTTAATGTGCCACAGGCAACCTGCACATAGTGATTTGTTCATAGTGATCATGCTTTGGCTCCGTTCATAGTGATCATGCTTTGGCTGGCTCCTTTCTCAGGCAGCTTTATTATCATTACTTATGTATTATTTTTCAGTCTGGTTCTATTATTTTTTGTTTATAATAATATTAATTATTATTATTGTTGTTATTGTTGTTGATATTATTATGATTATTATTATGGGGGCAGTATGCGGCTCAGCTGTTTAAGTTGCTGTGTCTGTGATCGGAAGGTTGTTTGTTCAAATCCCAGAGTTAGCAGAGTGACATCACTATGACAAAGGCCCTTAACCACCCAACTGCTTCAGGGACTGTTTGATCCTGCATTCAATTATGCATCGCAATGGGTATAAGCATCTGCTAAATAAATACATTTTGGTTGTGATTTTGGTCAGCCATTTCAGATGTTTGCTTATTCCTTGGCTGCTGAGTGGTCACTGACCACGTCCACTTAGGGCGTGTTTACTAAACAGAGTAAGCGAGCGCTTCAAGCAAGCAGCTAAGGAAGGAACGAGGGAACGAGGCAGAGTAGCTGAGCAAGCGGCGCCCTCACCGCCTCCACCAGGCTGCCAGCGCTGCCACGACACAGCGACGTGGAGTCCCTGCCCGTAGTGGGGGGCACAGTCAGGGAGGCGGGCCGCAGCGAGCGCCGGCCGGGCTGCACACCGTCGCCGTCGCTGTACCATGGGCCGCAGTTCACCGAGGGCAAGCTGCTGTTGAGCTTCTCGTAGGAGCCGTCGGCCTCAAGGCGCAGGGTGGGCACGCGCTGGTACGCACCCCCCTGGCCGGCCCGCAGGCTGGGGCTGTCGGGGGGCGTGGAGCACAACCGGCTGAAGAGCGTCGGGGAGTGGCTCCGTCGGAGGAGAGGGCTCAGGCCAGCCACAGCCAGGGCCTTTGAGTGTGTGGCGGGGGCGGGGTCAGAAATGGGGCGGGTCCAAGATGTTCGAGGGCCATACAAAAGGAGAGTAGTTACACAGAAGCGAGGAAAATTGTGTGTAAATGCTGAATAACTAAAAACATTTTTAAAAAAGAGTAAACAACCCTCAAAATTGCAAGTCGAAACAGTTCCTGGCTCATTTTGCTTTTCTAAAAACATGTGCCTGTATTTGCTGCAGGTTACTAGTGGGTGGAGTGTGTGTTCCATACTATTTATTTAATGCAGTCCAGACACAAATAAAGATTGAAAAATCAGCACCAGTTCCACCAAATTTTTCAGTCAGGCAGCCCAGCACTAACTGTGTTTGCATTCATGACGGAGCTGTATCGCAGCAGTAGCTTACAGCGCTGGCCGGCCCACAGAAGAGCCAGACAGCAGGGAGAGCAGATTTAACCAAAATAAAAAATACTTAAGAATTTCGGGGGGCTGTAAATCCAGAGGACACCAAACCCTAACAGTCAATTAATCTGACCTGCTGGGCTTCATCATTCAAAAATCTCGCAGACACTAGATCAGTTTTGGGTGATCTTGTGTTTCCACGGCAACTGAATGAAAACCAGCTGGCTGTGCTGTACTGCAGGTAGACCTCCCTCGGACTGACAGACAGACCGCAGCTGAGTCTGGATCCTGTGCTATCACGCTGACCTTAACTTTCCTTTGGAAAATGCCATATCATCTGGGTCCTGATTCGCTATCTCTCACACAGCTGTTAAAGGACTTTGAATTCATGAAGCACAGCAGAAAGTGAGGAAGAAAATAAAACACCCAAATTCTGTAACATTATATTAATTCTGAGTTATAATTAAGTAAAGCTACACAAGCTTGTACTCAACAGAGGTGTAAAGTTCAGGTTCAGAAAGTACAAATCCAGAACGTGATTTTGCTTCAGCCAACCAGTTGAGTACTCTGTGAATGTGACTATAATCGACTGGTTGGTTGAAACAAGATCTTGGTTTGGATTTGTACTCCCTGAACCTGAACGTTCTCCACCTTTGGTACTCAATGCATTTTAACCGGGCTGACCCCCAGAATAAAGCTGGGGCAATAGCAGGCTTCCCATTGTATAATATATACAAATTAATCTCTCTTGTAGTGTTACTCCAGTATATAAGGAATTATTTTTCTTAGATGCAGATATTTCAAAAACTTTCAAAAATATATGGTCTCATGATACAAATGAAGCATGGTTTTACTTTGGATTAAAATCAGCGAGGGGGATGTGGGGACAGAGGGTGAGAATGTACAGTAGTTTACCTTCCCTACCCATGTGTCAGCTGCCATGTGATACACAGACAGCCTGCCTGCCTTTCAGAGCGTGATTAAGCTTTAGAAACATGGGGTGCGTGTGTGAGGATGCACCCACCTGATGGTGAACGAGGTGCAGGGGCAGTGCGGTCTTCTGGGAAACGTCCGCTCTTGCCTGCCGTTTAAGACACTCCAGGTGGAAGGAAGACTGTCGGGGTGAGGGTGGGGGGGGCA
>JAABNX020000070.1:23670783-23695475 GCA_015163995.2 Mormyrus lacerda
GCTGTATCCCCCCAAACAACCCCCTACCCCAGGTCCTCGCCCCCCTCCCTGTCACCTTGCAGGCCACGCGGTGAGGGCAAAGCTTGCCAAAGCCCAGAGGAGGCTGAATACGCCGCAGCAGCGTCACCACATCCAGGTGTTTGATCCTCCCCCTGCAGGCGGGCGACACGTTAGCAGGAGGTTAGCGGGAGGCAAACGCCCGGCTGACGTTGATGACATCATCGTCCATTAACAGGCACCGCCGGTGAGAAAGGAGCCATACAGGGGACATGGGGCCACCCCTCCGATCGCCACGCCGATCACGGCTTTAACTATATGGGCATCGATGGTCTGTGCCAGCAGAGGGAAGGGGGTGGATATGAAGGGACTGGGGGGTAAAGGGTTCACTGACTTGGCCTCAGGGTCGTACTCGGCCCAGATCCTCTTGAACTCGTCGAGGTGGTGCGGACCCAGAATGGACCAGTCTCGGGTCAGGTAGTCGAAGTTATCCATGATGACAGCCACAAACAGATTAATGATCTGCAGAAGGAAACGCAGAGTCGGCAGGGGTCCAGAGGAGCTGCTCACATTTTACTTTCGTTTATTTTACTTTTAGCTTTGTGGCAAAAAAAAAAAATGCCGTGAAGCCTAAAACAAGCCGATTAAACTGAATGAACTGGGGCAGGTAAAGGAAGACGAGGTCGTTTGGAGAATCAGGCTGGCGGGCCGTTGGACAGGGTCTCACCAGGAAGGCACACAGCATGTAGAAGGTGACAAAGTAGATGATGGCGAAATAGCTGCCACAGTCATCATTGGGCGTCCCAGCCTCTGATCCATTCTCACAAGGCTTATTGGATCTGCATGCAAGCATGATATCCTGCCAGGCCTCCCCTGTTGCACACCTGGGGGGGGGGGCGAGGGGGGGTACAGTTCACATGATCAGAGGCTCACATCAGCCACACACATTTTGTTTCCTTTCCATTGTAACTATCTGCCTTGTTCTACATGCACATATATAAAGAAATTATTTTGTGGCTTACCTCTAATTCTGCTCACAACGTTTTAATTAAACCTACACCACATATTAATGGCTCTATCCATGCTGGGAAGGATGCCACGAAACAGAGCTGAATAAGCTGAATCTTGATATAGTGTTATTGGCAGTCCATTGCACAGAGAGAGCGCGGCGCCCTTAGCGGTAAGCACCTGCGTGCAGCAGCTCCGCTAAGGCGTACGCGCCATGCTCACCTGAAAAGCAGCAGGACGGCCTGAGGGAACGTCTGGAAGTTGTTGTTGCGGTTGATCGGGCTGGTGTCCTGCAGGGCGATCTTACCAAACATCTGCAGCAGGTGTGTGGCGTGAGAGAGAGAGAGAGAGAGAGAGAGAGCGAGAGAGAGAGAGAGGTGAGACTGGGCTGAGAACATAGGAGATGCTCCCTTTTCTCAACATACCATCTGATGGCTGAATATGTTAACAAAACCACTGTCAAATATCAAGTATATGGGTATATTGAACGGCTGCTGCAAATACTGGAGTCATTTTAGGACCATAGTTTTATACAAACATGAATATAATTCAAACATTATTTCCTTTGCCTGCCTAAGACTTTTGCAGGGTATTGAAAGCATGTCAGGGACTGATCTATGTTGAGCATGAACTCTCACCTGCATTCCAATTACAGCATAGATAAAGAACAGCATCACGATTAACAGGGCTACATAAGGCAGGGCCTGCAGCGGGAGAAAGACAAACATGTGGACGTGAATCACATTTCATATGTGTTATACAGCAAGTCTCTGTTTCACCTTCTGTCCTTTCATCGGCATCCTGGCAGCACAGCAACTCTTTTCACACTCAATATTTTAGCTCATTTCAACCGATCAGTTCAAGAACAAACATATCACAATTAGGCAGCTATCAAGTATATTTAGTAAGAAAGATGTTTCTAGGGAAATATCTCACTGTACTTCATGAGATAAAAGTTTTGCCTTCCAAACATACAGGTAATTTCCTGGAAGAGACAGATTTAATTACTTCTTTGTTCCTTTTAGCGTGTATTGGAACCTGAGAGAGTGATGTTGCACCGCTACCACTTTAACGGCTTGTGACTATCTGAGATGGTTTGGGCTGACGGGCTTGTCTAGACACTTGTCACTGAGGAAATGTGCCGAGCTGCCCTGTTGCATGCTGGGTACAGGGCGCAGCCTCACTTGAAAGGACTTGATGAAGGTCCAGAGCAGGGTCCGGATACCTTCACCCCGAGACAGCAGCTTCACCAGCCTCATGACACGGAAGAGCCGGAAAAAAGTGATGGAGATCCTGGCATTGTCTTCTCCGTTCTGTGATACCTTTTATTAGGGACACATGCGCGCGCGCACACACACACACACACACACACACACACACACACACACACACACACACGCAAGCACGTGCTGAGTTAGTAGATAATTATAAGAGAGGAATCATATAAAATTTCCCTAAACAAAATACTACTTTAAACTCAGGAGAGAACCAGGCAAACGTAATGTCTCTGGTGGCTGTAAAAAATGAAAAAAAAAGAATGAAAGCAATACTAGTTGTTGCAATGCATTATTTTTTCCCCACATAAAACACTGGTAGACATCAGAATGCATTCGAGGCAACTCAGCTATGTACACAGTACGACAGCGCAAAGACCACACCACACATACGTCAGCACGGGGGTGGGAGAGGGGGGAGTCTTGCGATTAGCAGTTAACGGGATTGGCTGTTAGACACTGCTATCTACTCAACTGCATTCAGACCCTGTGTGAATGGAAAGCCTCTATACGTTAAATATAATTCAAAATTGATTCCCAAAAGTGTCCAAGTCCGTCCCATTTAAACAGCTTTATTTCAGCTTGTTTAATAACAATGAAAGTTGGAATCTTATTTCCTTAATTTCCTTAATTTCTCAAATACCAGGACAGAAACACACAGAGAATCTGGATACACGACGCTTATAGCCAGGAGTACACAGATCATTCAATAAAAACAATGCATTGAACAATTTTTTTCTTCTTTTTTTTTTTTAAGTATAGCCACCAGATTTGTTTAAAATGGAGGTGCCCGCTTCTCTGATTAAAAAAAAAAACCAGCAGAGGACAGTAGGGGGAGCCACTGTGCTACAGAGACGGGGAAACCATGGCAAAAACGACAGGACACCAGAGGAAAGGCGACACTGAATAGGACGGGGTGCCGGGGGGCAGCGGTGACAGGGACACAACAGCAACCAGAGAGCACAGGAAGTAGCCTACAGGACACCACGACTAATGGGCCCCACGGGGGCGGCATGCAGGACATCTGACTGGGTACTGTTGGTGACGGGGACAGTGCTACAGGTCGAGGTTCCAGGGGAAGGGTGCGGGGGATGGGGGAGGGTTAAATGAAGGTTACCGTCAGTCCGTACCATTGGTCTTACCATGGGGGATTGGGAAGACGAGGTGGAGTCAGCTGGCTTTAAAGAAAGGCAGACAGATCAAAGCTATAGTAGTGCAGATCTCCCAGAGAGAATGATGCTAGGCATGGCATTGGCCGGGCGGCCCTCGTCGGGCACCGGCATTGGTGGGTGGGATGGAGGTGGGAGATGGTTCAGAGTAGCTGGCTCATGATTGGTCGGGCAGGTCTGAGTGGGAGACGAACGAAACCACTGCATTTCCTGTCTGTCGGGGCAATGGCTTCACGGTCAGGGACAAGGTGTTTGAAGAATGCGAGGGGAGGGTTATTTTTTTACTTAATGATGTCAAGATCAAGTATGGGGGGGTGCTTCTAATGTATGTCTCTTGGATACATGCTTGGGAGGGTGGATCTGGACTAAGGCTGCATGGGGGGGGGGGGTTGAAGAGGGTGTATGTGTGGGGGGTGGGGGACGTCAACTTGAGAGACCTCGAGGAAGTTGAGCTGGAAGATGGGAAGGTGGGTTTGAGAGGCAGGATACACAGAGAAAGAGGCTCCGCTATAGCGATCTCTGTCTTTCTGCCAGGGCTGCCACAGTTAACTTGTATGGGCGGGGTGGGGTGGGGGGGCTGTTGGTTAGAGGTGCATGGTCTCTGGAAAGGGAGCCATCCACGTTTCTTCCCCTCGACCCCAAATACATACTGGAGTGTACCAGAGTGGAGATCGACGTTGCTGTGTGGGATCGCGAAACTTTGGGACTGCTGCAGTATGCTCTTTCTTATAGGGCTTTGAGAACCTATTAGCAATCATCTCCTCTCCTAAAGCTCTAGTCTCTTAAGAGAGGCTCAGTGGTTCCTCTAAGGCAGTGTTTCTGAACCCGGTCCCTGGGGACCAACAGTCAGTCCACATTTTTGCTCCCTCCCAGCTCCCAGGTATTTGGTGTTTTTGATTGGCTGGGAAGGGGGAGGGAGCAGGAACCGATAAGGGCAGGGTTGAGAAACACAGTGTGAGGGACAGAAGTGATGGCAATGTGGAGTTTAGAGTTTGGAGCACAATATCACTGGCAAACTGTAGTCTTGAAGGACTGATACAATCTGACATGTAGACATGTCATGGAAAACAACTGTGGTATAGTTGTATATATATATATATATATGTGTGTGTGTGTGTGTGTGTATCAGGTTTATATTACATTGTGGGGACCAAATGTTCAGGTCCCCACAAAGATCTGTCAATGCAATAAAAAACTACTTATGGTTAAGGTTAGGGCTGGGTAGGGGGTAAGGTTGTCATTGTTGGGATTAGAGTTTTCCCCATAGAAATGAATGGAGAGTCCCCACAAAGACATGTGTGTGTGTGTGTGTGTGTGTGTGTGGCTTTAAGCCTGGGTGAGTTGGGGGTTTAGCAGTTACGTGGGAAATATCACCTTTCCACTGGTATTTGCACACAAACCCACTGCAGCGTAGTGGCAGCAAAGAGCAGCCATGACACCCACCAACCTCCCAAAGCCCAGCTGCAGTGGTTTTGTTGCCCTAATTGAACATTATGGTGCAGGGCTCAGATTACATTACTGCTTTAAATGAATCATACGAGAGAAATTCAGATATTATAAGGGTGCAACTACTAGTTTCTTCACAGATATGGAAAATATAACTAGAATACATTATGCTCCATAATATCCATCAATATTGCTATGGATTTTATCCCAGTCTACAAATTCCAGTTACCTTGGTAACCCAGGAGTCGCTATTGTAGGCCTGGTGTCCAGTGTTTGTTGCCACAGCCGCTGCTGCCATGGAAACATCTTGCCATTTGACAGCAAGGACAACTTCCTTTTATGAATTATATGATCAAGTTATCCAACCCAGAATAAAATAAAGCTAATACTAATTAGCCAGTATTCTATGTATACAAATGGTGACACGTTGCAACACCTTCCCCCAACCCAGGGACAATGTGGACTTACCTCCGGGACATCTAATAGATGGACATGAATTATCAGGCTGCATGACATCAGAGGCCAATCAAGTAACGAGAACCACAGCGCATGTTTACTCAGGTCTGTGGTATCTGCCGTTAATGTTCATTAACTGCTGCACTGTATATCGACAATTAACCTGGGTTACCAGTTTGTATCTGGGCGGACAGGTATCACATCCAAAGAGATGACAGAGAGAGAGGAACATCCATAAAAAATAGCAGTGCACTGATTTCAGATCAGACAGAAATGGTTCGGCATTCAGGGAAAATGCAGAATGGAATTATCAGCAAGACACTAGAACTGGCATACGCTTCGTTTTACCTTCTAGCTTCATAATAACAAACAAACAAACAAAAAAAAAACATATTTTAAGAAGCATCTGCTGGTCAAAATAGTAGGCCAGATTTAGGAACTAGAATGCTGGCAGAAATATAGGACCAAAACTCTGGGAATTTAAATCTGGGAGAGCAAGTATGAAGGACCGATATATGTCTGTTTTCGGTAAAAGCAGGGCAATCATGTCTATGACTATTAATTGGCTTTACTGTTATTGGAGTTAATCTGGTTACCGCAGGCCGAAGTGCAGAGGGTTTCTTAAAAGCTCAACTCAAACGACTAAAGGTCGATAGAATAAGAGAAGGAAATCAAGGTCATGCCTAGATTGAAACGTAAACCAAACCAAACCCAAAATAATAAACCATCATAAAGGAGAACAAACTCAGGCTCAAACCAATGTTAGTGCAGAGTCAGACAACTGTATAGCAGAGGAAGGTATATATTTCTGGCCTGTGCACGTACTAAACATGGAGGTGGTCGCTCATAAAGGCCTTGGTGAATGTCCCTTCATCAAATATAGCGTCACTTTCAAAGAAGGAAAATCAGTCTGTGCTGCCACTGTGGAGCTGCCACTAGCTTATGTGAAACAGCGGCAAGAGCAATGCTGTCGGGTGGCTCTTCTCAGCAGATACGGTCATAGAGAAGCAAGGAAGGAAGGCAAAGGAACAGAAACGAAAGCTACATTTCAGGCGAATCTATAAATAAATCTATAAATTTAGTTTTTTTTTCCAGAAATCTGTACAATTGTCTTCTACATTGGAGAACTGAACATAAATAAACATTCTTATGCAACTAGTACCAGACAGACATAATTAGTACTGCATTTCAGCCAATGGTGGATATATGATAATAATATGTGAATATAATATATGTTAAATACACGTTTGTCCACTGGTCATTGCAGTGCTGTCTGTGAATCACTGCACACTGCGCATGAACTTTTATTAACCTAAAACTGATATTTCTAAGTGCATCTACCTAACATGGGCAATTACCTACCAATAGAGCCTTTAAAAATCTGATTTTTTAATATTCTAATGAGCATTAAATATAATTTTTTAAATCACAGCAGCCAATATTGGCTAAATAATTCAACTGAACTCAAAACTAGCATTCAGGGACATTAAAAACTATAAAATATATATATTATGAATAGACTGTCTAATTGGTAACATTCACAAATAAATCAAAGCTGAGTTGTAAAAAAAAATCACAATCGAGCTGTAAAAAAAATTAAATTGAACTGTAAAAAAGCAAAATGAGTTGCAAAAAATCTTTAGTTCTTAATATTAATTCATTAAAAATTGGTTTGTAAACACTTGTACATTATGTAAGTTGAAAGCAACCTCAGTATGCCTGAATATATCACCCTCATTTTCTTACTATACAGTGTCGTTCATGCCATAGGGAAGAGTGTATCCCTTCTTAAATAATACGTATGTAAGGAAAATTAAATTGGAAAAGAAAGAAATTAAGGGTTAAGATAATGCAACCGTTGAGATCCTACGGATGCTCAGACAGACATAGTGAGAAGCAGGCAGGATCACAAAAAGGAGAGCTACTTACGTTAACCTCAGTGATAGCTATATCGACAATGCTACCCACAACTATTAAGGCGTCAAATGTGTTCCATGCATCAACAAAATAATGCTGCAAAGGGTGAAAGAACAAACGAAACAACAAAAACGAAAGTCAAACAAAACAAAAGGAGAGAAGAGAAAAATAAGAAAGAAAAGTGTTATACACAAACTTTTTTTGTAACAATAAAAAAAGGGACGGAAAATTAAAATTAAACAGTGACTGTGAAAATAAACGGAAAGCAAAAACATAATCCGAAAATAGACCGGGAGAACGGTGATCAGTCATGCGCGTCGACGGCGAGGACAACACCACCAACGAAAATATCGAGAAAGTAACAGTTTGAGCAATGTCCCGGTAGCTGGGATCCGTCGGTTAGTGATAGCATGTTAGTCACATCGAAACCTCCACACACGACACAGCCTGTCACGTAAACAGTTTTGCTCTCTCTCTCTCTCTCTCTTTCTCCCACTGGCCCAAGGTCCCTGTAGGTTCTACCTTTGAAAAACCCCCCCTACCCAATACTCAAAGTCTCCACCAGAGCAGAGGGACACAGCAGAAGCACCCTGTCCGCTGTGTGTGAACCTGAAGGGGATAATGGCCCTTTTGGATGGGAGGCTGGAGGAGGCTGAGGGACATGGGAAACCGGAAGAGGAGGAACAGGTTACAGATGAAAAGAGGACAGCATAAGGTACAGGACAGCATGGCAGAGAAGGAGCAAGGAGACAAGAGGCTGCGATGGAGAGAGAGAGGACAGAGTGACTGCTGGGAGCAGTGACGGTATACTCACATTGATCTCACTCAGAATGACGTCTATTATGCTGCCAATTACGATGAGGAAGTCAAAAACATTCCAAGGATCACTAAAGTAACCCTATACAGGATGGAGGGGGTAGGTGAGGGGGGGGTAGAAAGGCAAGTTAGACAGGCGTCATTAAATGCAAAAGCGCTTTTAACCGTTAACTTGTTTCTCACAAAAGGGCTGGGGCAATTTCTCTAAAAAGAGTCTGTCTCTTTGTGACAATGGAGGAGTTTTGCTGGGTAATTTTACTCCTGAAAGGGAAGAGAATAGCAGTTAATGGAGTCTAAACATGTCAGCCCCAAGGACTGCTTACTGTAATCCAGTGGAAGTAAAAAAGAAGAGAGGAAAAGGGCAACGTATTTAGTCTTCTTTGGCCACTTACAGATGTTACTGTTACTGGTGGGAGTTTTAAAGTAAAGTCCGGACTTCACCGAAGGCTTAAGCACCATACTGTGAATCGTGAATCACAAGTGGGACAGGTACTTATATATTTGGGGGAAGAGGTGGGAGCTGGTTTTAAAGAGACAGCATTCTTTGATCGGCCTCGATTAATGGTTTTATCCACATACTGTGTTATTTTGTCTTAAGGTTTTATTTTGGTTTAATGGATTTGAAACACTGCTTGATGCATATGCAGACATGATAAATGTACTTAATGCCCAGCATGGGTTGCCGTCTCTGACAAACCCATGGATCACAGCACCAAAGCCTGGGCATGGAATGTTTAGGGAGACCCCTGGCTTTTGACATCACTGCTTTGCCGGAGAGGATTCTGGGTGTTCCGTACTTCCTGTTTAAAGGCCAATGAGCAGCTAAGCAGAGTACAACAGTGCACAAGAGACTTTGCTCCAAAGGACAGCAGTGTGCTAGCGGCTGGGAGGGGGATGTTCACATGGTTCCTTATCTACACAGTAAACATTATCACATATCTATACCATCTATATCATATACCATAAGTATACAATTTCATCAGATTTTAATAAAAATAATCCCCTCCTGTTGCTTTTGAACTGGATCATAATGTATCATAATGTTGTGGATCATGTCAAATTTCTGGAAAAACTTATTGCATCGTGTCCCCCCGCCCTCACTACAATTATTTATAGCCCTGGATCTGCTCCCCTAGGCAGCACTGAGATCCAACATAGAGGCATGAGGGGAAGGTGGGGATGGAACCAGTGGAAGTGGGTGAGGGAACTCCACTGAGGCAGGCCACTGCTTTCCAGTGGTTGGTAATGATCTTTCAGGGCGATGAAAGAGGTGAGTGAAGACCCTCCAGTGGTGGACGTGATGGTAAAATATTGAGGACTGGACAGTGTCCATTACTTAGACCCATGGACGACATTAACACTAACAACAAGCAAACCCTAACAAATACATAGATAAAAATGAGAGAGAAAGAGAGCATGAAGAAAATGATGTTTACTCAGACACTCGTCGAGAGCCACACCTGCTTATTAACCCTGATGGTCACTTGTGTCTCGAGTTTTACATTCTTATTTGCCATGGCATTTAATCGTTAACATTAACGTTAAGACAGACACTGTAGAGGAAAAAGAACGTTAAGGTGAGAGAGAAATACATTAAAAGGAAGAGGGTATCAGAGACGTCATGTTAATCCACAGACAGAAGGGAGGAGAAGAAAGCCAAAACAATATGACTATCACGCAGCGCCCCCTACATGCTGGGGGAATCTCTGCGTGAGTTTCTTTGCGGAGTCTGCAATCCAGAAGCGAGCAAGGTCGTTACAGGCATACGGTTTCAGAGGGGAAAGGGGTGCAGGTGGAGAAATGCTACAAGAAAAGGAAAAAAAGATACAAAATGATATTAGGAAAGAAATTAAAGGGAAAAGGAAAAACAAAGCACTTTGGAAGAAAGATGAGACCATCTTTCAACTTTTTTTTTAATAACGTCGTAAAAGGAATCACAGACTGCCATGAATAAAAAGGTTAGTCACCCCAAAAGAGAAGACAAGAGTAGTAGTTTTAAAACACTCGTGAGAAAGTGCATGGTCCTAAATGCTCCTGGCTGATACACACAAATCTGCTGAGGCCCAGGGGACACGGAACCAACTGGGTTCTGTCCATGGGAGCCAGCACAGAAGCCCTGTGCCTGTGGGATGAAAACGTGGTGTCACCTTAAAATCGCCCAAAGCCCCTGAGCTAGGGTCTGTTTGGAGGAGGTGGAAGAGGAAAAAGCCAGGGAAAGCTGGCTACGGGTCTCACTATACTTTTCATTCAATTATTATTTCATTGCACTTTTCCCTAGAATGCAAGATCTAGCAAAGCATTAGGGATAAACTGGAATAATTTGAAATAAAAGCTGCCCATATCTTTTATATGAATGACCTTGTCTCTGTTGCTAGCCAAAGCGCCGTCGACCCGGAACATTCTGTAGCCATGGCTGTGGGATTAATGGCACTGGCCATGCAGAGGCTAAATTAGCACCGGGGATAAAATGTGCCTGTTAAACAATCGTCATGCCTGTTAGTCATAGCGGTTATTAGCAATTAGCTCATTAGCAGAAGATTACATTAAAATGAACTGTGCTTTTCCATTGCATGAGCACACTAATACAGATTATAATTCTATCAGTGTGTCTTTGATACAGTAGCTAATTCTACGGGCATGTGCTGGGACTGAGATATAACAGGATTGTTTTCCTAGCTGCTCATGAGAGCAACATGGCGGCGTTATTCTGTAGCGAAACCTTTGGTTTCTGTGGCAGCGGCTGCAGCAAACAAGGACTGCATGTTGTCATGTGGCGTAACTTGGATTTTTTACTGAAATTATACACATTGTAACAGCTGCTCTGTGGCAGGGACTAAATTGCCTGCAAGCTCCTCGTATGGGTTGAAGGGATAGTTTGAAGGTTAGGGGACGGTCCCATGACTGGGACCCACCAAACACCACTGGCTACAGAGCAGTCATCCCCAAAAGCCAGGAGTCACCAGCACATGTCAGTCCCGTAGGAGCCATCTTTGTGGTCTATTTGAGGAAGCCACTTATTACAAGCCATGCTGGTGCTTAAAAACAGACCGAATGACAACCTTCACAGACAGTGTCATAAACAGATGAAACTGTGCCGCAAAAAAAAAGAAGCGTAAACGGTGTCAGTAATATTTCTTCGGTTGGGAAGAGACGCACACAGGGGACAAGGACTCATATAAAATCATAACAGAACCAACAAAATAATTAATTACTTTCACAATTAAAGAAAGGGTCAGACAAACTCTGATTGCCTGGCAACCCCTGGACTAATCCTCTTTTCCTTTAGTTACGAAGTTTGCCATTATTCAGTTATAAAGGTTAAATTTACAAAGTCTGGTTTTAGCATTATTTCTGATTAACCAGACATTGTAACAAATTAATTTGTTACAATGCTTTTCAGGACCAACATCATAAACATTATCTTAAATACTTTCATTGATTAGAAACTCAAGGTGGCAAACTTCATGTAACCAAAAGAAAAAATATCAAGGATCACTGTCAATAGAAAAAGTGTTGCTGATCAAACAAACGTGTCCTTCCTAAAGGTAAAAAAGCAGTTTGGAAGTAAAAAAAAAAAACACCCAACTCAACATCCTTATGAGAGATCTGGGGGTCAGCATGTGGAGGTTCTACGTACCCGAGGCTTGAAGGCGATGAGCTTGAGAATCATCTCCACGGTGAACAGGCCAGTGAAAAGCATGTTCAGCACATTCATGGCCTTGTTGAAGGAGGGGGACTGGCCGTGGTGCTGGGGGCGAGCCAAGCACACAGACAGGAAGAGCATGCTTTAACCAGCACCAGCCACCTCGTACCCTCTCTGCATCGATTAGTGCAGCCATTCACTGTATTGCAGGTGCAGTTCTGGGGGTTCCCGTATACGTTTTTTAATTTTTGTGCAATCCTTCCCCACCAATTAGGTGGTTACCTATATTTCCTTGTCCTAAAATGTCATGTTTATATTTTGTTTATATGACTCAGAATTTATATTCTGCTTATTGCTTCTTATTTGCAGGACCAATGAGAAAGTGTAGAACTCATCATATATATGCTGCTGACAATAAAAGACACTTTGACATGCGAAAAAACCTTGAGAAATGGTGACATTAAGCTACACTTGCTCAATGCTGACAGAAGGTCAAAGAATATCCCATTTGCATTACTGTAATGGCTTATGGCTGCACACGGGCCAAATGAGGGAGCACGGAGCTGTCTGAGAGCGGAACTGCAGCTCGGTGTTCCTCAAACCAGTCCTCAGGGACATTCAAACATTCCACGTTGCCCCCAAGGGAGAAAAAATGCAGACTGTCCGGCAGGAAGCTGAGGTGGAGCAAAAACGTGGACCATCTGAAGGTCCCCAAGGCCCGGGCTGAGAAACACTGCTGTAGCTTACATTGCGAGTGACAGCTGAGCTGACTCACCTGCATGGCCAGGCAGATGGTGTTGAGCAGAATGAGGACGAACATCAGATACTCGAAGTAGGTGGAGTTCACCACGTACCACACCTTGTACTGATATGGGTTCTTCGGGATGTACCTCCGCAGTGGGCGGGCTTTGAGTGCATATTCCACACATTGGCGCTGGGTCCATGAGAGAGACGCGCATGCACACAGACACGCACCCGAGGGAATGCACGCACGCACACACGGAAGAACACGCATCAATGTGTGATGCACACAGGAGTTACCAAAAAAGCAAACAAGTCCTTCCAGTACCATTCTACCATCCCCCATACCCAAAAATCTTATTATCTTTTACATCTTATGTATCATAAATGGAATCCTGTGATGATAATTGAAAAGCCACTATTAGCAGTGTTATTAAAGCAAACAAACTAAGCACTGGGGTGCACCCTTTCCCATTAAGCCCCTCAATCCTGCTACCAGCATGACCCACTGGTGCCTAACCTGGTTCTTGTCCAGTTCACAGTTCTTGTATTCCTGCTCCCCTTGCTCCTGGAAGGTGACGATGACGAAACCGACGAAGATGTTCATCATGAAGAAGGCGATGATGATGATGTAGATGATGAAGAAGATGGAGATCACCACGCGGTAGTTGTAGATCGGCCCAATGTCCTCTGCATGGGAGTCTATGGCCCGGTACAGCAGCCTGTGGTGAAGCGAGGAGAGACGGCACAGTGAAGCAGGGCTTTACTGCATCTGCACAGGAGTCAGAAGGCGTACATGGCTGTGTGTCCTGCGCACTGCTTTTTGGAGGCACACATAACTTGAGGGCTTGTGGGCCACTTTGTGGTGTTCCTGGTGCAAAACAAGTCATTTTTAAAAGGTATTTCTAAAGGAGGAACAGAGCACCCCAATCTAATTGACCTGGACTTCTAATAAGATTCTGGAAGCTCCAGCAAGTTCCATTAGAGTTGCCCACTTGTAGCCCCTTGGTGACCATACTTTGGACCAGGAAGGTGAATACGTTTTTCTTCATATGCCAGGCAGAGGCGAAATCATTATCTGTGAGTAGAGGCACAGATGACTTCATATACCCTGGCCAGCCCTCAAAAGTCGAGACCACAAATAGCGCCATCATCCCCTGGAGCACGTCGTCGAAGCTGAACTCGCTGTTGTCCCACATCCTCGTTGCCTTCTCCGGTTTGGCCACGTCCCCGTCCTTGTAGAGGATGTAGGTACCCCTGCGAGGAAGCGTATTTACGCATTAACCAGAGAAACCTGCTTAGTGTTCCATTGACTGTCACATGCTTTAATAACAGGCAAGTAAACACACATACAGAAGGATAGGTACAGAAGAACCAATATTCAAGCGAGCAGACAGGAGGCCTGCACAGGAAGCCGTACAGATAGGCAAATTAATATACGATAATACAAACATATAAATAATTAAAGAGAAATGCAGGCCGACAGAAAGACTCACTTGCATTCCCCTTCTGTTTGTTTGGATTTGTCGGTGCAGCTGTAGAACTTGCCCTGGTGATGGGATAGTGCATTTATCAGTCTCAGGAACATGCGACTGTATTTATCAATGCCAGAGATGTGACAGTATAGCAGACAGGGGGCGTCCGGGATGCGAACAGGGGCAAAGCCTCGGCCACCACCTTGAACAGCTGCACTCCAATGCAGGCAAACATGAACTGCAGGAGCGAGGTGACGATGACAATGTTTCCGATGGTGCGGATGGCCACGAAGACACACTGGACCACGTGCTGCAGAGATGGAGAAAGAGGACTGTCGGCGTGAAGGAGACACAGGTGAGGTTAACTTCTCTGGGCGGGGGGGGGGGGGTCGGGTGCCTGGGGATGGATCGGGGGAGAAGCTGACCTTCAGACCCTTGGCTCGATTAATGGCCCTCAAAGGCCTCAGCACACGCAGCACCCTGAGGATCTTCACTACATTAATGGCACTTGACCTGAACATGGGGTGGAAATAAGTGGTTTGCAAAGGTTAGAAAAACATCTTTTATGAGACATAATTGGTAGATGATACATGAAAGTATACTTGCTTGATCGTATCTAGGAGTGAGTGAGAGAAATAAATATTACACAAACAATTCAATGATTAATAAACAAAGAAAACAAAGCTGCCATTAAAGAATGACCAGGTGTTGAGCCCTGGAGACTGAATCATTCTGGGAAATGAAGGAAGGTAGTACTTTAATGTTAGATCTACACAAGATCTACACTGTGTTCCATCAGGTATGAGCATATGGGGTCATCACAGCACTCAGATCATGGTGTGAATCTCAAGAAAAGCAATATCCTCACAGCTTATTACACTGTGAGCACAGCGCAGACACACTGCCAAGAAGCAGGCGAAGAGTTAAAGAAGGGCACTCACTGAATCCCAGAGGAGATGAGGGACACACTGACCACCACCAGGTCCAGGATGTTGAAGTAGTTGCGGCAGAAGGAGCCTTTGTGAAGGAAGGCCCCGTAGGCTGTCATCTACAAACACAAGAGGGAACCAGCAAGGTATAATAAAACATCTCCAACCACGCCTGCAAGCCAGTGCCCGGCATTTGTAAGAGAGAGTACATATCTTTACCGTTCAAGGCAATGTAATTGGCTGACTAATGAGTCCTGGGGTTTCAGGTGTCATTCTGGCACACATTAAATTGCATCGGACGCTTTGCGGGACCCCAGTTAGACCCCAGTTGCTGTGGGATCGCACTTAAAAGAAGGATGTAGAGCAGAGTATGCAAAGTCATATGGGGAATTGCATCGTACCTTCAGTATGATTTCGATGGTAAACAGTCCCGTGAAGACATAATCAGCATAGCCTAGTATCTGAATGAGAGACACCGAGGTATCAGTGCAGAGTTCAAACAACGTTCTCTTGAAACTAAATTCGACAACCGAAGGAATTCCAAAAGTGAAGAAAAACCATAACCATTGTGATATGCCACTTTGTTCAATTACCACGGAAAATTGGTTTTTATAGTGCAGAAGTATTCTTACAGTCGACAGGTAATTATAAAAGCTAATGAACTAGACAAGGCAAGTTTTCAACAGCAAAAATGCTTAATTGCTTGAAATCTGTCTGTCACTGATTACAGACGTTATTTGCTTCATTAGTTCCCTCTGCGCTGTCGTGTCACAGTGCTGTAACAACACGCATTTAAATGTGAACGGGAAATGTGAGTGGAATCTGAGCGTGAACCTGATTCCTAAAGGAGTCGTTCTTCACAGGGTCTTCTGCAGCCAGCGAAATGCTGCTCAGCAGAATGAAGAAGAGGATGAGGTTGGTGAAGATGTTGTGGTTGACAATCTTGTGGCACAGTACCCTGAACCTTAGGGAGAGACAGGGAAGACATTAGGAGAAAGTGAAACAGGATCACTTGGCACATGCAAGTCAACGCCTGATTGAAGTCAGTAGTGGTAGTTATTACAGTACTGCAAACCCTGAAGCCTGAAGTCTTCTTGACAGCAGACCCCAGATTCCTCTGTCTATCAGTGTCTGGCGTCTAACTTCGGCCAATCTCTTAAATGATCCACATTATACATTGTCTATGACCAAGCCTCTTAGTCAAGCCGACTTCAGTACAGCTTACTTGTTGGTGTGGCCAAAGATGAAGAAGGCTCGAGCCTCAGGAATAGGGATTGCCTTCTCCTTCAGCTGGATGTCTGACAGAGGCCGGGGCCGGGGTCCAACCGGCATCTCTGGCTCCTCATCATCTTCATCACCTAAAATGACAGGCAGATATCCATATGATAGACAGGGGACTGAAAATATGCAAATATAAATGATTGGCATTATGAAACAGGACCAAATGCAAACAGAATTTATGCAAAAACATCTATACATAAATTATGTCACAATGATTTCCTATTGAAATGACTGGAATAAAACTTCCGTTGGTTTACCTGGAAAATCGTTAGCGGGATAGGGGTTCTTCTCTTCATTCTCATCACCTTGGTATTCATCTATGTTGATCTGAAAATCCAAGCACATGCCAATACGGCAACGTCAAAGCCGTCATTGCTATCTGCATCAAAATTTTCATAATACTTGTATCAGAAAAGCAGCCGGAAAAAAGAGAAAAGTCAACTGTTTTGTCAAACGTGTGTGGGCTGCAAGAAAAAACTGATTCATGAGAAAAATGTCAACGAGAAAATCCTTTTATCAAAATATTAAACGAATCTTTCTTGAGCTGATTATTTGTTATGATTGTTATTACTTCTTTGGATGACAAAAGAAATGTTATATAAATCCCACCCGTCGTCTGCCCACACTCACCTTTGTGGCAGTGGGTGTCTCTCCATCTGAAGTGATGGATTTCAGCTCAATCTTCTCCTCCTTATGCTCTTCCTCAATCGGTTGCTTTTCATTTTCTGGCCGCTTTTCTGGGCTGGCAGTTCTTCGTGTGACAAAAGGAGCAATGACAATAAAGGACGCTTTTGAATAAAGATATGGGTGCCACCCATTTGTTTATTACACAGGAATTTGCCTGCATGCCTATTACATACCTTTTAAATGATTCAGTGACCACTTAACTAGATACACCTGGCTAGAACACACCTTTACCTCCAGAATCGCTTCTAGGGTGGTCATTCAGAGAAGCCCAAACTGCACACTCCTGTTGTACTGTGCTGTTTATGCACTTGTGGCTTTCCTGTTAGTTTTAACGAGTATGGATATTCTCCTGTGACCTCTCTCATTAACAAGGTGTTTTCGCCCACAGACTGGATGTTTTGTGTTTATCGCACCATCCTCTGTAAACTCTGCACGCTATAGTGTGTGAAAATCCCAGGAGGGAGGCTGTTTCTGAGATGCCGGAACCACCACGTCTGGCACCAACTATCACACCACGTTCAAGATCTCTTGGGTCATGTATCTTAGTCAATCTAATGCTCTGCCAAACAGAAACTAAACCTCTTGACCCAGTATGCATTCAGCCACTTGATTCACTGTTTGGAGGAACAGGAACAGGAACAGGAGCAGGACCAGGATCAATATCAGGCTGCTTTTCTGGGTATGTGTGGTGGGCTACCTGGCGAGCTTTTTCCTTTCCTTCTCCTCCTCTTCCTCCTTCTGGGCTGACGTCAAGCTCTCAGCATCTGCAAGATTGTCCACAGCGATGGCCAAGAATACATTCAGCAGGATGTCTGTTTAGCACAACTGTCAAGGAAACACCGTGTAACCATCTGAATTCGGAAGTCAGGAGTTGTCAGACGTTTGGCTTACCTGTGTCTTGCCTCAAAAGACCTGAATTTATATTTTGTCCTCAAAAAGAAGTAGTGAACCTGGTGACCACAGCAACATAAGCTCAGAACTTCATGTACCAGCTTTTCAGAGAGAACTCTGAAATGGAACTGGAAGCTAATCCAAGGTAAGACCAGAGGATACAGTTTCCACAGATGAAGAGGATGATGAAGTAGATGCAGACCAGCATTCCCGGGAAAGATGGGCCCCCATATGCCATAATTCCATCATACATCACTGAGTTCCAATCCTCGCCTGTCAGGATCTGGGAGGAAAGAGTTTACCCACCGTTACAAATCGGCATGCTGAACCAGATCTTACAGGACAAAATGTTTAACACCGTTAGTTCTTTGGGCCCATGGCTCCCTCTAGTGTCAATGCTGGAAAGTGATACCTGAAACACAGTGAGCAGTGACTGGGGGAAGTTATCGAAGGTGCTGCGGCGGGTCTCGTCGAAGTTGAACTTCCCCCCGAACAGCTGCATGCCCAGCAGAGAGAAGATGATGATGAAGAGGAAGAGCAAAAGCAGGAGGGAGGCGATGGACCGCACTGAGTTGAGCAGCGAGGCTACCAGGTTGCTCAAGGAATTCCAGTACCTGCAGGGGTAGATGGACGAGCCAGATAGTAGAATCAGATTCGACTACATTACCCATGAGGCACAGCGACTACACTGGCACCCACCATATATTGAAAACGCCTTTCAAGCAGGGCATGGCCAAAGTCTCTTGGGTCTGTCACCACTCCATGAGGAGCACTGTCCTTTTTCTTTAATTTTTTGGTTTGATTACAACAGATTTGACCATGAATAATAGAGCTACTAAGCGCTTATCTGAAGAAATCTGGAAAACCTTCAAATGAAAAACATCCTTTTAATCATTCCTCAGTGATGAAAGAGCAAGCGACAAAGTAACAGACACAATTTGTGCCTTTTTTATTGGGATCTGCGTTTTCAGGCTTTCTTCAACTGTCAGTACAAGAGCTCTCAGCGGGTCACATGACAAACCGCTTAGCCTCCATAGACAATGGCCATGCCTTGCACATTCAGATGATGGGCGCCGGTGTCGGGATGCCGTATGCATGGCCGGTAGGGGACCTCCTCTGGCTTGCAGCAAGGGGTTTCTGCAGGGGGCAAAGTTCTGGCATTCGGGATAAGATCCATGCTGAGTAAAGGACAGGGGAAAACCGACTCACTCCAGCTGGTTACAAGGCATACAAGAGTTGACGAAGGAACAGGCACTCTGCTTTGGAAACTCACTGAAGAGGAGAAGACAAGACAACAGGTGTGAGAGAGGGGCGTTGAGCCAGCCTGTCCAACCCCTGTCTGACCACTCACCAGCAGAACAACAGACCTCAGAAGGACACAACATAGAAAATTCACAGAGAACATTGAGAAGGAGGAATGCTGTTACTATGGGTTACCAGTCACATGACACACATCTGGCAGCTGGAGAGGTGGGGTGGTGAAGATGACACTGATGACGACAATGACCTTGGTGATAAATCACATTGGTAACTGCTAATATGGGTGTAAACAGCATTCATAACAGGCAACATCAATTATATACCTTTATAAAGGTAATCACTAGTGCATGTACCGTTTTATGTCTTCAGCAGCATTTAAATATGAGGATAGTATGTTGACTCTCTTAAAACCACCTATCAACTGCTCCATAAAACTGCTCTCATTAAATGGAGATGTGGTGACTCGGTCAATAAAAAAGATCATTTACAAGGGGGAAAGTTTAACTCATGTGTTGTTGATGGCTAAAATGGACTCCTGGGTTCCTGGAATTTCAGAAGCCGTGGGTCTCCAGATGACTGGGATGAACTGATACTCAAATCAGTTGAAAATACGCACAGGTGCGAGATACCGGTTTTCATGCTTGGCACGTTGTCCTGAAGGCAGAAGTCCTGATGAATGTCCCAATAAAGGTTATAAGGAGCATTCTGTATATTCCAGAGATTAATGTGACAGTTTCAGCCCACTGGGGAAAAAATGTGGCTGTTGGCATTGAGTTAGCAGCAGTGTCATATCATAAAACCAATGTGATTATTTAACGTAGGAGAAAAGCCAAGGAGAACAGTGAATGGAGGGCAAGGCGCAACCAGTGAAGTGCAGAACAAAAAGAACTGAACCTTGAGCAGCATGGTCAATGTGAGTACAAATCACATATGACAATATCACAAATATCATGTGATAGGGGTATGGTCATGTGATAAAAGAATGGTCATGTGTAGGTCACATGACAGGAGTATGGTCATGTGGTAGGGCCATGACCTCTGGTTAATCTTTGCTCCAGAGTAACAAAATAATGAGTGGTGGTCAGCGCAGACCAGAGTACCCAGAATACCATTACCGTGGCGTGAAGGCGACGATGCAGCCTGAACAGGATGACGATGTCTGCTCGTTGTGGTGAAGCACAGTATCAGTAACAGGGTGACAGGACAGCACAGGTGAGGTGACAGCACAGCAGAGTGACAGAGACAGGTGGAGGCTTTTGCTTGGGTGGGTGAAGAGGGGGGTGCACCTGGTGATCTTGAAGATGCGCAGGAGGCGCACACAGCGCAGGACTGAGATGCCCAGCGGGGACATGATCTTCGTCTCCACCAAGATGGTCTCCAGGATGCCACCGCACACCACGAAGCTGTCGAAGCGGTTGAAGAGGGACACGAAGTAGGCCTGCAGGCCCAGGCTGTACATCTTCAGCAGCATCTCGCCCGTGAACAGAGCCAGCAGCACCTTGTTGGCGATGTCTGGGGGACATCCAGCACACAGTTACGGCACAACCTCAGAAACCACAAATCACAGTTGCAGCCCCATGCGGGCACTCAAACACAAGACAGAAACAGACACTGATTGGTCAGAAACCCATAACCTATCAGAGATCATAGTTGCACTGTGCATTGACTGACAGATCCACACTACTCCATCAACAGTCACAGGATACCTCAGCGATTGCAAGAAAACAGGTGTGGATACAGAATATGCAAATACTTCATATTATTGAGAATCACATTATAATGTGACGTTAGCCAGCTGCATTAATGCAAAGGACAGGACATTTTTGGGATGAACTGGAACATAGAATTAGGGCAAGGTCAAGTTAGTTCTCTAAAGGAGGAGCGGAGCAAAATACCACCGGTACTGATACTATAATGCTGCCATGACTCACTGGGGCAGGGAATAAGGCCAAAGGCATGCTGACACTGTCTATTTCTGTCCACTTGAAGGATCTATACATCAAATTGATCCATCCTACTGACCCAGTCATCTGCATCAATCTGCTCTCTGTGCCCAGCTTCTGGCAGCAGCCGGGCAGGACTACTAACCCCCAGTCAATAGCAACAAAACAGAAAATCCCATTGTATGTGTATGTGTGATCTGTGAGTCAGTCATTTAAAGATAGTATTTACTGTGAGTATCACTCAATTACTGCTGGGGCAAAAGGAGCAAAGACAAAATGGGTCTTTGTGTTTTGTGAGATCTGATGCAGCACATTAAAAAAATACTCAGCAGATTGGCTGGCTCAACTCATAACCTTATTTCCCATTACTTTACTAATGGGTCACATATATACTGCGCATTACCCCCCCCCCCCATGCCAGAGTGAAGGCCACGCCCAGTGCCCCTCCCCTTGGGCAGGGCTGCACCTTGCACATCTGTGAGCCACTGGGGCTGCTTGTGGTGCTCCGAGGCAATGGTCAGCGTGTTGAGGAAGACCAGAAAGATCACCAGCCAGTAGAAGACATTGGACTTCACTGCCGCTCGGCTCTTTCGCCGGCACAGGCGGTTCCAACGCCGCGAATACCGGCTGCAAGCAGAGAGGAAGAGTGCGAGAGGGACATGGGAAAAACAGCCTCTTACTGACACACTTAGAGGCATCTAAGGCTTCATTTACAAATAAGAAATCCCTTCAGGGAGAAAGAGTACATATTTAGCTTGAATTAATGCCTCTGCAGATTTAAAATGGACATAAATACAAATTTTATTTTTTTTTTCACAACTGGTAAATTTTCTTACGAAGTGGACTTATCTGTTGCAATTGTTACAAGATGAAAAAGTAGTATTTCAGTTCAACTAACGGAATCTCCTGTTGAAAGGAATCCCAGTTGAAATTGAAAAAAAAGGAGCATAAAATACCAAAGACACCAATTGCTCATATTTCCTTCTGGATTGGAGGAGGAAGCCACCGTATTGGTCAGGAGAGCAAAGGTCAAAGTACATCTAGGAATCTACAGCTAAAGTAGTGCCACTGACAGTCCTGCCGGAGGCCTCGTGAAGCCTCGTGTGAGGCCGTTTCTGATTAGTCTGCGTCACGGCAACGCTCAGCAATTCGGCACAGGCCACGCTGGGGGCTGCGCACACACACGTATACACGCGCGCACACACAACGGACAGCACAGCACGAGACTCACACAGCGAGCTCCAATCACAACAGGACAGCAGCGAGCACAGCAGCACAGCCCAGGGGTCACCTCTGACATGATGTACTAACCTGAACTTGGATTTGGAGATCCTATTTCTGGAACAAAAAACAGAATGGATTATACACATGAAACAGGACATGACATCATGGGAGACATCTTTTCAGAGAGAAGACAGTAAACAACATGTCAGTGGTGATGGGCTGACAGACATAGCACAAGTGGGTATAACTGCTTCCACTTGGGGAAAACAAAAACACTGGAATACCTCTGGATCAGAATTAATTCATATCTATATTAATACCTTTCCTGAGATTAAAATTTTGTTTAAGTAGACCTCTGTGATGGCAGTAAGAACGATGTTCTTGTGTGCGGAACACTCTCCGCCCTAAGCTCAACAGTGAGACTTCGTCACACCGCAACCGGTCACATAACAGGGAGCCTGAGGTCACCCATAATACACATGCGACCCCTTTCAGTGGTGAATGGGAAATGCTGTGACTTCTGACCTCTTTCTGCACCAATAGAATGAGCTCTGGCTTGGTAACAGCCAATGACACGCAATCTACCTTCAGCACTGTCCATGCTGAGGTTCTGGGGACAACTTCAGGTGTGTGTGTGCATGAGAAAGAGTTCACGCAAAAATGTATACACAAACACACATACAGATACACACACATATTATGCTAATCCAGACTGTACATCTGAATTATAGCTGGGCCAGATTGTCAGGTGTATGTGCTTTGGGTCTGGTATACACTGCAGCTATGAAACACTTTTCAAACACAAGCAGATCTGTACAATAGCTGTTATTGTAATAATATTTGCAAAATCAAATGCATGCATGCATAGAACATGCTTTTCATAAAACACATGCAGTTAGGCTTCGCAAATGCAGAAGGTAAGGTCATTTCATGCGACACAATGTACAATAACATGCTCTATGGTCACATTCTTCTCCTGAAACAGCACGCAGGCTGCTGCGTGCGCCCGACCTCGCTGACAGTCGAATGCAGCCAGCTCACATTCGGGCTCCAAGCCGCAGCCCCATAATCAATCAAGACCTCATATATTTGAAGACACGTTGACCTGAGCTCCTAAGCCCCACCCCTTCTGCTCAGGAGACAAGTGATTGGTGTAAATTGGCTCCATCAAAATGGCCATGTGAATGACAGGCTCCCCCTTTCCAATCAATGGCCTCCGCCAGTTTGCATTAATCACTGCATCGCAGCAGAAGCTGTGTCAACTCCATTGTTAATTACGTAAACCAAAAAAAGGCTTGTTATTTAACCAGACAAACTTTCAGAACAAACACCAGAATAGTAAGAGAGAGCTCAGACTGTATATGTGTGTGACTGTATGTGTGTATTAATCTCTCACCTACTTCCTCTTGCTTTTGGCAGGAAGGTGATACAGAAGGTCAGCCAAAAAGAACCATTAAACCAGGCTCCATTCCAAGTACATCAGCACTGCCTATGCTCTGTGTGTTAGCTTGAAACCACTTTTAGCATGATGCTACTGTTAGCATGCTACGGCTGTTAGCATGTTATTGCTGTTAGCATGCTACTGCTGTTAGCATGCTACCACCAGCCAGCCGCTAAGCCCAGAATGGGGCTCTCAACCATACAGTGTCACAGCATTTCCTCACGTTTACAGGTTATAGCTTCAGTTTCATAATAAAAGTTTATGGGCCGCTGCAAAGCATGCAAATATTTGCTATTTATGTTGTGAAGCACAACCACAAGAATTACACTGATGAAGAAGCTGGCCACCGTCTTCAAGTCCTCTATGCTCTACCGTGGTCTAAGGGCTACAGTTGGGTCGGGGTCTTGGGTATGACAGGCTCACGGATGCACAGGGACTGTAAATGTACAGAGACCCACAGCGGGCCTGACACACAGCGACTCGGTGCCTACAGGCCGCACTGTGATTGGCGAGTCCAGGAGCGACCAAGCAACAGAAGCACAGAGGGGAGGACAGTGAATGTCACAGGTGTTGATGTGACACAGAGGACCCAGGATAGCATCCTGATACTTCATTCACAGCTCAGCCAGCAGGGGGCGCCCACTGCACCCCTGCCTAATGGTCAGTAGAGGGTCAAATTTCCCTAGCAGAGGGAGGGGGGTCTATTTTAAAAAAAGTGACTCCTGCACTCCGGCACGACGGGTTCAGGGGACTAGAAAGGGTGAAAAAGACTTAAACTGCTATTTCAAAATCAGTCCTCCATGTCCAGTTCCCCAAACAGCCAATAACGTCAGGGGAGTGAAACGCCATCGACCATAGTAAAGGGAGAGAAAGAATGGCAGAGGACAGCTGGAAGGGAAAGGAGGAACCAAGAGCGCGCGTGTAAAGAAAAGTGCTAAGAAATCATGCTGCATTTGGGTGGAACCGCAGACGGAATCGAGGGACAAGGGCAGCCGGTAGACCGGAAAGCCTGGAAGAGAAAGTACAGTAATAGAAGGGTGCGTTTGTTAGCTGGACAGGAGGGGCCATATTGGCGCCTGGGAGTGCGGTGGGTG
>JAABNX020000070.1:23730485-23747198 GCA_015163995.2 Mormyrus lacerda
ATTCTGATTGGTCAGAGGCTTCACACCTGGCTCACAGGTAAAGGAAGGCTGGAAAACCAGCAGTGCTCGGACCTCGATTTGAATAACCCTGACCCACACCTACTAAAACATAAAAGTTTACCTAGCGTCTCAAAACCATCCTGAAATCCTTCCGCTTCTGAACCCTGACCACTTGTTCTTTTCACGCCTTCGAGTTACAGCCACCAGAGCTGATAATGAAGACCTTCCCCTGCTGAGGAGCCTGGCAGGTCCAGAGCAGAAGGTGAACCACACTATCCGTTACAAAGCCAGACAACTGGCAGAGAGTGGAGATGGAGACCTGGGCTGATAGGTTGGGCGCGGCACATGAGAGAACGTGCGTTGCCCTATTTGGCCACTGTCCTGTTTTTTCATACGGAAACAAGGACAGCTGATCGTAGTGCACTGCCAGGCAGGGGCTATCAATCCCTAATCCTGCGATTGCTGACCTCCAACTAACATTTACTTGCTGTACAGAATTCCCTTTGCGTGGTGAGTGACTGGATTCAGTGTATGGAGGGTATTTCCGGACCTTGCGCCTTTTTCAGAAGTGTTCTATAATGAGATGACAAATTTATAGTTACTTTCATCGCCAGGTACAAAAGAAACAACAACACAGTGGATTCTAGAAGGAAAAATAATAAAATACAAATGAACATGGACAATGACAAAATGAACAGTAATAAATCAGAGGGCACCAGTAGGGAGAGGACAAAAAGAGAAATTTAATCGTGGATTTTTACTGCTATACCTAACATCGAAATAAATAACACAATAACGTAATAATCAAATACTATTGTACACTTAGCACTACTGGCAAGTACGTTTTGTTGAGAATGCTGAAAAAAATCCCTGTCCTCTTTTATTTTTTAGAGTATAGCAGAGTATACAGTAGTAGAATATCAGAATTCAAAACCCAGGATCCACACCTGACTTTCTTCTCTGACAAGTGAGCCATCATTGTGCCATAGGACCTGGCATGCTGGTTTAATTAACGTCCTAGCAAATAGTACTGTACTCAGCGAGGTTGTGGAGCACCTAACCTGTGGAGAAAGAGGTCTGCTGCCCAAATCAGGTGCAGCCCCCTTTATTAACACCTCTGCTTTCTCAAAGAGGACTCTGGGTAATGGCAGGAGGACATTTATTGTTCACTAAAGCTGCGTTGTGATGTTGCTGGGGGCAGAGGCCCGGACAGGGCCCACTCCAGCAGTGATGAACACAGTGAGACGTAATCAGAGGAGAGGGGCACTTTCTCCCGGGGGCACTTCTGCCTTTGATGAACAACAGTGACTGTTTCCCAGCCCAAAAAGGCATGGGAAGAGGACAAAATGCACCTGAACAGAAGTGAAAGCTTGTCCCTGTTCGCATAGCCTTATTACTCATGCATAAAGATCCATCTGCCTAAGCCACCATCATAATATTAATAAAGAACCAGCCGCAACCTTGCAGTTTGTATGGAAATACAAGGAACAGTAAATAGCAACCAAAAGCCTCAAAACAAAATTCTTAGAAGCAAACACAGTTTGCCATATTTCCTCAAATGGATTTCGACTGTCTCCCAATTCAATTACAGCACGGTTCCTCTCTCCTCCTAAATTAGCTCCTACTTGTTTCCATTTCTAGCTCCCTCCCACTGTTTTCTCTTTCACACACACACACACACACACACACACACACACACACACACACACACACACACACACACACACACTGCTTCATCTTTTGTTCTCTTCTTCCACTGTTTTCATGATTCCTCCACTCCATTCCAGCTGTCTCTTACTGTTCCAGCTTCCTCCTCATTTTTCTCTCCTTTATGTTCCTATTTGCTCCCACGTTTTGTCATTCCTCTTCTTATTCATACTTCCTTCTACTGTGTTCTTTCTTCCTTTTCTGCTCTTACTTCCTCTCAACGCGTTCTGCATTTGCTCTTTTCTCTTTCCTACTTCCTCTCAATGTGTTCTGCATTTCCCCCTTTTTTGTTCCTACTTCCTCTCACCATGTTCTTTTTTTTCCTGCTTTGTGTTCCTACTTCCTCCCACTGCGTTCTGCCTTTCGTCCCTTTTTTTGTCCGTACTTCCTTCCACCTTGTTCCGTTTTTCCGCCTTTATGCCCTGACTTCCACTGTGCACTCGCTTTCTTTCACTGTGATTAAATTAGAGGGGGTCACAGCGAGAAGTTTCCGGCAGATTCCGCCAAGTCGCCAGGCAACAGAACACCACACTCTCTCGTTGTCCCGCTTCCAGGGTTTCTGGGGGGCACTTTGTACAGCTGATTTAAGGGGGCCTTAAAGGCCAGGTGGGGGGTGTGCCTCACACTGGAAAAGGTTTCTTTCTCCCTGAAAGGAAACATGCCTGTGCTGGCAGAAGCAAAGCCAGAGGCCAGTGCTGTTTTCATAGAGCCGTTCAGTCACGAGCCATTAAACATGGCAGAGTCACATCTTTTATTTGGAGCTTCCTGGACTGGGAAACACACACAGCCTTCCATCGCTTTCACAAAGTGCAGACATTTTTTACTATGACTTTGCCAGAAAAACCATACACCGTTCAACAACATAACACACAATACCATAAAAAATACCCGCAGTTCATTATATCAGTTCAGCTTTATAAGTACAGTACCAGCTGGGCCCAGTCTTGGGTTCCTTTTAAAGGAAGCCAAAGTAGACTCACTGAGCCCAAAGCTGGAGAACCTCTGGTGCAGGTACAGCACCAAGTCTGATCAAGCTGCACATATGGAAAAGGCCCCTTGATTATGAAAGTGTGCAATTACATCTTTGTGGGGACTCTCCATTCATTTCTATGGGGAAACCATTATCCTGCCCTAACCTTTACCCATAAATAACCAAACAAAATACGACACTTTTGGCATTTTTAGTTTTTTGATTGAATTCATAGATCTTTGCGGGGACCTGAAAAATGGTCTCCACAATGTCAAAATATCAGGTTTTTATCACATTGTGGGGGACATTTGGTCCCCACAATGTAATACAAACATAATCCATACATACACAAACACGCACACACACGTTTGTATTCAAGTCTTTGTGGGGACTTTCTGTTAATTTCTACGGGAATGACCCTAATGCCAGCTATGCCGACCTTAACCATAAGCAATAAAACAAAATACAAGACTTTCGGCTTTTTTAGTTTTTTGATCGCAGTCACAGATTTTCATAAAATTGTTTCCCCTTGTGGCAACCAAATAAATAGCAACAAAAATGTAATACAGATGCTCCTCTACTTACGAACGAAATACGTTCTGAACAGAAATGGCGTGCAGAAAGAAGAGTGATATTGCGGACAGGAAACGGGAGGCCAAGAAACAGAATTTGGAATAACAGTCCTCTTCGTTTGTATTTCCAAAAGTTCGTAAGTTGAAAGTTCATAAGTAGAGGAGCGTCTGTATACCTAACTCACACACACACACACGCACGCACACACACAATACAAGGCTCACATGCAGTGTAGTCATATCCCTGTGTGCGTCCTATGAACACCTATTTTAATGTTGTTACTTCTCTAACCCTAAAGTAAACAAAGATGAAAATGAGAAAATGAACAACAAAAACTTCTGCCAAATTTGGTAAAACAGCCAAAATTATAAACTGCTTTTTTTAAACAATGTCCCCGTTATACACACACATTAATGACATTTTGTACCAATGAGAAACTATAATTCATCCAAACACTCACTCACTCAAGAACACAAGACACACGTACTCATTGTCCGCTCCCTCTCTATCTGCTTCATTCCTGCCTTCTCAAGACCACCTTTGTGCTGGAGGAGACACATTATTACAAAACCTCCAACCAGGAGGAGAGTCTCCAAAATCCAGAAGCTATTCAAGTCCGTCCCCCTTTCCACAGGCCTGAAGGAGCCAGCCCCTGCCGCTGTGACTCAGAAGATTCCGGAACAAAGACACAGGGCTTTTCTCAAGGTGCACAATCATAGGGTCCCCTCTGGGACACAAATCTGTGATCTTAGTCACTAGCTCCCATTTTTTAACCACTACGTAACACCAGCATATGTATTTCCAACAGTCCGGCAGTCTGCACTGATTTGAAGTATCTGGAAGCATTTCAAAACACACATTGCATGTGCTCCAAAGTTGGAACCCTGTTCCTTTCCATCAGGAAAGCGGTTATTTTTACAGTGTCGCTGATATTCATAGTTACGTGCGCAGAAGTTCAGTGCTTGGCTGCCTTTCTGATGGCACTGTGTACGTTGCTAGGTAACTAAATTCTCATTTAATTCGATACCGTCTTCGATGACATAGCTCAAACGGAGGAAGAAAAAGCAGGTGTTAATTGTTTGACATTAAAAGAGCAGGCAGAAAGCATTTAATGCGACCAGGTCACAAACAATGCGAGTGGGAATGCTTTGGAGTATCAGCACCGCAAAGCAGGCCACAGCCTCAGCAATAGTTTTCAGATTACAGACTGGAGGAAAATTCTGCGCTGCCGCCCAGAACATTGAAGTTTTTAAACATGACTTCATTGATACAAGCACTTTATAAACCGCAAACCAGGTAATAATGACTGCAGAAACACCCTGCATTATCAAAACCTGAGTACAGAGATTTTCTTTTCATGAAATTTCAGATGCCAGGAGAGGGACTGGGTTAAAGTGCCCTGACACACACAGCAAGGACAGGCCCTGTATGAGAAAGATAATGGGCTCCAAAATAAAAGAAAGAAGAGGTGAAGAAGTGAGAGAACATAAATCATCCCATCCCATGCTGGGGACTGGGGTCTGCAGATAAACCAAGCTTGATCCTGTATGTGTGTGCGTGTGTGACACACCCCTGTCATCACACTCAGCTCTTACTTCCCTGATACACAGAAGTATACATGCAGCCGGCCAATCCCAGCCCCCAAAAACAATCCACACCTGCCCACCCCTCCCCATCACCACCCCCTGGTCATAGTTCCTCCTGGACTGTACCCCTGGCCCACATACAAAATAGGACACAGATTAAGGGGGGCCGTCTTCTGCCCCCTCTGCTGTGAGCAGAAGTGGGGCAAGATGGGGGGGGGGGGAAGTGAAGAGAGGTGGGAAAAGAAGGGGCAAGAGAGAGAGGAGAGTGAGAGCAAAGGAGAGTGAGAAAGAGGGAGCCTCTGCTCTTGGGGATCTGATCTGACAGCTTCATTAGTCTCCTCGCCTCCTCATGACAACAAAACATCTCATTGGTTGTTCGGAGGCAGGGGGCGGGGCACTTTGAACAAAAGAAGGAGTCAATGAGGATAGAAAATCAGCTCCAACTCCCATCCCATTTTTCACATCGGATTCTAATTTTACCGTTCCTCCTATCTGCATTCTGGTCCGACCGCTCTCCTCTCCTCTCCTCTCCTCTCCTCTCCTCTCCTCTCCTCTCCTCTCCACATTTTACGTTCTTCCTCGTCTTTCCCTGTAACCAGCCATGGGTGGTGGAGGTGCCTTCTGCATGTATATACACACTCCTGAACTACATACTGCATTGGGGGCTTTTGGCTCTTCCATGTAAAGTAAGAACAGTCCAGAAGCATGTGGCAAGGTTAACTTGCTTCTCTGAATCGCCCACAGTGTGTCAATATGTGCACTGTGATGGATAGGAGCCCCCTACAGGACATCCCTAGCCTCCTTGTGCACCCTTGGAGAGGCATCCAGGCTAAACATGAGCCTTTACTGGATGCAGTAGATGGATGGATAAAAGCTGTATAAATTGCAATAGTTATGAATAGTTATGAAGCAGTGATACAGTAAATACAGTGCCAGTATCATCATCTCAGGTTACTAGCCCGTCTCACTGCAGGTTTGCTAAGCTAACCACTTCTGTAAATTCCACTGTTTGCGTATCCAGTTGCACCAAAGGGTAAAAGGCACAAATCTTGGGGTAAAACAACTGCAGTGAATCATATGATCAACAATGCGGAGACATAGACCTGGAGGAAAGACCTTAGCGACTCCAGTGGAAGAGTCTGAAGAGCCACATCTCCCAGCATTCCCCTAGGTGACAGCATGGAGTGGGAAGCAGGGAGAGTCGGCAGCAGAGGACTGGGCTTCGCTGCCAAGCACTGGATGGGGACACATGGCTCTCCATCCATCACACAGCGGTGGGACAGCATAACGATGCTGGTAAACAGTGGGAGGAGCTGTTTGGTCATCACTCAAAACCTACCATCCAATCAGGTTCTGTTATTACATCATTCTTTAAGAGAGTATTATCAAACAACACCATTGGTTCTGGCACCATTTACATCTCTACTGTGTAATAGTATCTGTGTAAAAGTTAAAATGAACGCAGTTCCCTGATCAATGTGACCTTAACCCTGAATATCATCACATCTTCTGGACCAGTGATAGGGACCTCCAGCACAGACTGGGACCGTTCATGATCTACAGGAGGACTAGGTACAGTACAGTACAGTACAATATAACCCAGTGAAGACTGCCCATGTCATACAAAGAGGCTCGCTGTCTAAGTGCTTTTATCAAACGTGTTTTTGACACTGCTTGGGTACATTGTGCACATCTGCATTACTGACTGACGATCCAGCAAATGTTGCAGCTTACTACGCCGTGTTTGGGAGTGTAACAGACAGTAGAATCTCCATCTCAAGGCTACGAAACATCCTCCTCTGTTCAGCATTTGTTCACCAGCTCAAATTTATCACATTTTCCTTGTTCAGATGAGGAAATCCCCCCCCCCCCCCACCACCAAACAGCAATGTCCTTTAGGATTTAATGTCAGGCTCCCAATTAGCACCTCCGTTATGTGAGGAGCATCAGGTGAGGCTGCAGAGGAATATGAGTAACACCTTCAGTGAACATCTGATGGCTAGAGGGGATGGAATCAGCGGACCGGGAAAACTGAGGCGGTGCATCCGCGCTTGATGAAATGATGCTTTATTTGCCATTCGCGCTAGTACAGGTACATAGGAATGCTTCTTCTCGCATATACCATCATGCTCTCCTTCTGAGACAAACACACACACATACACACACACAATATATATACACAGCTCAGAGGGAAGCTTGGTGTCTGAGTATTGGGTCAGCCATTTATCTAAGACCCCTGGAGCATTTTTCGGGGGGTTAAGGGCTTTGCTCTAGGGCCCAACAGTGATTTGACTATACTGCAGAGGATGCGATCACAGGGACAGAGGCCTAACCTGCCCAGACACACACTGCCCCTCATTATCCCTCTTTCTTTTTAATAAAATTATGATTTATTTAAGTCAGGTTCTGAGCGCAGGACACAGATGGGGCCAGCATAGCCAGGATGAGCGGGCGCTGGCATGGCGGATCCTTATAGCCCAGCCGGCCTGCACCACAACACGCCTGGTGCTCGAAGGGAAGCCTCACGAGGGAGACACTGCCCACGGCAGGATGCGGCGGTGTGCCAGACACGACGAAGTGTGGGCGGAGCCCAGACGGCTACCAATAGACCCGCAAACCAATGCTGTCTCCGCGCAGCACGTGGACGGGCATGGACGGCATACGCTCCCGGAGCACGTCGCTAAACCGTTTGCCCTATACGTTAATTAGTCACCTCTGTCCCTCTGTGCCGCTCCCCCTCCTGTGAGTCACGGAGCAGCAGTGAGTCACCCCCACTGCCGCGACTGCCACCGAGTCCTCCGGCCGTCAGACGCACCAACACGCATCCCCGGGTTATAAATACTGCTGGGACTCGCAATTGTCTGTTGCTTTTACTGGGAAGGCACTCTGTCTGTTCTGGGGGACATTCACTCTTTGATGGTTTTCCATAAACACCGATTACCCCCAATGACACACACGCGCCCACACACACACACACACACACACACACACACACACACATACACACACACCAACTCTGCAGTGTGTCACCCTGCTTCTAGCCTTTAAACAAGATTTAATGTCACTTCTTAGATGTTTGTAATGTTACTTTTTCCAAAGACATGCCACCTACACTTTATATATATACACTAACTCTATAGTTACCAAGCATGTTGGGTAATTCAAACCTTCACGAATAAACAAGCACTGATATAATGTCACTCAGCTTCAAACTGATTTCTCAACCTTTTTAGCCTGATGACCTCAGATGCACAGCTGGACTGAACATCATGCCATTAGGCTAATTGAAAAAGTACTGCAAAGCGGTTCGTTAGTGCAGTTACTGCAGGTTTTACTCATGTGCAGTTCTTCCATGGCATCCATGACAACAAAGACTACTGTGCTGCAGCCCAGACGGGATTCATGCGGTTCCTGAATTCCCCACCTCCAACATCCAACCACACCCAACACAAGCTGATATACATTAGGATAATGGAAATAAGCATTCTGAAATTCACCATACACCTTCTAAGGGTAGGTGGAACCTTCTGTTTGGTAGACTAACTAATTCTAGCCATGAAAACGTCTTCCATGCGATTCTCCCGCTCGGCAACTTCACAGCATCACGTTCTGCAAACTGTTGCCGGCTTCCAGGACACATCTCCACTGTTGTCACGGTGACGCCTCGCTTTTCTGCTGAGGAGTAACTAATGTTGTGTACTGAAGGAACAGATGCTGGGGGGGACAGAAGCCCCCACAGGTGCTCGTCTGACACGTGGGGGTGCGATTCAGTCAAACAATGACTCAAGATCTGGGGCGTTTACAAAAATTTGTTTTTTATTAAAGGCATAAGGGCTACAGGTTTGCGGTTTCTGACCCTGAGAAGTTAATCTCAGATCGATGTGAAGGAGAAACCCAAAGAGGAGGTGATTGAGGTTTAACAGAAAAGACATGATAGGTCCTGGCTTTCAGATGCTCCTGAGAAGCAGGCCACTTCACCCCCTACCCCCAAAGTCATTACCAAGAGTCAGAAAATAGACCTCCTCTTAACCATGGCTGTCAGGGATCGATAAATCATCTTCCACGCCGGCGTTATTAATGGGACCAAATTCTTGGAATGAGCCATTTAAGAAGCATGGGTTATTTAAAAAGCGGACGGGAATATCGCAGAACACGAGGTACTCCTCCAGGGCTTTCATGAAATGAGAAGTGGAAGGGCGAGGTGCGTGTGCAGCAGTAGGAGGCCTGTTCACCCCACACGGTGACAACGGGAGATGGGAGGAGGCCTGCTCACTCCAAACAGGGACAGAGGGAGGAGGGTGGAGGCCTGCTCACCCCAAATGGGAGACAATGGGAGGCCGGAGAAGACCTGCTCACCAAACATGACAGCCAATGGGATGCGGGAGGAGGCCTGCTCACCCCAAACAGGGACAGAGGGAGGTGGGTGGTGGCCTGCTCATCCCATACAGGACATAATGGGATGCGGGAGGAGGCCTGCTCACCCCATACAGGGACAGAGGAAGGTGGATGGAGGCCTGCTCATCCCACACAGGTACAGCTACTCACAAGGCTCCACCTGCCCCAGACATCGACACCTCATCATACAGGAGCTAAGGGAAGCAGTTCTCTGGTGAGTTACACCCATCAGCATGGGTAAAAGAGAGGTGGAAGGATGTGAAAGAAGATGGAAGAAAGATGGCAGGCAGAAAAAAATGAAAACCAATGCATGCCAATGTGGCGCCATTCTCCATACGCGCTCACGCTAGTAAAAAGATCCTGATTGGACCTAGGGCCGGCTCTATCTTTGCAGGCAAAGCTTTATTTGGGAGGCCTCCCTACCAAGAACTCTAATGATCATCTTACTTCATCCACACCTGGCTACTTCACGTTCTAGCTATAGCTAGAGCCAGCCCTGAACAGACCCTTAGAAATAAAGGCAGATATTGAGACTTGGAACTAGTCCAGTTTAGATGCAAACAGCAGTGTCATTAATCCCCTTCGATGGCATTCCGACTCATACACTCCTGAATATGAGGCCTTGTTCTGTCTTTTAAGGACAAGGTGTTCCATCCTGCTGGAAATGATGGCGATTTAACGCGGCACACCTCCAACTCGGTGAGCCTGCGAGGTCTCTCATGCAGTTTCCTACCCTTGGGCCCCAGCATGCCGAGAGAGCGAGTGTCACAGGAGCATGATCGCATTCCCAACTGCGTATCCAGGGGACAAAGGCAGCCCAGCAACGTTGCCTAACACTGCCCCTGGTGGCCACAGTAATGCAGGAATCTCATATCTTCATGTAGTTTCTTATCAATTAACACATCGGAGGAAGGGACTGGCGTTTCCAACACTGGAGGGGCACTTTCGGCATTGTCCTGGCAGGAGTCACAGTGATGACATTCTTTTGTCAGCGGTCCACTACTAGTCTCCCAAAGCTCCCCGACCTTAGCGTCAAATTCCGTGGCCTGGCCGGAGGTGCAGGTGCTACACGCATTTTTTTTCCTTCCCTGCTTCCTGCCATTTGGCAAACGGAGCTCAAAGATGCCCTTTCGGTAACGGGGACAGAGGCTGGTCGCTAATTAGGAACCCAGAGCACACAGAGGCTGAACCACGTGACAGCGGCACCCTGCAGTGGTCTCTCTGCGGCTCAGCACCACGGCGCTGCACGTTGGGTCCGAGATGCGGTAATGGAGCAGCGTAGCTGTATACGGGGACACATCCCCAGCCCTCCCCCGAGTGTGACAGGACTGCATCACAGCTACCGCACTCCCCCGCAAGCCTGGACTCGATTATTTACACATGTACACATGCCTGTGTGGAATGCTGAGCATGTGTTCGATTGTAGAATGTAACTGAGCATGCGCCATAGATGGAGGATACACCGCCGCCCCAGTGGCCACCTGTATACAGTGACCGCAGGCTTGCATCTTAAAGTAAACCGATGCGTCACCCGCAGAGACCCAGCAAACCACCATAGACGTCACCCTGATTCGCCCAAAGCCTCAAGCATCACTCAATGGGGGACATTATTCATTCTGAGCCGGACGCGGGAAAGCGTGGCCCAGTCTCCCCCAGGGTTACCACAGCTCGACAGACGTTATACAGTCACCCTGGTGTTTATGCTCTGCAGTCTGCGGCCTGTGGGCCGAGAACAGGAGCGGGAAGGAAACATAAACACCACAGTGGAGGCTTAGATCAATAGGTGCAACAGTATACATTTCATATATATATATATAGTGAGGTCACCAAGAATCCCACTGTATGCAACAGAGTATAACAGTCCCATCATGATACATCTGCCTCGTGCATGCTATGGTACCACTGAAGCAGTCTGATAGGATTATCCAGTGCTGCCATGGAAACAGAATGCAACAGAGGCTAAAAAAAGAAAAACAATACAAAATACATTAATCTATCCGCCAACATCGTCGCCCTCGAAAGTGATGTCTGTCACAAACAATTTCACTTGATGCATACTTCTTTTTTTGCCTAAAAGGTAAATAATAACCTACTTAGCTCTGTACAGTACCTGATACATATTCTTACAATAATAGATTTGAGGAGTCCTGAATACTTCAATTATAATTTCAATTTCTGACCACAAATTTTCCACCAGATGCTCTCAGAACTCACAGGTGTAAGACGTGGATTTAGGCATTAAAAACAAAACTGAGAATTGTTTTTATATACAGATCAAGAAAATCGAGCGGTACTGGGGCGTGGGGCAGCAATGTCTGAATCGGGAAAATTAACTTGCATGTATCTATCAGTTTGTTGAGGCAAACATGACGGGGTTGGGAGCTGGGAAGGGCCTCAACATGACCTGAGGTAATAAGTTGCTTGATCCCAGAAATATGAAATGTGGCTCCCTTGTAAGTGTACGTGACCCTTTTTGAACTTTACGGTTTTATTTTGCTCGTTTTCGATCACAGACGACCACACAAATATTACCGAGGGGGACCCCCAGTCGGCAGACTTTACTGTTCAACCACCAACCCTGTTCATACGTACCCATGAATCCCAATGCAGACATCACAGTGTTGAAGGCATATATGTGTGCAAATGGACTCTGCACGAGGGGGGTGCTTCGGCTTATCTATAGTCTGTGGCTGCGTGTATTTTAGGTGCACTGCCATCATTGACCCCCCCCCCCCCCCCATACTCTCATACTAACTGGTAGGAAGCGGTCCAATCACAGGGGAGCTAGGGGAGGCAGGGTGTCAGCGGTGGGAGCTGATAGGCCGCAAAACACTTGGATACCCAAGCGGTTCCTGAGCTGGTCTCTATGCCCAGGGCTTGCTTGGACGCCACCAGAGTGAGTGTCCATCAGTGTGCCTCTGACACACAGACACACAGACACACAGACACACACACACACACACACACACGTACATGTACACACTAACACACACATGCACCCACATAGTCCACATACTCATGTCTTTGCGGGGACTGTCCATTCATGTTTTTGAGCATAACCCTAATCCCAACAATGACAACCTTAACCCCTACCCAGCTCTAACCTTACCCATGAGTAACCAAACACGATACAAGACAATTTTGTTGTTGCGATGGCAGTTACAGATTTTTATAAAACTGAGTTTCCCCTTGTGGGGACCAAAAAAATGTCCTCAGAAGGTAAAAAAGTTATCACATTGTTACAGAAATCTGGCCCCCACAATGTAATGATTAAGAAAACACATGCACACACATACAGACAGAGCCACCCCACTGCTGCTGTCCCGAGGACACTCACCCCAGACAAGCCTCCCGTACAGGGGACCAGCAACCCCATAAAACAGCTGCTCACCTTATGCCTCTTAGACTAAACCTTAAAACCATCTGGAGCTAAAGGCCATTGAGATAAGCGCCCGATAAGGGTGACTGCCAGGTCACCGTCTCCATGGGCCCATTTCATGGTTTCAAAGACCTGCCGAGTGGAAAACAAAAGAAGTGTCCTGGCTGCATAGAATGTTTGTATAGCTGGTTAGCACAGCAGACATCAGCAGCCGATAGGCAGAGCCAGGGAACCTGAAGGTCGGCCACAGGATTTGCTCTGAGTGCCATTGCCCAATACTATTCATTCCGGTCAGATTACTGCCGTGCTGAAAAGACAGCTGATCCCCAGTAAAAAGGCTTCTGCAGCAATGCTGATATCCAAGCTGCTCTTCACAGCTCCTTGGCTATTATTCACTCTGTTTTTCTCCTTAGAAATATATTGCATATTCTCTAAAGAAAGTCCTAGGAAACTAAGTTATTTCAATATAGATCGCCCACACGGATCACGGACCATAAATTAGTTTTAAAGCATTATGAAAACATTCGTATTTTGGGGTTTGCCTTACTGAAAGGGACATGGAAACTTTTAAAAATAAAAACTAAAATCATTTAAAGAGAAGAGGGGAAAAAATACTGTTTCATTAAAGATTTAAGTGATATAATCTGAACAGTGGTAAAGGAAAAAAAAAAACAAACTGAGTGGAGATTAACAAATAAGTTGCACGTGTGCTTGTAAAAGAACACCAAAGCAAGCATAGTTGCGTATCTAATTTCCACCAAATAGCAGCGTATCGCCAGGTGACGCAGCCAAGGAATGCAGTCCCAGGAGAAATCTGCCGCCAAGACATCAAAAGAACAGTACGGAGAGAGAACCGGGAGCCGGAACACCGGGATTTGGAGTAAATCAGAAGAACAATAACATCTCCTGAAGGCCTCAGCAGAGAGGGGGTGTCACCAGAGCGGTCCTCCTTTTGTGGCAAGGCATGCACCCACGGTGTGGATGTGCTGCTGTTACCATGGTTGCATTATCAGCCCGAGCAGTTTAATCCTCTTCAGACAGTAAATACTACAGTATCAGACAAAAAAAAAACACATTTCAGAATTTCAAGATGGATTAACGACTATAGTGCATGTGCGGCTTGCGTCTGATGGGCTGGTGCGGTGGCACGTTTGCCAGGTGGCACGAGCCATGCTGGTTAGGGTGCGCCGGTCCGTTCCCCTCGTGCCCACCCGCCGCCCCCCGCCCATTGGTCTTCTTCACCATTTTGATGGTGGAGTCAGTCACAGGACCCCTCCTTCCCTTTTTGTGATACCAGCCCAACTGAGATCTATTTCCGGACCTGACTCGGCAAAAACAAACAAAGGAAATGTACTTAGTCAATCCCCGCAGCTCCCTTTTACCCGGGACTCATCATTCCACACTGTTCCCATTAGTCACCTGCCCATGGCACACGCCCAGGCTGGGAGCTGCTGCCTTTGGGTACCACTTCAGCTGGCGCGTTGGCTCTGAACCTGGAGACAGGACCCACTGCTGCCCCCTGCTGGACCACACGGAAGTTCCACATCTTCATCCAGCCGCACGAGGTGTCACTTGTTCAAGACACCTAAGGAGCTCCCCAGCCCCCCAACAGTTTCTCACCAGGGTTGTGGCCCCTCTGCCTCCACCTCTGCAGGGCAGCTCCAATCGATATCACTTCACGGTCAGGGGCAGCTGAAGGAATATGCGTGAGATTGCACAAAAAGAAAACAAGAATGGAATAAACTCTGTAAAAACACGGCTGCTCCGTCCCGCTCCGTTCCGGGTGATTAGACCCACGGAGTGAGGAGAGAACAGGCACCCTCTATATGGGACACTCAGCACCCCACTCACACCCAGCCCAGCCAGTTGTGGGGGGGCTTAAGGCGTGCCGGACTTTGGACTATGTTAAATATTACACATAGCTCCTTTTCCAATTAAAAGGCCCATTTCAGGCCATATGTGTTTTCTAACAGCGTCTGTTTTAAAGATGGCTACTGCTCCATCCTAGGGTGCAGGAGGCATCTCTTTACATTCCCCTTGAGGCTCCTGAGGCTCCCGGGGGCCCCGAGCCTAAGCCCTTAACAGAAAATAATCTATGCATCCATTTCTTTGTCGGGTCTCTAAAATAAGAAGCACTAAATTATTTGGCGGCCTGCAGATGACTGATTGCTCAATGGAAAAGTGTCTGCTCGCTGCACCTAACTAGGGGGGCTAAAAATAGTAGAGGTGGTGTGCCCCGCATCCAGGCCAGCCCCCCTCGGGCCGCGTCGCTGAGGATGTGTACAGTGGCGTGCACAGGGCTGCACAGGAGGGGCGAGGACCAGGGGCTGCGGCGACACGCCGCTGCTGACTCAGTGACTTCAGGAGTGCATTTTCTGCACACCTCCGTGAAATGGAGCAGTCGGAATGCAGTGTGCCATGTCTGCATGCGCATTTTCCTGCTCCTCTCGCAAATCTATGGATTTACTGCCAAGCTGTATGTTTGGCGTGGCTAAGGATGCCTCCAATCCCAATTAACGCAAAGCTTTGGGCAAACGCACAAGGTGGAGCAACTCGTGTGGGCAGATTTCGGATCAGGTCGCATTAAATCCCTGAGGAATGCAATTAAAAGACCTCTAATCCGCAGCAGGGATGTTTGATTACTTGTTTTCCTCCAAGGAGATTGGATACATCCGTATGCAGTTCAGATTAAGCATCATGTCTTATTGGCTCCTTTCTGACTGCCAGCCCATGCACTGGATTATGATGTCATAATGGTTCCACTGGACCGCCATTCAGGATTTTCTGAATCTTCTGCCTGCCTTTCCCACACTGTCAATCCTGAACCATTATTTAATCTCCCACATATATGTGTGTTGTCCCTGCTGCACGAATCCCGGTCTGTCTGTTGGCCTTATTGAGGCCCGCGGCACTAAATCAGAAAAGGCCTCCATCGGCCCAATCCAGGGCAGCAGGATCCGGGCTAATTCGTCCTTACTTAGCAGAACCTTGGCTGCCATATTAGAGGAGGTGCACTGGTAGGGAGCCGGCGGTGCGTACGTTTAAGCTGCACGAGCAGCCCGAGGCGAAGGCGCAGCAAGCCGCGCATGGCAGGTCGTATGTAATTGGCTGCAGTGTTTATGGGACGTAATCCGAGAGCGGTCTCCTTGACAGGGTCCGTAAGAGCCATTATCATTTTATTCAATTACCGCTTAACTGCAAAAACAAACCGAGGGCTTCTAATGGAATTACTGCCTCATCTCCCTCACGGTACTCGATGCCCAAAAGCTTGTTTTTTTCAGATTTGTGGAGCCCCCACTGGTCGAAACAGGTCTCGGTGGGCTGCACTGGTCCCGAATGCCAGGAGGTTTTGGCTCAGCAGCCCCCCCCCCTTCCCAGATGGCACCACTTGTTCGGGTCCCACATCAAAAACTCCGGAGAGTTCCGTCCTCCGATATCCGAGAAAATGAGATTTTCAGTCGGGTGGGACATGTTTTTATGCTTCGTCTTTTTACGAAATGAACCTCCCAACAATGATGTAATAAAAAGGGGAAACCATTTAAAGAACAACCTCCGACCCACAAGGAGGCGCTGTGTGGTGGCGGAGCCTGTGTGCATCATTAGCTTTAGCTCACGGCAAGCACAAAACAACATTAGGAGCACCCCGGAAAGCACTGAGGTCTGGTACACTGGGTCTAGATGGAGACACTTGGGGCAGGGAGGGGCCCTTTGGAGGAAGGGGGGCAGTGAAAGAGCAGCCTACCTCACCACAGGTTCCCACCCCGTCGTTGCCATCCCCGCTAAACGGAGCAGCATGCTAATGTCACAGAAGGCCACCCCCGCATCCACGCCGTGGCCACGCATCACTGGTGGATGAGAGGACACTCCTGCCTCTGTCTGCCCTTCCCACCTCCAGATAAAAGTGACACCAACAGCAACTCCTCACATCATCTCTGTATCAAACTTCCCAACTTTCACATGAAATGACTTCGGCGTTCAGTGGAGGGGGAGGGCAGGGGGGCAGGCTGAACGGTGAGTGCTTCCTAAATATAGAAATTGAATTAGCAAAGCACTGCCCTCCGGTTACTGTTGATGGTACAGACAGTTCCAGTAGCCATGTGGCA
>JAABNX020000070.1:23757299-23769283 GCA_015163995.2 Mormyrus lacerda
ACAGACAGAGGCACACCCTGGGAGGCCATCCTACCATCTGCTGGTCCCATCCCCTCTTTCATTGTGTTTCACTGTAAGATGGCGCTCTGTCACTGCACCTGCCTTAATAGCCCTTCAGATTCACACAGCTGACAGATGTCTGTTAAACAATCGCACCCTCTAAAGCACACATGCCCGTAATACCCATAAACAGGCAACGCCTGATGGGATACGGGCATGACCCAAGCCACGGGCCCCTGACATACCATATACGGACTGTGATCCATAACTGTGCATAAAAAGGTTTCTCTATCATAATGCCGATCTAATAGCTCGAAGAGCGGGAATGCCACTTGCTTTCAGACCTTTTCCTTTAACTGGTTTAGCAAAAGAAATCCTCCACTGTCTCACTGCGATTAAGACATTTAATGGTTCCAATAATCCTTCAGGATGCTGGGATACTGATGCGTTACTTATTTAATTGCTTAGCCATCACTTTTATCCAAAACAACCAATACTTTTACCACTTCAGACATTTGGAGATCTTACTGAACCGTTTTTGGTTAAAGACCCACCCCTGGGACACAATCTGGGAACCTTCAGACTGCAGGAAATTGCAGTACTATGTCCTTAAGCTTATCACCCACAACAGCTCCCTGTCACTCCCTCATGCCTTCTGCATGCTTGCCAACTTTGTTCAGTGCTGGAGTGAGATTTTCAATTTGAGACAAGTAAATAAATAGTCTGTAGGGTTCGCAAACTACCCAAACTCTTTAGATGAAGCTAATCTTATGATTGTAAAAAAAAAAACAATATAGATTTCCCTTAAGATTTCTTGTGTGAGACTCTAAAAGCATGTCACGCCAGAAGCGTGAGAGTTGGCAACCCTGCCTTCTAATAAATGCCAGGTTATTTTATCCCCAAAGTGTCCTAAATCCAGCATCTCTGTCCAGGAAGCTGCCATATCCAGGTACCCTCTCTGACCTGTCAACATCAGGCCAAAAAGGATTTTCGGTCAGGCTTAGGTCAGGTTTTAATGGTCTCATCCAAGCCACATCGCTTTTATCAATTGCTTTGTAATTGATACCAGCAAACCCTCTGGGGCACAGTCCTTCTAAATGGAATGGTAAGTTGTACGATATGGGTGTCGTGGCAGCCATTCCGACTCCAGCTCACCGAAAGGCTCCTCGGCAGCCAGGTCAGTGCTGGAGCCGAAATGGAGTTAACTACCATCTGGAAAACACACAGCGGGTCGCGCCAGCCTCGAGTGCTAGGAGCTACAGCTTGACATACAGTAAGTGTCACTAATGTTTCCTGATAAAATATGCACAACAGTGTCGTGGAGTGCGTCACTAAGCAAGTCAAGAGGATCTTTCAGTGTCGGCCCTTCCTGCCGGCTCTGCATCATAAGATACGGTGACCTCCGTTACGACGTTTGAGCTTTGCTTTTTAAAAAGGTTCATTGGTTAAAAATGTCACGTCAAAGGGCTCTAAAGATTATTGAGATGTTTACACTCAGGTAATTTCTTTGGGAGATGAAAGCATAAAATGAACAGGCATCGGTGCGGACAGCCAAAGCCTCATGTGCGCAAGAGCAACAGAGCTGGTGGGACAGTGCAGGACAGCCTGTAAGCGCAAGAGATGCCAATATATCAAAATCACCACTACAAAATGCCCATGAGGGGTGTGGTTAATGCATTTTAAAAAGTGCGTGGTGGTGGGGGTTGTAGGGGTCTGTGTAGCCGATGTTCTCAGCGGGAGGCAGGCCACTAAGTGCAAATGCCCCCCTCCAATTTCAGGCTGAATCGTATAAAACATTTATAGGCCGGAGGAGGCGGGAAAGGATGTAAAGTTGTTTGCGCTCCCGATTTCCATGGCGCCACTTGCCAAAGTGCTTAAGCAAATGTCCCCCCTCCCCCAACGGCTCCTTCACAACCCCAATAAAGCCGGACATCATGTGGCATAGTGGACTGGGCCCCATAGATTCCTGGGCTTAACGAGGAGTCCGTTTGGCTGAGAAGCCACCCAGAAATCTGCGCTAGACCCTGGAGACGGAAGTTCCAGCCATCACGCTGACATTGCAGGCTGCCCACGGCGGCCCTCCGAACGCGCCCTGCGGAAGATCCCTGTCCGCGCTCGACGGGTGATCAGCCAGCAAGATTGATGGGAGGGCATCACACTGCATGGAGAAATCACTCGCAGGACACTGAAGGCTGAAGGCAGAAGAGTCCTCATTGTACTTAGCAATCCACTCAGCTGCCTAAATTGCAGGTGGAATCCATCCCAGGCACATTAAACCAGCAGGAGTCAGCCCCATGGATCTCCGCTACTTTACATAAACAGTCTTTTTCAGATGCATCTCAGTGTTCCAAACCCCTGGCCTTTCGTCCCTTCCAGGCATTGGCTCTTGATGTGGGTCCAAATGGGTCAAATCTTTTCGAATGCCCATTTATTCCATTGTTGTCCAGGTCTCATGAGCAGATGCTGATATGCAAGCCGCCCAGAGGGTATGCAAGGCCACTGCAAGAATATAGCACAGATTTTACACGGCAATGGAAATTATTTTTTAAAGAATTCAACCCATTACTCAAAATTTCAGTTGATTACAATACCATTGTCATTTTACGTGGAAATTCTGAATCTGTTTTCCAACTCTAGGTCATGATATTCCAGACATTTTCCTTGGCCTCACAGTCATGGCAAAGGGAAGTGATCTTGATGATTGAGTCACATGTGGCTAATAGGACTAACCGAATCCCCTCCTTGAAGCGTTTAGGGAGGGGTGAGAGAAAGGGCAAATGCAGAAAGCACAAACAGCAGCCGTCTGATCAGCATATGGACAAAGCACCATGATGACCAGTGGCATTATCCAGCGACTGATGGATTTGCTCATTCCAGGAAATGCATCATGCAATTCCCAGACTCTCAGAATTCCCTCTGAAATAACATTCTTAGGAAAGCAACACGACTGGGTGGCTAGAAAGATGAGGAGCCTAAATCTGACAAATTCTGTAGTACCTAATTTATTTTAATAAGCTGTTCAGTATTCATTATAACAGTGTTACTTAGAGACCCTATCTGTAGCCAATAGTGTATGTGGGAGGGCCAATCCTGAGTGCCACACCGCTCTAACTGGTGTAGTGCAGGATTCTTCAATTCTGGTTCTGGAGTGCGAGTCTGCAACACAGACAGAAATCTGCAAAATAGCCCTCCAGGACCAGAATTGGGGAACTTTGGCCTTCACGGGCTCCTCACAGGCCTACAGTTCTGGCTCGCTCCAGTAGAGGTCGCTCTGACAACTTGCCTGCTTCCTCTATAAACAGCCCCCATGCTCCAGTGGCGGCTGAAAAATGCACGCGCAAAGTTTATAAATAGATGGAAGAGAATGCGGACGGGCTGCACGGCGACGTTGAGATGAACCTCTACCTGAAAAGCCAAAATCGCCTCCACCCTCCATGTTCTCAACAGTCATCTCTTCTCCCTGTCTTCACCAAACCAGCACCCCTCCACACACCCGAGTCCCCCTGTCCAAACCCAACTGAGGGAATGGAGGGTGCTCTGAATGAAGGCTTCTTAATTAGGTCAGCGGCACCACCGAACACAGGCCCATCAGTGTCTCGCTGTCCTTCCCCGGACTTGTCTCCTAGCAGACAGCACTAGCTGCTCACGCTGGCCTTCGTGCGGTCGGGGAGGGAGGTGCGGCGGGGGGGTTACGAAAACGCTCAGCAGTCAGAGAAAACAGAGGGAGGAGGTAGCCGGAGCCACAGCCAGGCTGGGCGAGACAGGCTGGCGTAAGGTTGGCACTTTACATCGTGCGCGATGTGGAGAGCACTACAGCTACATGATGACTCTCATACTCCCATTCAGAGCACCTTCCAGAGCACTTTAAGAGTGAAAAGGGCACTTTAAGAGATGATGATTGCGCTGCCGTAGCGGTTACGCACGCGGACGCGTAAAGTTGTAGGTTCAAGTCCCCAGAGGACCCCTTCGGGGAGGTACTTAACCCGGATGGGTTAAACAAAAAAAAAAAAATGACATACACAAATTCAGGTGGGAAATGTCAAGCATCATAAGTCACTCTGAATATGTATGCGATGGAGTCAAAACGATGACGCCGAGAGCGATGGGGATGATGCAGCTAAGCATGGTTGGGATGTATTTGTTTCTGCGTTTGAGTCAGGTACACAGTAATAAACATAGCACTTGCCAAACGGGAGACAGCAGGACTCATTCATCCTTCAACCAAGTACCGACCAGCTGCTTCAAAGATGAGTCAACTGGTTATAGGCTTTGATGAACAATGTCCTCTTAACTCAGACCTGGCACACTGGAGGGTTACCCAAAGGCCCCATGAAGGAAGATCAGTGGGTCCTGTGTTATTCAAACTCTCTTGTTTTGAAGAGAACCGGCATCAGCTGCCATCAGAGCGACTTGCGCTACGGGAATTTGTGCTGGGGCAAAAGAACGACTCCTCCTCGGGGACGGGAAGGCCAGACCTGCGGCAAAACGCGCACGGTGCGTAAAGGGCGTGCTCTGAGGTCACAGGTGCCATGTGACATGGCGGGTGCAGTTGTGCCGGACGGCAGGAGTACAAACATTGTGGGAGGCTCTCAGGGGGGTGACCTCGTGCCGGCAGCTGCCTCCAAACGTAAAACTTTTCAACGCCAAGGTCAAACATCCTTGAGGAGACGGAAGCAGAGAAATGGCTTTGTGTTGAACGGGACACCCACCACAACAGAGCCCATCAATTCCACGGCCTTCGATCCTCCACCACCCAGGCACCAGGAAATGCTGACATCATCATCACATTCCCCTCAGATAGGCTAATACTACCCTTTTAGTCCATATTGTACCTCTGAAGTCCCTGCCACACTGAGGCTGAACCTTCACAGAACTGGTTACCCCATCTTACCAGCGAGCCCAGACAACATGTCAGCTGCTGCTGGTATTTCTGCTCAGCCATAACAAGGCCATAACCCCAGCTAAAAGGCACCTTCCTTCAGTGTTTTCAGGCAGGCAGCCCGACTCACCAGACCCTTGGAGCTATGGACAGCGGAACCATGGGGGGGGGAGCCGTTTCCAGGTAACTTTTGGAGCGGAATGCATTAATGAACAATCTTGAGGAAAAAAAATCACGTAGAAAAAATTTTATGCAAACTGATAAAACTTTATTAATAAAAGCCTTAATTATACATCTGTGTTTCTGAAAACTAAAGGTTATATCAGAGTTTTGCAAAAGCAAAACAGGCAAGTGTACATGACTTTATGCCCCCCTTGTTCTGATGCATTCTGCGATCCGTGTATGAGCACATGCTAACATTGCCAAAGACCACAGGGAACACACCATCAGAGGTGAGACTGACACAAAGTCCTCAACCTGCCCTCTCTGGCTCAATATTCCAGCCCCTTAGAAGGAGAGCCAGCCTCTTCATCATCAGCTAACCCCTACCAATACACAGTGAGAGCTGCCGATATATGGGCCTGGAATACTGGGGGGGGGGGGGGACAGCTGCCAAAGCATCCTCTCTCTCTTAACCAGTAAAATGCCACACAGATCCTGGAGGCAGGGATGCCAGGCACCAAACAATAAGCAAGGGAAGACCCTGAATCAGGTGTTTCTCAATCCAGTCCTCCAGGACCCCCCAGACAGCCCACATTTTTGCCCCCCCCCACCCCAGCTCCCAACCCAGTCTTGTACCAGGTATTGTAGTGTTAACGACTGCTTGAGGCTGACTGGTTCAGGTGTGCTGGCAGCTGGGAGGGAGCAAAAAGGTGGACTGTCTGGGGTCCCCAGGACTGGGTTGAGAAATGCTAATCATAGGACACACACATTTACACAGCATGGGAATTTAAACATGCTAGGTCACCTAACAGCACGCCCGTGGAAGAAAAGCCGTACTGCACAAGAAAAACATACAGGGCACAGATTCGGTGTGACGCAACAGTGCTGCCGCCCAAGCCACCCGCAACGCTACCCCCCCTCCAAACATCCATTTGAACTCGAAATCTCACTCCTGTCTCACGCAACACACGTGTTGGGAAAAAAAAAAAACCAGGTCCTCCACTCAGAAAACTGGGCCTTTAAATGTCGTTATTAAATTAGCCTTTCTAATTGTGGCAATCCATTTGCAGCACACTCCCAAAGGACTTCTGCCGTATCGGCTAAAGATCAATGGCTCTTCACAGGTCGGCTTTGCTCAAACACAAGCTATGCTTCTACATGGCTGCGGGAAGACGGGAAGCGAGTTCAAAAGCACGGAGCGGATGGGGAAGGGGGGGGTATGATAAGGCGGGAGCGAATTCTCGGAGCTGCCGCAGAAACACGTATCCGTTGGCTGGGGTGTGGGAATGTGTGGAGACACCGGCCACAACCATACAGGTACACAGATGGGATTGATATGTCTAAAATAATATCACTGCATGTTTATATAGACATGTGGCAGAAAATACAACAGGCAGCATTCCCAGGATTTCAGAAGGAATACCCTGTGTTTGGATAAATATTCATCAGCATTCAAAACCATTCATACATTTGTACTGTATTTACTGGGTGCGTGTGTGTGTGTGTGTGTGTGTGTTATGTAAATATTACATTGTGGGGTATGTCCACAAAATGTGATAAAAACCTGTTATTTTGACATATTGGGATTAATCTTCAGTTCTTATTCAAATCTGTGCAATCAAAAAACTAACAATACCAAAAAGTCTTGTACGTCGTTTGGTTATTTATGGTTTAGGTTATGGCTGGTTAAGGTTGTCATTGTTGGGATTAGGGTCTTACCCACAGAAAAGATAGTCCCCACAAAGATATGAATACAAACGTGCGCGCGTGTGTGTGTGTGTGTGTATGTGTGTGTGTGTACACAGCTGCATACATGCAGTTTTATTAAAGACTCCAAAGGTAATGAAAAGATACTGTCTCATTAAGTTCTCCAGTGATCTAATCAAACTACTGTAGTTGGGGAAGATGTGGAGTATCATTAATGCAGTAATTTTTTGTCAATATTATTCCTCTGCCTAATTGCACCTTTATGAGTGATAAAGAGCATTTGGACCTTGTCGATGGGTCAACAGCGGCACCGGAGAGACCCAAAAATAGCAGCTGTAAATCAGACCAGTGAATGTTGTCCTGTCTGCCGGAGCTGTATTAACAGACAATTATCATCTCGCAGATGGCAATCACCCTGAGCTCTTTGCCAGACACTCCTGAAACCGGCCCGGCTCAGTCGCCGGATCACTTTCGGGCAGATGGGCGCAAATGTCACGGCGACAGAGTGCTGTCGCCCAGGAAACCAGCCTCATGTAGCGCAGCTCTCAGCAGACAGGGGCGATGCCTCTGGTGCTCAACTACACGCACAAGCGGTCACTCAAACAGCCCAGCTGCAGCTACAATTTTAATTTCATTAAATTTAATTACCTAATATTCTGTTTGTTTCCTTTTTCCCCTTTGGGACAATCCAGCCAGTTTGTTACTGTCAGGTGGTTTTCGGCACCGAGATCGGAAGCTACAACCTTGGCGGCTTCTGCCTAATCGGGATGGCATTAGTTTCCCGGACGACGTCCAAAATAAAAACATATACAAACAGCACGCGTGAATGCACAGGGTGAGAGGGAACCCCAAGTGTCCCCAAGTCAGGAAACTCACAGAAGTCCGTAACAGCAAAAGTGAGACACCAGAAACGCTCAACTCTGGACACAGAAACAGAGGGTGACCTGACCTAGGGGCATCTCTGAACGTCCCGAGGAGAACGTGACCCTGCCCACACACCTCCCCACCACTTAAACGCAGTCGACTCTTAATCCGAGACCTAACATTTCCTCCGGCTCGCTGTCACGCAGCAGGGAAAATCCCCAGTGCTGGGGCACACGCTGAATAATTCAGGCTCTTTTTCTCACAATGAATTACTAACACGCAACACCGGCTCCGTTCCACAAACGGCGTCCGGGTGACGGCTTGGATACACTGACAATGAGTGAGCAAAAATAAGAATAAAATGATGCTAGCAGTAATAGAAGAGGATTCACATAACACACATCTGCCCTTAGCTGGAAATACAGCACAGTTCAGGGAAGCATTTATCTACCCCCTACCCAGCCCTAACCTTAACCATAAGTAACCAAACAAAATACAAGACTTTGGGCTATTTTAGTGTTTTTGATTGCAGTCACAGATTTTTATAGAACTGAGTTTCCCCTTGTGAGGACCGAAATAGTAGGGTACACTTGGTCCCCACGATATACAGTATATGTGTGTGTCCCACAATGTGATAAAGACCTGTTATTTTGACATTGTGGGGACCATTTTTCAGTCCTCGCAAGGGTAAATTCAATTTTATAAAAATCAGCGACTGCGATCAAAAAACTAAAATAGCCCAAAGTCTTGTATTTTGTTTGGTTACTTATGGTTAAGGTTAGGGCTGAGTAAGGCTCGAGGTTATCATTGTTGAGATTAGGGGTTTGCCCATAAAAAGGATTGGACGGTCCCCACAAAAATATCAGACAGGTCTGTATGTGTGTGTGTGTGTAAGCTGGGACATATCTAATGCATGACATTTACAGAGTGAGGTACAAAGACAGGTGAATTTGTGAGGGATGCAAACATGCTTCCCTTTTAGTCCTGGGAGGAGGATCACAATCTTGACAGGAACACAAAGAAAGTTGCCAGCAGCAACCACAAAACGGGCCTCAGTAGATTTATACAACCCTGTGGCTGTTGCAAAATTAGACTCATTTCTCCTTTTAATTTCATACAATGATAATTCTGAAAATACAGATGTGGACACACACAATATAATAAAAATGAAATAAAATGACAGAACAGGGAAAGCATGAATTATAGCAAAATGAGAGCGGAAACAGAAAACTAATAAGCAATGTTGTAATATTTAGATTTAGCTATTTGATAATACCTTGTAAAAGACAAAGGAAGTGCTCTTAAATTTCTAATCAAAAAATGCTGAGTGGGTCAATAAAAGCTTATTGACTCTAAGGTCAAACACTCGATATCCCGGACACTAGGGGCAGGATGACATGAAGACATCCCTTTGCCATTCAAATTAGATAAGGCTGATAAGAGCAGCCCGTCTACACACTCCCCCCTCCTGCCTTGTTAAGACACGCTTCCTGAATCGTGCTGCAGAGATGCAGTACAGTCTTCAGCCTCTTGGGGGCGGGGCTGTCAGTGAAGCTTATCTGAAAAGGCAGCAGACTGAAGCCTTGTGGGCTAGACATTTAGAAGATGTGATTGACAGGCAGTGACTGCAGTTCACAGGGGATGGTTTCCCCCTTTTCACAGACCTGAATCATAACACCTATAACAAGACACATGATATCTCCGGGCAAAAAGAACAGCACTGTAATTACAGAGCAAAACGAAAGCCTCCGCAAAGACTGGTTAAAACATCTCTCCAGGATATCGCTCACTCTCCAACATTATTACTGTTATTAGCTCTGACTTGCATTATAATAAAACATGAGTCTATATAAGGGCAGCCATGTATTTGTACGGAGATGCCCATGTGACCATCTATGCCTGTGTTTCTCAATCCAATCCTGAGGGACCCACAGCCGTTCCACATTTTTGCTCCCTCCCAGCTCCCAGTACTGTTGGGACCTGTCCCTGAGGACCAGATTTGGAAAACACTGATCTAAGCCTATCATAGGTAATTGCTGAGCCTTCTCCTGGGCTGTCTACACTGGACACTACCTGGATTTGCATGGAGTCGCCTAACATTTTCTATTCTCACACAGTTTCAAGTCCGCTGGGTCTTCACATTTCCTACAGGTGAACCACGCCAGGAGACACAGTAAAATAAAAACTAGATACAGGGATGTAACCAGAGTTCAGTTTTTGACTCAGGACAGGAGAGGGGAATATTCTATTCATTCACAAGCAAAATTAACCAATATGCTGACATACATCTGGATTTCATAAGTAGCTGTGAGCTTGACCATACAACCCCATAAACCATGAAAATGCACATGGGACACCAGGTAAATTTTCTGTGTATGCTCTTCCTTTGCTCTCCCATATGAAAACAAATGTTTCACGTAAAACTTCCACCAACCAAGATCCTTCCGGCCTCTATAAAAGCTGACAATATCTTTAAACAATCTTTTAGCATCTTCAGAACTGCATTTTGGGGTAAATGTGCAATTTGTACTAACCAAAAGGCCAGCTTTTTTGAAGAGCTTAAATCAAAAATGTTGGCTCAAGTGTCTTTCACATCTCGATGTGAAGTCTGAAGAAGACTAGCTTTGGGTGCATCCTCCAGCAAAGAGAGAGCAGGCCAGACCTCACACTCAGGCCCAGAAAGCCCTCGTAATATTAGCGCACCTTGAGCCTTTATCGCTTAATTGAAGCTGTTGTCATGGATCAGCCACCAGATCACTCTTCTGTCTCATCCCGCCGTAATGAGTTGCTATTGAAACCTACTCAAGAATTCATCCCGTGTGAAGATGACATCTCTCAAGGACAATCTTTCTTGCAGTTTGAGGCGGTACATTTTTGAGAAGGCAACATGAGTGTTTTGGATGCAACATGATGATCTGAAACCTAATTAATCACTGAGAGGCAACACCCCAGAACTGCAACGAGAGATGCAAGGAAATAAAAAAATTACAGGGGAACCCAAGATTCCCACAAGAGAAGCGCACAGATATTCCCTAAAAATCATAAGAGAAATGTTACAATTTTGTTCCATTGTCTAGCATGAAAAAAAATCAATACGCAATAAAAACATCCAAAGAAAAGTCAGGAACTGTAATTACAAGAAGACCAAAATTGAACAGCTAGTGTTCAGTTTATAAAGAGTTCTCAGTGCCAATACTTTGAGGACCTGAGTGACCTCTTTTTAGCTGGGTGAAGTTCAGGTCCTAGATTAAAACCCCAGATTAAACCACCACAGCAGACCAAACTCATTGACATGGCAAACACAGGGGAGTTGAGTTAGATAGATGAGCAACAGTTCTCTGCTCCTAACTCGTGGGAATGATGTTAGGAACCATCCACACTCACTGTGAAGGCTGACAACAGTCCCTTCGGGCTGCACCATCCCACACGCCCGCACACACACAAACACCCACATGCTCCCAGCAAAGCAGCGATGACCAACAGCAAAACAAAATCTCATTAATGACTTTTTCAGTCCTGGTTATGTCTCTTAAAACCACATAAAGTAAACCACTTCAGAGGATCTTGTTAAAACATGGTACAGCTGAAAAACATGTGGAATCATGCTATTCTCTCACGCTGCACCCCATCTCTGTGGGTATACAGTAATAACCTATTAACACAGAGAACTGGGCGGGCCATTGCAGAGGACTCTAAACCCCCCTCCCAAAATGTCATTACTGTCCCTACCTAGAAGTACCCAGAAGTCAGGTCTCTAGCTAGGATTCAAGTCCAGTGAAATGACATGCAGACCATTTTTGATAACGAGGTGTTATCAGTTCGCAACCGCAAAACTCTCTGAAAAAGTTCAGAGAGCAGCCGCAGCAACAAAAGTGACTCTGTCACGCTCCCTCCTGTCTTCTTATTGGCAGGAATCAGCAGGTTAAGAAGACACAGCGAGGAATGGCAGAACAGGGCCCAGTTTTACTAGCAACAAATTTTAACAGAATTCCAAGAAAAGGATAGTCAGTACAGATTTATATTCAAAAGATAACCAAGCCCTCCTGCTTCCGGAAAACAGTGTAGGTCTATCCCCACTGTTGATTGTTGAGAGTGCACTAAAAAACCCCGAAAAACACTCCAAGCCGATCTGGGTGAGCAGGAAGTGCACGAGTCTGGGGAGCGAGTCTGGGAAGCGTCATTAACATTTTTTCTACCCTGGGGACAGTATGGAATGACCCCAAGTAGCAAGTCAACCCAAGAAAGAAGAACTCCTGTAACATATGTGCAGCAAGAAGCTACACTGAATTATGTCAAAGCAATGGCATGACAAAATGAGTCAACGCCAACTGGGTACCGCTGTTGAACCCGAGGGGAACTCCATCAGAGCATA
>JAABNX020000070.1:23791861-23804626 GCA_015163995.2 Mormyrus lacerda
GATAGCAATGACGCAGACCCCCCCCCCCACCCCACACTGACACCTCGATGAGCCAACGAGGGGCACGACAGCCACTTCGTGGCTTTCCCATGGCTTCTAATTCGATTCGTTTTTAAAATAATCCTTGTTCGCCTGCGATTCTGGTCCCACATATAGCCACGCTTGAGGGAAGCGCTTCCATTTCCGAGCTCCATCCGGCTCTGTGTGGCGACATCTCCGTGGCGACAGCGATTGGCAAGTCCCTCAAATAAAGATGGCATGTCACTGAACCGAGACGGGCTCCCGAGAGATCCAAGCATGGACCTGAATTCGGGCTAAGAGATGCTGACAGTCCCCATCAGGCTGTGACCCAGAACCCCCTCGATCCCTCATAGAGAACACCCTACATGCCAAGCCTCCGCAGTATATCAGACTGTCGAACGCTGGTCAATGAAGCATTCTGCCATCCATGTTCATATTCACATGGCTGTTTGAAGTATTTGTTCAACAATTTGCACATTATATATTAAAACAATAACATATATTGCCATTTCCTGCTTACTTCCTATTACATTATTGTCTTGTTTCATTGTTTTAGCTGCACTCTTTCATTTTTCACTTGCTTTCGCTTAACCAGCTTTCAACTTATGTGACAAATGAAGTTATGTTACTTGAATCGAAGAGTTCCGAAAGGAATGCGCAGACACAGCAGCCTTTTGGTAGACACCCCCCCCTTCACCACCACCTCACCCCCACCCCCACCGGTGAAGGATACTTCCACTCCACGATGCTGATGCAGGCGCGTCGGATGGGGTTCTTGAGGGTGAGGCAGAGCAGGGCGCGCGGGGGCCGGGTGACGGCCGTGCTGGCCTGCTTCTTGGGTTTGCTGTAGTGCTGCCGCTTGCGCTGGGTGGAGCTGGCCGTGGAGATGGGGGCGCCGGCATTCCCCATCAGCTTGGCCTGCCGCGCAGCGTCAATGGCTGCCTGCCAGGAGAGCGCCGCCCCAGGCGTGGCGATGTGCTCCGGGGCCAGTCCCACCACCGCATGGTCGCGGTCATTTAGGCTGGGCGGGGCCGCGAGGGACGGGCTCGAGTAGTTGGAGCCTGTGGAAGGACAGATAGCGTCACGCAGTGATAAACTACACCCCCTCCCAGACACACTCGCACTCTGACCACTTTGTTCTGCCTTTCCTTCTTAAAATCATTTGAATTAGGAAATGTTTTCTTTAGCTAAATAAAACAAGAATGTGCATATAAACTTAACACGGATCAGGTCCCCTGGATTGTGGTAAAATAATCACATTGGATACATCCATCCATCCATCCATCCATCCATCTTCCAGTTGCTTATCCAGTGCAGGGTTGCAGGGACTTTGCACAAACATCAACTCCAGAGTCAACAACCAAGACACAATGACACAAAAAAGACACAATGCTTGTCACTCAGCGCAGAGAGAAACAAACCGACCCCAATTAACAGATCACTGCCAACAATGCTCGAGTGATATGTAGTGTCTCCCAAAGGCCCCCCCTGAGAAGCCTGCGCTCAGAGTTAAGGAAGCGGTGTTAGCCACCTTCCGAGAACACCCAATCAGAAGCCCGGACTCACTGGCAGGGAGGTGATTTTTCATCACCTTCAGGAGCGACCCAATCAGAAGCCTTGTCTCAGAGCCAATGAGTAGACAGTCATGCAAAAACCCTGTTATTTCCTCAACAGTTGGTGCAAGGGCCATAGCAGCTTGTAGAGCAGCACTGCGAATCTCCCCCTAATTGTCAATGTGTCCGTGTCTCGGCGGTGTACATACTGTAATATAAAAGAAAGGAATACATTTGCATAACATTGGCAGAGAGGCGCTCTAATCGCCAGGAACACGGCCAACTTGTTTGATTATTTCTGAAAGCATATACGATGATGCACCCACTGCGTGACATTCTTCTCACCTGCTTACTCAGCCCATCTTTATTTACCCACAAATTCGACCTCCAAACGGAAATAACGTGCACTTTTTCGACCGGAGAGAGCTGCGCGTCAGCTTCCGCAATTAGCGGCACATAGTTGACCGTTAAAGATCGGACCGGTCAGATTTACCTAACGTGCCTCTGCTGTGTTATTATGTGTGACTTTGCTACGAACCCACTGGAAGCCATTCAGCTATTTCTGACAGTGCTGTCACAGAGAAAGAGAGAGAGAGTACAGTAGTGGTTCAGACCTCAACGAAACACCTTCTCCTACAAGTGAATCCAGACCTTCACCAATGCTCAGTGAGTGACAATGCAGCACACCAGAAGGACTCTGCAGACGACTCTGGAGTCCTTAGGATCTCCCACACCTGCTCCTAGATTGCAGGATTTTAGCAGTGGTACCCTCCGCAGTTTTGTCTAATAACTTCAATGCTGATTTGAATGCGACGGATGGGTTCATCTGGTCCTCAGGTCCTCAGAGGTGATGCAGAACTACAGTTTCTTCACAGGCAAAAACTTTTGGTCAATCTTTTAAATTCAATCATGTCCATGTCCTCCCAAAAACACCACAGTTACACTTGCACACGTCTCCCTGCTGAAACCAAACACACACTGAACTGCTGTACAGTACAGAGCGTGCCCTGCCCGTGAAAATGCAGTCTCATTGTTGAGTAAGTAGACGATTAGAGATAAAATACATATATAATTAAAACAATGATGCTTTATTTTATCATCATCTATAACTTCTTCCAGTCTAAGAAACCCCTAACTTAGAGCTCGGGATTTTATGGGATTTAACCCTTGTTGTTTTCCTTATATAACTGTAAATGTTCTCTAGAGAATCTGATGCCACTTCTGATTGCACTTTTATCCCCAGTGCAGCACTACCCCTAAATTATTCTTTGCTTTTGACGTATTCCACCACAAACATAGACCTATAATACGGAATGCGAGAAAATTATACTGTGCAGAAGGTTATGGACGGCGAATTAAATCAAAACAAAGCAAAAAGAGATGTACTGTTGTAAATAATATTCACCATTTAACAAGAATTATGTAGCTGCCTGATATATAATCGATGCTGCATATTAGGCGTGTAACGGTTCTGAAACCAAGGCCGAAACCATGATACAAACATGCTTGACCTCGTGTCACAGTTCTAGAAGATGGAACCGCGATATCCGCCCCTGCCAGAACCTTAACCACAACCCACTGCCAGGTGCCCCCTGTTGAACACTCAATTACATGATTAATGATCCAAAAATCATTCTATTTCATAATTACACTATAAACACATGACATTTTAAATCAATTTAAAGTTAGGGCATACTGTATCATTTGTACATTTTGCATGTTATACCTGTTTTATTGTCTTCAAAACTGTGTGTTTTTTGGTCCAATCATGATCGAGTAATCATACCTGCGGTAAACAGTAGGCTAGTTTCACTAGCTCAAGAAGGAGACCGCAGAGCACCCAGGCACATGCATGTCAGCAATGTGATTTTGATTATACAGTACAGTATATTATTTTTAAGCAATTGTTTTTTTTAAAACAATTTATTTTTCTTTTTTACGTAGTCATTTTATGTGAAGTAAATCTAACATGTTCTTTAGTATTCTGTTTAGTGTTCCAAATCATTGGTAATTAATTAAAATGTTCCCATTTTTTTTAATTCGCCCTCCCTGCTAAAAAAAAAAAAAAAAAAAAAACCTGGTATGGAGTAACCAAGGTAGTAACCAGTGTGAACCAAACCGTGGATTCGGAAAATCGTTAAATGCCACCTGCATATGTTTATAGGGTGAAAAAAGCTGTGTTCACAGTGACACATTACTACTAAAACTATACCCATTTTATTATTACATTTCTGTAATCTGTTCACATTAGAAATGGTAGGACACAAGAATCAGAGAGTGCGACTTCCACAGGAAGAAAATCAAATAAATAAAGGCATAACCTTTAACCAAAAGTTAACCGAAAGCTGACGCAAAACTGTCCATCTCACGTACCAGTTAGGGACAGATAAAGGCAAACAATACACTCATAAGAAAAAAATGGCCACAGCCCGTCTAGGATAAAGCTGTTTGGGTCTTTAACTGCTAAGTGATCCCTGTGTGGCAAGTGCCAGACACATCAAACGGGACTCTTCACAAAAAGGCCAGTACAAAAGCCCAGATCTTAAAACATTTATGCACGCATCATTGGTGAGAGCTCTCCCTGGAATAGGAGGAGATTATAGTCCAACGGCAGATTCATTAAATGACAGCGGCCACTTAACTAACTTTAATGGGTGGCGTACTCACTATAACAGGCCCAGTGATCTGGCATTTTAAAGCGATGTTTTATTTCCTCGTAAGGTCTACCATGCGGGCACACAGCACGGCTGGGAGTTTCACATACACAGCTCTCACCACCATGAGAAATCATAGCACTGCACCAGGTTTGAGTCCAGGACCCGGACAACAGTAACCAAAATACAATATGGGACCGTTTCAGTGGACTAGGAACCATCATATTTAAGGAAATGAGACAACTTTCAGATCGGTGTCTTTCATCATCACCTCCCAAAATCCAGCCCATCTCCTGAACCACTGCAGAAAAGCTCTCACCGTGGGTCTGTAATCTGATTTCATCCCCTGCATCTCGCGCACCTGGGCCCGACGCTCATTCTTCTCACAGGTTGAGATTTCGTCTTCACTGAGGTCAGTGATGCTGGCTGAATTTGCTGCCACCGCACATACATACATGTGACCAACCAGGAAAGTCCTACCAGAGAGAGGCCTTTGCAGACTGTGGCTTACAGACAGTCAGCTGCTGTGGACTCTCTTGCCCTTATATCAGTCACCGGTGTGGTATTGGGGATACGTAGCCTTTTTGTTAGCAGCATACTCTTCCATATCATCTCATTTCCTTCGTGTTGAGCCCAAAGCAGCAGGAACACTGAATCACCATCCGAGTGAGCAGGTCACTGCATCTATAGGGTCAAAAGTTTGACACAGCATTCATCCACTCCCAGTTAGACTAGATTGATAATAGTCTATCATCCACAACAGCTAGAGTGGTGGTAAAGTATATCACAGTACCTCAGAGTCTTAGTTTCAAGATTTCTGTGGGGAGAGTGTTGGCTCAGGGGGCAAAACACCCTCCACAAATGTTATTGCCAAGTTTGCAAAATACTGGAATAGCACTACTTTTGGAAATGCTGTCAAAACACTGGATGCCATGGTATAATGCGGAGACAGTATGGTGTATGAAAAAAATCAGATACTGTCCAAACCGCTTTTTATGCCACTGGATACTTTTTATGGAGAGAGGTGGCACAGAAACAGCCCTCGTGACATCTGGTAGACTCTCCACGGTGACCATCAGCCATAATGCAGGTCAGCTGCTGCTTCCTGATGGACAGGCAGCTGGAGGAAGCCTCCCCGGGCCTCACCTGTGACCCTCAGCCCGCCAGCAGCTCAGAGGAGCTGGCTGCCAGCCCGCCCACAGACGCCAATCTCTGTGACATTCACTTCCCCGGAGAAAAGTCAGCATGTGAGCAAACGTGCGAGTCTCTAACAAAGAGGTGGGGGGATAGTTTAGCTGCTTATCAGACACTTTGCATGCAAGCCTTCAACGACATCTTATCACCTTACTCAGGCTGTGGTGGGAGTGTATTGGGAGGCCATTAGCAGAGCACTGGGGGCTTCCTGTTTCCACATCGCCCTTGCCTTCTGACTTCTTTGCGATGATTTATTGCCATATAAATTGACACAGCGTAATGCTGCAACAGACTGTAATTGTAATTGTAATTGTTACTGACTGTAATTGCTGTGGCTTCTCGTCGCTGCTATATCATCTGTTAAAAACTATAATTGTAAGAAGGAAGCTAATCTAAAACTAATTGCACCTGAATGAATGGACCCCCAGAATCTCATTTCTATAACATTTGAATTAGACCTACGAAGGATCATCAGGGGAACCCTGAGTGGCTCAGCAGGCTGTGGGATCTGTGCCCATAACCAGAAGGTACAGCAAGGTGCTTAACCCCAACTGCTCCAGGGATGCTGCTTGTTCCTGCTCTCAGATCATCATTTGCATGTCTCTTTCTGCTAAATAAAAAAATGTAGTTCACCCTTAACCAAAAGCCTGAGAATAGGTGTCCGAATCACTCGACTACTGAGACGGCCCCGACAAGATCGATCACAAAACTAGAGGGCAACAAAGAGGATGGCAAGCAACAACAGGAAGAAGGAAAACGTGTGAACCAGGCGGCGTCCTGTGTCAGATCCTCTTGCCCGTGGATGCAGTGAAGAGTGAATGAGCTGAGTGGTGCCTGCCGGACACAGCAACGCCCCCAGGTGGTGAGCTGTAAGAGCCTGTGGACTGGCTGCACTGGCTGCAATCTTCACAGGTGCCAACTCCAGCAGGTCAGAGATGAATTAATTGAACCTACTGTATTATTTCCAAGCAGTAGGAAGCTATTCCCTTCCAGAAGATCAACACAAGTTCAAGCCATATCTTCATCCAGATTGTAGAGCATAGATCCATAGACACCTGCTACTGGGCAAACAACATCCATTTGCCTTCCTGCTGAGGAACCTTTATGTAAACCAAGGACAATATGACACATGTTATTCAGCTTCTTTATGAATGTATTGCTTATTCGATAATACAAATGATATCCAGTTCACATTGTTTGTGAATCACAGCATTACATTATACGCCATGGATACAAGATGCATATTTTTACAGGAGCTTCTGAGATCACCCGCTGATCAGGGGTCATTCGGCTCTTCCTGCAGTCAGAGCTCTCTCAGCTCGTACACATATCAAGCACAGATGCAGACTCATTCGAGCAAATCTTGAGATGTCCCTTTCAGACGAGCGCTATCAGATCCTTAACCTGATATTAACAGTCTAAATGAATGATTCATTCCCAGCCGAACAAGGCCAGGAGCCCTTGAAAAGCAAAACAGATTGTAGTAGAAAACAACCACTCAAAAAGAAAAAAAAAGAAAAAACCCAAGGCGCTCTACTCTACAGCACCCAGGTGTGACGTAGAGGGAAAAAAACATTAAGTAAGGGAACCACAAGCATGTTGGCATTCAATGGGGACTTGATTAAAAGCTTGCCAACTGCTACCGTCACACCCCAGCAAGCACAGGCACAACCCTAGACAATACAGAGAACGCAGGTCTTCTCCAGCAGCAGCTGATGTTCCATCGCTTAGCATGATGATGCAGAGGTCCAGGGCCCTGCTTTGGTGCTCATGGCTTCGCCTGTCACTATTCCGCTCTCAACCAATGCATTTATCCAAAACGGATTGCAGCTTTACCTGTTGATACAGCTGGAGCAAAGTAAGGACCTCGGCTCAGAAGCAGAACCGCAGAGCCCCTCTCAGCACTTGGATCAGTCACCTTCAGGTTCCAAATTTAACAGTGCTTAATCACCGTGTCCCCTGCTACAAGGGTAAGCAATGCTGCTGGTCAAGTAGCAAATTCACCGAAACAACAGGAATTTATCTTGATTTGTATTCTGCTCTGCTTCAAGGTTTAATTGATTAAATTAGCGTGGAAATTCATACAGAGCATGGCCAACGCCTGTTGTTCCAGGTGATATTCTGTTTTTAACTGTTTGTAATCCAGAGAAATTTTACTGTTTTGGACAGAAGAAAAGGAACTTCCCTCGGTGGCACACAAACTAATGTTCTGCCCAATTCTAAAGAACAAAATTAGCTTGGAGAGAGAGAGAGAGAAAGAAAGGAGAATCACCACATTTTATATTACACATATAAACACACACACACACAGATTCAGTACAGTACTGTAAAAGGAGTGCTTGAGTCTTTCTTGTTGAACAAATGTGGACCATCATGACTATAAATACCGCAGCATGTTCATGAGAGTGTGATTCCTGTCCACTACATGTCTGTCAATACACACACATTGATACTGACTCCAGTGAAGGAGTTATGGCCCTACTAAAGGCCCAGTGATTCCGATTAACCCTCAAGGGAGCCAGCGGAAACAGGAGAGCACCGTCAGCCTCCCTTATCTCATACATTTGCAACATTCTCATACTGCCTCCTATAATTTCATGCAACAGGATTTTTCACCAAAGTTATCGCAGACTGCCTTGCTTAAGGAGTGCAGCCCCTCCCCCACAAATTATTATCAAACCAGCCAATGAAAATTCAGCCTGAAATGGACTCAATGCAAAATCTCTAACTAGCTCACCAATCTCACTCTGTCCCTTCGCTCTAATATAAAACACTGACATGTAGATCCACAAGAACCTCGCTAATATTCAGGGCTGACTCCTAACCTGACAAAAACATTAAGCTGAAAGGTTTTAACCAGCAAAATATTTATAACTTTTTAAAGGGAGGTATTCCCTGATCATTGTATTTCACAATATTTATGAAGTAAATCTCCTAAAATTATGTATTGCATGATGAATTATACCATTATCCTCTCTATGGCTCACTTAAGTATTTATTATAAAACACACACACACACACCATTATGAGCACGCCCAAAGAAATCATTTACATTAATTTTACAATAACTGCTAAAGCACAGCTAGCTAGAAAATTCAAACAAATTCAGAATGTTATGGTTTATTGACAACGTTTATCAAAGTGACACCAGAGGAAATTTAAAAATGTCTGAATCCTTGAAATATTTGAAGTGATTAAAGCAAGGATGCATTATGACTTTTCTGAGATCCTGGGAAAACACAAAGTGTGATGTGAATTGTCACCCCGTGGCTTTGTCCATGTAGCCCGAGTGAATGTGGCGCTGAATGAGGTTTGATTTTTAGGGCGCTTGTGTACATATGTTGAGTGGGCGGCGGGCCATTTGAGGTGCCATCCCCTAGTGGGGCATCGCCACCACCACGCCATCTGCTAATCAGAACAGAGCCTCTCCAAGCCCCTCCCCTTTGAGCCAATCGTGTGGCACAGCCTAGGTTCTCTCAGCCAATCCCAGTCCAGGGGTGGCCGGAACTGTGTCAAGCTCAAGTGTATTAGGAGACCTCTGTTGTAGAACAGAAACACATGTACAAGGTTAGACAGCGGACCCAGAGAGATTTTGATCAAGACAAGTCACGTGTGGGGGCTCTCAGCCACAGTAAACACTTACAGAATGCCACACTGATTTTTTTTTATTGTAAACACCCAAAGAAGATGATGAGAGAGAGAGCTGAATACTTGCGGCAATAACATTACACTGAGATTTGGTAATAGTATTTTAATCTTTTGGGTATGATTTTGATTTGCATCCATAGAACAGCAAAGCTGATCATTGCAGGAACAAAAAAAAAGGTCCAGGCGCAAAATATAAGATTATAGGATGATATGGAAACACTGCCCGATAGGTGTCATATGCTGCCAGCAGAGGGCATGTCAGTTAAAGGGCTGAGCTCCTAACAGAGAGGCAGCTGACTCAGGTCTCTGGAGGTTGGCGTAAAGTCTGCATCCTAGAGCAAACTAATTAACCTGAATTTCTTCAGTAAAAATATCAAGTAGCATGAATGTAAAAAAAAAATAACGTGCAACTGCTGCTCAGCAACTAAATAATAAAGGGCTCCACGGCACGTCCTGAACGTCTGGGCCTGACCAGGTTTTGCAATCAACTGCTATGCGTTTGATTGCACAAGCCCCTGAACGGGACTGGGTGAGAGACTGTCGACCATGCTGTCGCCCAGTGAGGCATAGCGAATCGCATTTCGGCGCCACCTGCCCCAGCGATACGCACCCGAAGTTGTAACTCGTCCCACATCTAAGAGTAAGCGCCTTATCGAGCAGGCCGCACCTCCTCCCACCTGGGTCATTGCCCCACATGCGGCCATGTGTGATGAAACTAGCGAGTTAGCCTTTAGTCCAGGTCTCTGTCAAGGGGGAATCAAGTCTCTCTGCCTCTCTCTCTCTCTCACGCAACAGTGCATGTCCTGAAACGCTGCTGCCATAGCTCCTCGACATCAGGCCACGAACCACCCCCTGGCCGTCCCTCACCCCCGCCTCCGCCCAGTGGCGTGTGGTGGAAACAAGCCATGCCGTGAGCCCATTGGCCATGAGGGAGAGGGGTATCAGCTCAAGCCGTGCGAGGAGAGCCGGATGACTCAGTTGGAGGCCAAGAAGCACAAACACATATTCACATTAAGTGTACACACACAGGAGAAGAAAAATGTAAGCATGCTCTAACCCAGAAAAATAGCTATTCTTACAGCTACTCAGAGCTGCTGCTGCTAACCATAGAATGGTACAGCTAATTAATGAAAACGCAATAATAATATGTTATTCATTTAATCGACTTCATTGCTTCGATAATTTAACACGGCTGGACATTTCCACCACTGTCTTTACTAAATGTATGCAGCCTCTCGCTCATCCGGTAGGCTGAGAGTGTCTGGCTGAGCTAACCCTCCTCGGCTACGATGCGTATTCTCCAACTCTGCTAACCCCCGAGGGAGCAAGAGCCAAGTCTCCTGGCTGGCGATGCCACACTAACTGCACGCGCACATGTGATGTCTTCTGGCTGGCCAGCCGGGTGTAGCTAGCGTCTACCTGGGAGATTAGGATAATCAGATGGGAGATTAGAGGTCTGAGCTGACCAGCTTGGCTCTGGGGGAAATTCTGCATGATACCACATAAGTTCCAAGTGGAGAGAAAAAAATTAATGAATCACACCTGATTGGCATTTGCATCTGAGCTTAAGGCAGTCTGTGGGAGTGTTCGTAGGACCACAGACTCAAATTTTAAATTGGAGAGTTTAAAAACATTTAATGACCAGGGTTGCTCCTGATTTTTTGTATAAGTTCCTCTATCAAAGCAGGGTGGTGGATGAGGGACAACTAGGAGGGGTGGGGTGCTGGCTAGGCTTGAGTGGTCTTATACTGCAGTGTATTTGCCATTTTGGATATACCACGGTATTTTCATATGGGGAGGGTCGAGTGCCAGCAGTAAGATTTGCCACCTGGGGGGGAGTGCTAGAGAGTAGCAGTAAAACGTGGAAACCTTGCCACCAAATTTTACCACCATATCATTCACGAGTGTCAGGGGGCTGCTGTCAATTTGTGGGAGACTCCCGGACCTTGAATGTCTGCATTAGCTCAGTATTAGTAGCATTAGCAGCATGAGTAACCATTAGTTACTCATAAGCATGAGTGACCAGCTACCTCTCATTACTAATGTTACTAATGGTTGTACGGAAATCAAGGAGCAAGCCTGGTTGCTTCAGTGATTTGCTTATTGAGTCTCAGGTCTACTCTTCCTCTATCTCTGCCCAAGACAATGGCAGCAATGAAATGAGTTACAAGAATATTCTTCTTCCTCTAAACATCTCAACATCCATTATCATGTTCCCAAACAGCTTCTGTATAAATATTTACGCTGGAATGCCACCATGTCTGCCATCATGTTAGCGCTATTTTAAGTAGCCTTTGGGTCTGCCGGGCAAATTCCACACATGGGCTCCGTATAAAATCCGGATCACCCTGTGCGAAGCAGAGATATGGGCAATTACACCTGCAGAGGGCGTCAAGACCCATGAGAGACAGGCAGAGCTGCTGTCTCACTGCTGTGTTGAGGACCCAAACTTTAATTGCTGGCCATTAAAACTTGAGCCATGTGCAGCACATCATCTTCCTTCTGGAGAAGTGTTTAACTTATCTTTCGCCCATTTATACGATCGGATGTGTCTCTGGAGAAGTTCACGTCAGGGATCCTGCCCAGGGATATAGCGGTGGGTTCCTAGCTAAGATTTACAGCCAAGCAACTTTCTGCTTACACACATGCGTCCATGGTTGCCAGTAAAATTTGTTGCCCCCCTCTCAACCGGGCCTGTACCCCCACTGCAGTGACCTTGCTCACACCTGCCAACTTTCTTCACTTCGGAATAACCACATTCGCAGATAATTCCCAACTTAGTTACTTAATGGTCTCATTCAGAATTAAAAGATGCTAACACTAACCTCTGCCCCGCTATTTAATCACAGCACTGGGTCGCTAATGCATCAAAGAATGCCACAATTTGGACAGCGCTTAACAGAAGCCATTCCAGGTTATTATGAAATCCCAAAGTCATAGCACAAAGCAGTGAAATATTTGTTGTGGACGCGACCGGAACAGATACGGCTGGAACAACTCAGGGCATCGCCACTCCGCAAAGCTATGCCCGGCAGATGACACAGTCCACAACGCCGCTGATGAGAGTGCGTTACACAGTGGAAACATGACGGATGCCTTTCGGAAACGGGTGTACTAAATGCCTGGGAATGTGAGAAGTCTCAGCACTCCAATAAACAAACCAAACTCCATACTGTGACAGATGACACAGGCAAAGGCCTGGATCCACCTTTTTTCGGAGATGGAAAATACAAGGATGACACTCAGTCATAACGACAGTCAAGCCGCTACTGGCTCTCGGGTCCACCTCCCTACACCCCCTGTCACATCTGACCACCCCCTCCCCCCCCCACAAACGGAGCGCAATTCCTAATTGGCAGAACCACATCGACCTGGACCAGCGGCTTTAAAAAGAGTCACCTGGCACTCCTCAGCGTATTGGTGATCTCTATGCGACATACTGAACATTTATCTCTTTGTCTTCTTTGCAGTCCTAACCTAGTCCTCCTGTGTTGGTCCCGTTCCTCCCCACTTCCCCAGATCCCACCCACGGCCACCTGCCCCACGTCTTGTCACCCCCCTCAGCTTGACTTCACTGGCTTCTCCGACCTCTTGCTTTGTGCCCCGTTTATGTCTCCGGATCTCCCCCCCCCCCACTCTGTCTGAAAGCACTTCCCACAAAAGCCCCGATCTCCCATGTGCTCTGTCCTGTGACA
>JAABNX020000070.1:23816746-23836746 GCA_015163995.2 Mormyrus lacerda
AACAGCACATTGCACCAGAACAAACAGACAGCAGCAATATGAAAGCGCCTTCAACGTGAAACCGTGTAGAGGATAACTCACAGGAGAAGGGACAATGTAGAAGGTGAGAAAGGGACAGAGCTCACCGATGACATCCATAGGATGCAGTCAAAAGCGGCATTACAACAGCAAGGAGTGAACACTCCTACCCACAGAGGAAGTGACAGCTCCTAGTCGTTGTGAGAACGACAGCGATTACAGCATAAGTGGGACAATACCTAGTCACAGAAGGAGTGAGACCAAGTCCTAGCCTTTCAAAGATAGACAGGCCCTAGCTATACTGAGAGACAAACAGGCCCTAGGCAACCACAGACAGACAAGCCCTAGCCTTAAAGTGAGCAAGAGACTGGCCCTAGGCATCCACAAAAAGCTATAGCCTCAAAGAGAAACCAACCCAACGTATTCACAGACAGGAAGTCCTAGCCTTCCAGAAACAGATTCTAGCCTTAAAGAGAGACCAAGCATTAAGAAAAAAAAGAAAAAGGGAGAGTAAAGGGACCTGTGTTTATGCACATAGAGGAGGACCACATGCAGCAGGCCGCAGATGGCTCCATAAGCAGCGTTCCCAGTCTCCAGTGCCCCTCTCATCTCCCAGCAGCCTCCAGGCCTTGATTAGATTCCCCCATGTGCCGAACGAGGCCTCCCAAGGGCCCGGTGACTCACGGCCAGAGGAAGCACCTCAAACAGGCCTTGTGAGCACAGCCTCCACCACACCAGAGTGCTCCTTCTCAAGGTTTCCTGCCCCCACTTCACCATCATCCCCAGGACTTCCCAAAGATTCCAGCATGGTAACTTGCCTTGAGGTGAACACTATGAACCCAGAGGCCACGATGCATCAAAATGCTCCCCGCTGGTCACAGATTCTGTACCTGCTTCCCACTGTAATATACTCTTGCATAATGTAAGCAATAATCTCCTTTGAATTTACAGCACAGTTCCTTGAGTCCTCTAGAATCAAATTTATATCACAATGTGATGTACATTAGGCCTGGATGGTATTAAGATGATACTGTACGGTGTACTGCGGTATTCTGGGGACAGCTTTGCGACAATTTTCTGGGGGTGGGGGTGGGTTAGGAGGTTGGTAGATCCTTTTGGCAAAATTTATCCAAAATACCACAAGAAGCAAGACGGTATGAAAAATAAGATACCGTCAAAGCTTAATGTACATCAAAAATAGTATTTACTCTCCTAATATGCTTTGATAAAATGATTCCACACACCTTAACAGAAAGGAACTACATACAGTACAGATTTGTAATTTGTGACCATGCCACAGTTCTAGTGACAAACAGGACACGTCAAAGCCATCCCCAGAGGGTACTGAGACGCTGAATGATGACTCCCCCCACCCATCTTCCTGCTGGGGGCTCAGTCACATGGATGGTCCAGCTGCCCCCACAGCTCACGCCACACACAGCTGACCCCAACCCCCCGTCCCCCACCCCAGCCACTGACTACGCAGTTAATTAACAGATCAGATCGTTTATTCATCCAGTCTGTCATTCACCCTTCCTGCCCTGCATCTGACAGAAAGTGTGACATCTTGCTCCAACGGGAACGAGTCCGTTTGACCCGAGGAGATGAAGCTGGATTCTAACGAGGGTCTGCCGCCTGCCTTGAATGACAAACACAAGCTATTAGCGTCCGAAAGAATTCTAGCCTCCGAAGGGTTCGCGATATTGAGAAGTAAAATAAATTTGGAAATATATAAGTAATACCTTAGTTTACTCACATGACTTCTGCAACTAGCAGCCCCTTTGAAGTGCCTCCCAGACACACCGGCCTCTATAATCTCCCAACATCAGACACAAACCTACAACACCAGGAGCAGGGTTATTAAACAATTACCGCTTTCATTCCACAATGTGTCTTTGAAAGGCTTGTTTAAATCAGCCAGTGTCCAATGAGCACATCCACTCTGGGTAACATGGGACCTCTCACAGATCTGCACGTCACTCTTTCTCCTGCTGCCTTTGTCTTGATCAGTGACTCTTCCTCCGTCCCTGTTCAAAAGCCTGTCACTGCTGAAATCACTACAGAGATACAGTATACATGTGAGTGCATGAGCATTGTGGTAGCACCCAGAGCAGTCCTCCATTGCTGTACCTGTGGAGCCACCCCCCAGAATTGCTTTCCAGAACTTGAGGGCAGACATGCCCCCCGTAAAAGCATCATATTTATACGCCTAGTGCCTGGATATGAAGAGCCAGTCAATACCTCATCATTCATTAAGTAGATCATGTGAAGCTGTGTGCAGTTAAACTGCCCCCCTCCTGCAGGTTTCCTGTCTCTTTAGGCTTCCCTCTTCCTGCTTCTGGGTCAAAGACCATGTCAGTGGTTCAGCTAGTTTAAAATGACCAATGACAGCTGAGGATTCTCAAACTGAATGGCTTGAGAAATGGCTAGTCTTCTTGTTTTAAATTCCACAAGAAGTCTTGATAAAGGCATGTACTGTAAAAGTAGGTATGAGGCATTTTGTTTTATTGTCTTTCTTGGATCGCTGTTTTTTTTTGGGGGGGGGGGGGAGTGTGGGCATTTGAGGAGGGGTTGCAATAAGGCTACATGACTTTCTAGGATTGGCATTGTAAATGACACACACACACACACACACACAGCTGCAAATATAAAACTAAAGGTACATCACTTACAGAAACAAGACATGCATGCAAGAGAGCAAAGTGCTGGCCCTGGTGAACTATTCAGTAAGCCATGCTTCAATGAATGCAGCAATGAAACAGTGATGCAATTCAGTTCTGGAATCACCCCAAACAAACAAGTAAATGGCAGGTGGCAGGCTGAATTAAAAAGAAAAATCTATTCATACCCTAGGCAAAGGACTGAATGTGACAAGAGGTAATAAATTTGGCCAGGTTCTTGCACAAGAGAACCATATATCACAATTGTGCACATAGCCCATTCAGGCCTTTCTGATGCAAAGGACAGCATCAAAAGAGAAGTTAAAAAAATTTAATTAAAAATTAAACAGCTATGACAGACAACAATGAATGCAACGTTCAAGAAATTGCATTGGAAGTGTTACAGGATTAGTTAGAAATCCAACAGACAACAGGACACACTACATTATCAGTAGGTGTCCTACTGTAATGCTGAAGTAAACAACAAAAACAGACATATCTTCAAGAGCATCATTTAAAAGGAAAAACATTCAAAAGGGTCTCAACAGAAGTATCCACTGGGGTGTCATAATATTAAAGTCTTGATTTTAGGGGGGTCCAGGTTTGGCACAGTTATGCTACATAAGAAAAAAAATTAAAAACCTTTTTTGCACACTATCCCCCAGGTCCCCCCAAAAAAACCAACAGAGCGCTCCATTGTCAAGAAACAGACTGGTAATGCAATGGGTGCCAGTTTTAATTCCATAATAAGAGGGCAAGAGAAGAAGAGCAGCCAGTTATGCCTGAGGAACTAAAGCGTTCCAGCACTGCGGACAAGAAAATGCTGAGGCTGAGACCACACCAGGGACTGAAACAAAAAATGACACATTTACATGGATTTATATAGCAGACATCTAAAGTGATGTGAGGAAAGCTTTGGGTCAGGGAGCAGGATCAACCAGCACCCAGCGCCCTTACAGCAGTCAGTGCAAGACTTTGCTCAAGGGTGATGTCACTACTCTGCAGTCTGTGGAATTCAAACCCACAAACTTCCAGACAAAGGCACACGGTCCTAACCCAGGGAGCTACACAGCAACCCAGGCAAACGCCACACAGCACACGTTAAAACCATGGCTTCATCACAACATTAAGCCCAAAAGCACTTTGATTGGACATTAAAGATACTAGAGTCTGCAAATGGAAGTCTTTCTGTAGATGCAGATCCTTTCCTCCTTACACAAAGACATTCACTCTTACCCTCCGTCAAGTTCAGCTCACTGTCGTGTAGAGATGTGCAATCATGAGGCAAGTTTTAGTAAAGTGCTACACAGATTGAAATCACCCCCTGAAAAGATGCAACTGTTGCTTTACTGATGATGTGAATGACAGCGTGAGATTGAGAAACTCTTGTCAGAAACACTAGAGGCGAGTCCTCACACTTCCTATGTTCCTGATATGGGGACTTTGGAGCTCTCCAAGTGGCACTGGCAAATCTTGTAAGTGATTTAATATGATCCAATAACCGCAATGCCCCCCCCCCCCCTTCTAAATGTACTGGGCCGTAGCAACCTCCTGCCTTCAGTGCAACCTGGTGAAGATCGCCTACCCAGGGTGGAGAGAGCCATCTCAGTTTCTCCACGACCAGCCTTGGAAGAACAATGGCAGAACCATCTAACAAGATACCCCAATATTTCCTCCATTGTGTTTTGCTTCACTGTATCTTCAGGAACAACTGTCCCGATACTATTTGGTTAGCTTAGCTATGCACAAGATATAACATGCAACTTAATTACAAGTGGTGCACAAACGCATGCACCGGGCACCTGTCGTCATGCTGCTGCTTTACCCCAGGTTTATATTCACTATGTGAAAATCGCCAGGATGTGCATCAGGCAATGTCCAGGGCACTCATGAACCAAATACTGTCTGTCTATGGACCCGGCTTCAGATGTTTACACTGAAGGTTGGCTAGTGCCAACTGACACAGTTGTATTATAAAATGGCAGGGTGATTAGTGGGTGAGTAGGGTCTTTTAATCACTTTCAATCTTTTATCATGCTCTCTCTCAGCGTCTCCACAGTCTTGGGTCCATGACACCCCTGCCTAAACAGATGAAACACAGAAAGAAGTAATACGGTGAAAGATAATGGCACAGTAATAATGGATGGGGCGCTTATTCCAGTGGTGGTGCGTCAAACCCTGCGCGCCCCCCCCAAACTAATTTGTTGGAAAACCAAGTTCTTTGATCCTGGCTCAGTACTATAAATATTATACTCTGAAATTATCATCAGTCATTTCACAGCGCTAGTTTGTGTGACACATTAGGACACTACTCACCTGAAGTTGCCGGTAACAGAAGGCGAAAGTGAATAAATATTGAGGTGGTTTATTTTTTAAGTGCAAAGAAAAATTAAGTAGAAGATTGAGAAAGCAAAGATTAAAAGAAAAAAATGGCCGTGGAATTAAATTATTTTCGTACTTGAAAACTGAAACTGTCCACGGTGCTGAAAAAGAAGGTCCGCTCCAAGTGCCAAAGTCAAATCACCAGTCACATTTATAATTACGGGCACTTATATCGTATTTATTTATCCAGTATAAGTAACAGTATTTTCAGTGTTTACTGTTAATAAGTTCTCACCCACGCCCTACCAGAGTTTGATAGACCTCACGACTGTACATTCAAACGCTGAGAATCTGATCCTTCGTTGAGGTGTAATTAATTGTACACACGGAAACATATGGCTTCGTTCGTCAGCATGCCGCGAGAGGGTTTTTATCCCGTTATATCAATTTCAAAATTAAATATTAAAATTTCACACCCATTTTAAACATCTGCCAGGACCTATTAGGAGAGATAGTAGACCTATATCAAAGAGTCAAGGACGCTTCTCCAAATGCATTATATGTGCATAAGAGGACGCTGACTTCTAACTGTGTCGACAACGGGCTTATTTGGGACAAAAAAAACTCGATGCACGGCCCGAATCGCACATAACAATGGCCTCTGGTTTACAAACAGCGCAGGCTCAATATGTGATGACACTGGGTTGGAAATCATGACACGGTTTTAATTTTGGAGCACACCAAACCCAAAGGATGCGCAACCAATGCAGGATCCAGCTTTCGGAGACCACGACTGCAGCTGCTGCCGCTACGGATCCACGCCTCTCTTACCTCCGTCTTGGAAAATAGTCTTTGGGGAATGATTCCCTTGTAAATATTATGAGAAGTTCACTGTAGCCACCATTCTGAATGGCATTGGGTTACAAACATGATCAAATGAAACGTATGGTACTGACCCGGGCGAACACTGCGCCAAGCAAGAGCTTTTGTCCATGCCTAGAAACAGCAGGCGTTATCATCGGGGTGGGCGGATACGTTTAACCCATCGGCGGACTTGCTATAACACACACAGTTCTTCAAAATATTTCATTCCAAAACGGAGTCGATCCCCTTCCAGATCGATGCGGTTTTAAAATTTAGGCCCTATGCTGCAGGTTCACGTTTCAGAGCGATCTGTCGCCGCCGATAACACATCCATGCATGCTTTGCATGATACTGAGGAGAAAACGTATAGTCAGGGCGAAAGGAGCGTGTGTATGTGCATATGACTGATCAATGATACACCCATGCCATCTATTCAATGAGAAAACCCCTACTGCCGTGACAGAAATAGGAAACGGATATCAGTGCGCTGTCAATTCCTGGGTAACGTATGGCCCGAAACTCTGTCACAGTAAGCCCGTCTCCAGCCTCGCTGTCTGTAGTCATAGCCCTCTCTTGCTTCATCAGGAACCTGTATTTACAATTCACGGTTGTCAAAAGAGATCTAAATGATGCACGTTCTCTCTACTATGCAATCTATCCATTGACTGGATATTTTAAAGCATCCATTTTCCACAGGTAGGCGACTATAGAACAGTGAGGTAAAAGGGATTGAAGCGCGTCAAGTCCGTTGTAGACTTTGATTTTCACATTCAGCATTCAAACCCTTAAGAAAACATATTAAATGTAATGGTTATACCCCCGTGCTCCATCCACCCCCCACGGCCACCTTCGTACACATAATTAGATATCACATAGCATCTCTCAAACCAGTGCCGCCCCAAAACAAAGTAATACTAGGAACAATTCTGATTGACCTTACCTTGATGATTTTCAAGGTTTTCCTCCGGGATGTACATGTTTTTGCTTTCATTTACCATAAATGTGGTCCGGCTTTATCCGTAGGTAAATGAAGGAAGAGGTTGTAAAAGGAGGAGGGGAAGGAAAAAAATAAAGGAGAAAAAAATAAATCAAAGAAAAAAATAAAAATTAACAGCGGAAATCTTGAGATATCCCTCTTGGCGTTTCAGTTAATATTACCTGATCCCCATTATGGAGTTAAAAAACAGAAATAGACATTCGCTGGAACCCCCTAATAAATCGAACCAGTGCATCCCTCGGTACATCCGGGCCCTATCTAAGAAACATGATACCAGCACCACTTGCTGCTAGCAATAATCAAAATAGTATCAAATCACTCCAAGATGCTTTGAAATGGTTAAAACAAAACCTTTAGAAAGACAGAAAATCGGACGCCGGCACTACCGAATAAGGAAAAGACAGAGGCTCTCGATGCAACAAAAAAGAAAGATGTATGTATTCCGAAACTGATCTCACAGGGTTAAATCTTCATTTATAAATGATTCCACCAACGGTGTCCAAAAACAGGCGAATTTACGTCGTGCCTCATCGAGGGATCCAAATTATGTCAATTCCAAGCCATAACAGCAAGTAGCGGACTTCTCGATCGCCTTGTAGAGAGCGGTCGCTTGTCTCTCTGCAGTGATACTTGTCTGGTGGAGGGAAGTGAGGGGGGAGTGAGAGAGAGGGGTGACGACCAAGCCCCCTCCCCTGTAGACTCTCTGACTCGTTCCAGATGTTACTGCGCTAGAAAATAGAATAAACCGTCCCTGATTTTCAATCTCGCCACAATGAGTACAAAATGCGAAGATCTCGCTTCACAGAAGAACGGGCATGGCGGACGAATAGTGAAGACGATAACCTGCCCTGGATTATCATGTGCGGATGTTTTTTTTCTATAAACTGCAATATATCCATTAAATTTCCAGACTGCTTTAAACCTAACCAAACTTTTTCCTCCTCGATCCAGAAACTTATGTTAAAACAAAAACACTGCGTGTTTTTTTCAAATACCTACATTCCAAGTGCATCGTGCTCCCGAAATGTGGCAGAAATATATTTTATTTACAACGCACTGGACCACAAAGCGCTTTGAATTTGGAGTGACTCCAACACTAATGTCACAGTTCACGAAGTACTTCGCCATAAAAATATATTTAAAGAGTTATTAAACTATAAAGAAAACAAAAGATCTTAATATAAATCAATATACTTCTACTCTTCAAAATAAAGTATATTTTACTTAATGTTATATGGTCAAATGTTGAGGACAAATTAAAAACGTACGGCGTACACTCATACATTGCAGAGTTTAATCATCCATTGCTTGGCATTGGTATGGCTTACTATTGGTACGCTGTTGATGCTTAGGAGCTCCCACTTCCCAAATAAACGAAAAAACACCGTATCCTTTGGTCTGCTTGCGCGCCTGAATGTGGTTAATCCTACAGCCCGCTAAACGTGATTATCGTTTGAAATAGTACAACATTATTATACTCTTTCGAAAATAAATAAATATAGTGACATGGCAATTCTGAATAAACATTCAAAGACTTCCAATGCCCCCCGACGTCCAAAATACAGCTCGGTAGTAGGAAAAAAGTTCATTCAGAGTCGAAGCTGCAGTTACAGACAGTACGTCCTTTTGCTTTAATTACTTTGATGGATAATATTGCCCAAAAATGATTCGGTGAAATCCAGTGATAATCTAGGAGATCTACCCATCAGTATTTTTTTTTCCTTTAATCAGCCTCGTCTCGTTCTACTCTGACTCTTTTTAGCTCCTCTGTGTGCCTAGGAAGCATGCCATTAGCTGATTTACTTCTCTTGGAACATCATTCCATGAAAGTTTTTCCCTAGGGTTTTGGACGTCTGCATTATTTTGGAATGATGGAGGACCATATGAAAGGGCTGTCATCACACGTGCCCTATGCCACAACACAACCTGGTTCCTTCACTAACAGGACAGTGCTAAAAATCAATGGCACTGAGGTGGTGGGGGTGAGGCATAGGGAACACTAACAGGTTCTCAATTTGATATGAAGAGACCCCAGTTTACTAATATTTAGAAACTTCTCCACACTTATCTTCTGTGGAATCACTAGTCTGTTTGGGGCTGGTGTCTGAGGCCAGACTATGAGACACATTACTGGGCAGAGAGGATCAAGATGTCCACATCGAGGAGCTCTCGTTAGCCGAGTGCTAAAAGAAAATAAGGGCATGCCTTCACCTTACCCACAATACACTGAAAAAGAATCCTCCCCCAGCACTGGCTTCGAACCATACAGCCGTATTACCTGTTCAGATTTGGGGCTCCACCTGAAACAAATGACATCTTTGGCTGACTAACCAAAGTCAAAGTAACTATCACAAACCCATATGGTATACGTTTCATAGAAACACGTTTGTAAAAGCAACCCCTCTTTCTTGTGGGGGAGGGATAAAGAAAACTGCCTAAGTTTACCTGGTCAGCTTTTTCACTGGCGCCAGAAGTATATGTTCTCTGTGCTTGAAAGTAGCCAAACAAATTAATTTCTGACCAAACTACTTTTCTGTACCACAGTACAAATTGCCCTGTGAATAAAATTTTTTTTTTTCCAAACTGTGCATTTTCAAAGCATGCAGGATTCCATATCCTTGATATACACCCCTAATATTATACACTTTTACAAATGACCAATATACTGTACACTTTTGAGGGGTCCAAATGTATTCAGTTACTATTGCGAATTAAATTTACTATGAATTTAATTTACTAATAGTATTTACAAAAAATGTACTAGTATTTCAGCATATACTTTCAAAACATTACAGAATAAGAAGTGTATCTGTGCACATGTGAAATTGAATAAGTATTAAACTGCGTTCCCTTGTTAGCACTGTAATCATAAGAAATGGGTTAATCCTGAGCCCGATGTAGCTACTTGCAAAGATAATGCTGCCCCCTGGCGTCTAAAATAAATACTGTAACTGCATCGGTGAACAAAATCATCTGCTAGGAGAAATGTAGCTATACATGAAAATGAAAGATCACATAATGACAACCATTGTCTAGCAATAAAGGAGCTAGCTACATCATCAAATTATGCTTCGGTCACCACGTGTTTATTGCGTTTAAGTACAAAATCGTGCAGCTCTATTCAAAGTACATGAACTAAATGCTTCCAAAGAACATATTTGATCTGAAAAGGTACGCCGCTTTTCGGGAGCTAGGCGTCCAACTAGCTGCCTGCAGCGTCACCTTGACTATCACCAGTTTCTGAATCCGCCTCTCTTGAGTCGATTCACTATCCTGCCTTGTATTCTTCGTGTGTTTAGTAATGCCTGAGTGTTTACAATCACTTTGGTATACGGAAACATGGCTCCTGTCAGAGGAACAGGTTGCTTACCAAAATAGTTAACCGAGATCAGAAGCAAGACCTTACATTTTTTTTAAGAGATTTTAATACTCACCAAGAGGTGTTGGCTGTCCATACATAGTTTTTTGTTTGCGTTTGGCACTTTGATCGCCACAGATTCGCGTCGGTTTTCCACGCATTTTGTGAGCTAAGAAAGCCGCCTAGCTAAGGTGGCCGCAGTAAACGAGGGACAATGACGGCAAGCACAGCTGGGACCGGCAGTTGTTTTACAGCTAAAAGTCTGGACATTAGTCTTGCCGCTTTGAAAAGGCAAGACCCCTATATCAACAACATAGTCGATGTGGCTAGCCAAGTGGCGCTCTATACGTTCAGCAATAAAGCAAATGAATGGGTAAGATCGATAATCGCGCCATTATTTTGCCAACGGCCGAACGGTGGATCGTGAATGGCTTTCAATAAAATACTTCAGGTGGCTGTACAGGATTATGTAGAAATTATCAGGCGGTTGTTAATTCCTACCACGCGGTCACTTCTTTTGTTCGTTGTATTTAGTCTTAAGAGTTGTTTCCTGTAAGAAAAGTATCGACATTTGTGAATAAGTAGTACCAATATGTAGAAAATAGTATGCATTTTTGTTCGCTTGTTTTTCTGTGTCTTGGTCATGTTTTTGAGATGGAATACTATCGGTTTAAATCTATAGTTAACATAAAATTTGTAGTTAAATTAATAGTTAATAGTTATATTACTAGGATATATAAGGCCAGTCACGTTTTAAAATAACATGGGAATTTACAGGAGGGGCTTAGCCAGAAACAGAAGTTTGCATGACATACAAACACTGCATTGCAATCTAATTATCAAAATCTGTATTTAGGGGGGAAAAATCGGCTTGTTTTATATAGTAGGTTAATAAATGTATACATAAGATGATATACCTGCGGGGGTGTATTTCTTGGCTGTTGAGTTTGTTTGCCCCCTGCATTTCTGGTCTGCACTGTGTCATTTGTCTGCAGACAACAAGCGTTTACACAGTGCAGTAGAAGGGGTAGTGTATTCTTGCCAATTGACTCATCTACCAGGAAACAGACCTAGGATGTGCTAACGGAGGGCATAAATTAGGTAGCAGCATGTGCAGAGGTGACCCTTTATTAAAGGAAGGATGGTTCGAGGGCCGGCGTTATACCAGTAAGAGGTTGAATGTCACACAAATGTCACCCTGTTTTCCGTCTTGCAGGAGAAGACGGACGTAGAGGGAACCCTATTTGTGTACACCAGGTAAAGGGAACCTGGGAGGGCCTGCTTTTTATCAGCTGTTTGACACAACTTAGTGTGTGCGCCATTTATAGCCTGCCTATCAGTGAGGTCATGTGACTGGGCTGATTACAGCTGTTTGCCGATACCTACTTATGGGGCAGTTCTCACCATACAGATTTAAGCTTATTTCAATGCATTTAAAGATTTCAAAATGGTACTAAAACTTGTTTTGTAATCCCTGAGTTGAAATGGTCCTTTGTGGTCTTTTTCTGGTAGGTTAGCATCGCCCAGACATGGCTTCACCATTATGAACCGCCTCAGCATGGATAACCTGACAGAGCCGATAACTAAGGATTTGGACTTCCAGCTGCAGGACCCCTTTCTGCTCTACAGAAACGCTCGATGTAAGTGCTTGTGCAGGATGTCAGCTGGGCTTTAAGTTTTCAGGCGTATGACAGAGAGCCAGCTTTTTAATCTAGTGATCAGGATAATCGGACCTTGCATCACTGGAAGGTAAACAAGGCATAAAGAATTTGTGGGGGATGTAATGTCGTCCTGACGGTTCTCCTCCACTTGATTCTTTTTTTTTGATGCTATAATTTCTTTTTATGCTCACAGCCATACATAGATAAAGACAACAGAACAATAAAGATGTGGCAGCCACAGTTTGCATCTTAGCTAGCCAGGAATTTTAACTCTGGCATCATCAAGCAGTTAATTTAATACATTCAATTTAGACCTGTGCACAGGCTCAGAGAGAGAGGGGCAGGCTGTTTCTGCACTCAGGGGTCTACAGCTCCTTTTATGGTGGCGAGGTATGTCAGTGGCTGTTGGCCCAAGTTTGTCTGCGTTTGTACCGGTTAACTCCGCCGCTGTCCTGCCAGCATCAGGGGACCCAGCCAGCCAGGCCGGATAAGATAAACCCCTCCCCTCATCAAGTCCGAGACGTATGCAAACCTCCACACACAAACACACACACACAGTCTTGCAGGAGATGGCATGTGGGACCAGAATGTGCCTACACACAAAAAAGGAAGAAAAAAAAAAATCACTGAAGAAGATTTTAAGTGCCTGTCTGCCTGCGTTCAAATTAGCCACGAAGAAAAGCTCTTTTCCCGTGTGAACGCTGGGGAAACTTTGGTGGCTCGACCGAAGGTTGTTGTGACTGTATGCCAGGATCTACAGGTCAGGCAAGCAGCCATCTTTGAAAATCTTCAGAATTACAAAGTTTATTCTTGGAAAATTTAGCTTTTTATGAGTACTGTTTTCACTCTATCAAGGCATCTAAATTTAAAGCTCTTTAAACATCCATATTCTTTAACCAGGAGCAAACAGCAGAATGATATCTACAGTTTTTAACGAGTATCATAGCATCTGGGCTGTGTCCATAAAGTCAGAGAAACCAACAACTGTAAACGCTGTTGAAAAACCAAGACCTGCGTGTTCATTCGCAAGCTGCCACCATAAACTGCACAGCAGCATAGAAAACAAGTGTTTTCCCAGAGTCAAATCTCAGAAGACAGCAAAAGCAGATTAGGTCATCTTTCCCCACATGAGCAAAGCACAAACCACACAGGATGGTTTAAAATAGCTGGGGACTGACGTGTGCTGGCCAGCGCCAGGCGATTGAGAGTCCTCCTTACCTCCGGGTTGCACGTACGTGCATTCAAGTTGGGTCTCCGAAATGAGCTTCCCTCTGAACTTCACATCGGGCTCCTCTTCCAGGCGCTCGTGCTTCTGCTTGCGGTGAAACAACCGGCGGAACATGGTCTCCTGGAAGACCCTTAAAGTGGCCTGCTTTGCCGAAAGGAGAGCAGGAGGCTAGGGCTGCCCACTCTTACCACCTGTGGCGTCCCAAATCGAGCAGAGGTACTCCTCCTTCTGGTCACTGTGCCGGAGGTGTTCCCCTCCTAGGTGGTGCGTTTCTGGACAGGGACAGCTTGGGGCCTAGATGAGTGCAGAGTGGCTGCCCTCAAATGTCCCTTCTGTTGCCTACTTCAGACTAGTATGCTGGGCTGCCCACTTTTTCCCCCTCAGCCAATCCTCCTTTAGCCCTCTTTATTTCTGTCGTCCCTCTCTCCTTTGGCCGCTATCTCTTTCTCGTTATCTCACGCTAGAAGCGAGAGTCCGGTGGAGGTGAGAGGAAATGTTCGCTGCGACTGTCAGCAGGGCTCTTGACTTAGTCATGCAGAGCATTCGTTTCCAGCCCCCCCCCCCATTCTCCTCTCTCTCCTGCTTCTCTCTCTCTCTCTCTTTCTCCCCGGACACCAAGTCTGTCTCTCCCACAGCCCCCCAAACCCCATTTCCTCCCTTCCTTTCCCTCTATCCCACTAGACCACCAGTCTTATCCAGCGATTGGCCTCTAAACTCTCCTTAACTGGTTCACAAGTGCTCATAAATACCCCATAAAACCTCATCAGCTATCTTCCCTCAGGATAAGCTGAGGCAAAACTGTTTATCCAAGCGATACATTAAACATCAGTATGAGTAATAGCTAAAAAATGTGAAACATAAATACGTTTGCATCCCGACGTGGCACTTTGTGTTTGCGTTTACATCTCTTTAAGGATTTATTTCACTGTTTTGATGGGCGTGACAGTAATTTCGGAAGCATTTCATTTACAAACATCGATTTAGGCTTGAAGTTACAGCTTACTGACGTGATATTTTCATGGTTTTTAAATCTCGCTGCTTCTGTTCATGGTGACCCACTTCCTGAAGGTACTATGTTATTTCTTTGGCATCTGAGACACTGCGGCACCCTGCGAAAAAATGTAGACAGAAGTTTAGACGGTTATCCATCAACCTGCCCAGCTATCCACAAAAAAAGCAGAGAGGAATATGGTTTTACTCTGACCCTTCACTCAGATGAACTATATGGCAGCTTCTGTCTTTTTCATGATGTTGATTCATACTGCATATACCCCCCGACCCCTGCCTTTCACGGGGAGGTAGGTCACATGACCTTGGAGGCACACAGCTCCCAGTAAGTACGCTGCAGACTGATCCTAATCAGTGTGTCAATCATGAAACTCTTGAGGATGGTTGGTTTTCCCACACCAACTTATCTGCTGCCTGTCTTCCTCAGTCCATTGTTTACGTCACCTAAGCTAGTTCATAGTTTCATTCCTCAGAGTAATAAAATAAACAAAGTGAATTTTTACAGCAAGTATTATTGTTATAAAGAATTTTAAAGCCTGTGAAATGTCAGTAAGCCAGCAACCTTTGTCTGTACACTTTTAGCCTCTCTTTAATCTAACCATTGTGTCCATTCTCTTGGCTTCAGGGTCCATCTATGGCATCTGGTTCTATGACAAAGAGGACTGCCAGCGAATAGCAGAGCTCATGAAGAAGTAGGTCCCCTCCTTGGCAAATAAAACAGCGCAGCTAAGTCTGATCAGCACAGACAAGATCTTTACTCAATGCCAGCTATAATCCCCAAGGACTAACGTGACTTGTTTACAGAATGGTAGCCCACGCTACTCAAAATGTAGATCCATGTGGTCTTCCTACCCATTTATTGTGGTACAGTTCTCAATTACACCTCTAACGACTAGGGTAGCAGGCAGACTGTCCATCTCAGTGATATTGTGAAAATCTGACTCTGGTTCATGCTGCACACTGGTAATCGCTTCCTGCCAACGCTTAAAGGGCACATGGCAGTGGGAGGATGGTGTTCTCAGTAACGCCTCTCTTCTGTCCCTTGCTCTAGTCTGACGCAGCAGGAGCAGCTCCTGGCACAGCAGGGGGAGGGAGCTTCTCCGGGGTCTTTTCCTGCCAGGGATGGCAAAGGAGTTGACATTCTGCAAATGCTGACCAAAGCCAGAGTCGAGTACGATAAGGTATGGGCGCTGGCTCACAAACTTGCCACTAGGTGGCACTGACGTATAAATGGAGTGGCAGTCATGTAGGGCTAGGTGATTTTCACAATGGTTGACTTCAGATTTAACACACTAACATGCATAATTTAAATCATGGTTTTACATTATACATTCTTTATAAATAATGTAGCAATATACTACTATATACATATGAAGTGCTTTGGGGTGACTCTTGCGAAAGGCACAGCATAAAAAAATTGAATTTAAATATTAGTAAAGGCTACAGTTTTTGCCAAGTCTATGTTGTCCCAATAAATGCTACAGCCCCATTGAGCTGAGCAGTGCCCCAAATTAGTTGTACAGAAGCACCAAGCACTGAAATATTATGCCTGTTCCACTTCATGTGGAACTGGTCCGTAAGTTTCAAAGCTGATGGGTCAAGTTTGTGCAAAATCCAGTTTATTCCACTGCCCAATGGTATGTGTGAAACCATGTGACTGAAATACTAGGGGAAAATATTCGAAATCGTACACTGTCGATAAGCTTAAGAAACATTGAGATTTTTTTGCTTGGGGACATTGAGAGGGCATCACTGGTGCAGAAAATGCCATATTTGGTTAATATCTGCTAAAGTCTGAAAAGCTTCACTCCTGCCTGACTTCACTTATTCTATTTTCATTTCAAGTCAGACACACATCAGTGCTGTAGATTTTTACTGAAGCAGCCTTGACGAGGTCAGAGCATGATCCTGGGACTCCACCCAGCTGTCTTGTGGCTGTACACACCCTAAAGTGACACACCACCTGTTTGTGACCTTTTGTTTGTTTTCATTGTGCAGTATCATCTTTGTGTCTCCCCTACCCCACTTTGTCCCCTTCCTCAGGGAAAGCCAGCTTCAGAGCCCAAGGAAATAGCCAGCAGCAGCGTGATCCATGACAACCCAAACCTGATTAAACCCATCCCAGTCAAGCCCCTGGAAAGGCATGCTCCCAGCCACCAGCAGCCCTCCCAGGTACCAATACTATTCCTTACCTCTTTCCCAATTTCCGCACCCCTTTTATTCTAGTGCTTAAGGGATGGGCCTTTCTGGTACTCTACGTCAGTTTGGCCAAGGCTACGCTACCCGTTTGGTGGGGGCGGATTCCTATGCAGCTCATTAGTGAGGCACGATTGCAAACGTCCAGCAGCGGGAATGCTAATAAGTTTAGCCTCAGCCCACCTTTTAACTAAGAGGCACCCATTCACTGAAATCATCTGGCAGGTTCAGGAACCACTGATGTTTACTGCTGTGCTCAGGTGGTTCCCTAATGCTGAGGGTCCTGAATTTATGCCAGAGTTGCATTCTCAACATGCACACAAATTTCCAGATATTTTATACCCTCTCAATGAAAAATGATATGTTATTTTAATAATTTCTTAGGATTTGTGTAAAATCTGCTAACCTACAGTATGCAGAATGGTCATTAATGGTGTCCCTTATTGTGTAATGCTCTGTCAAGCAGCCCGAAATGGGGCCGAGTTCTTAATTTCTGTGGGTTTTATTATTGAGAAAAGGTGTGCTTGACAGCTCCTCATGTGTCTCCTGCCCCACCATTTCCAGGACACTGACACAAAACCCAAACATCATTTACTGGCTGCCCTTTTCGGGGCGCCCTCCAGGCCTGAAGATCTGCCCCCACCGACAACATCAGGACTCAGCGGAGGGCGCCCTCCAGTGGCTCGTTCCCTGTCCTACGAGGAGCCTGGCCAGAAGGGCGCCATTAAGCCGGCGCCATCTACTCCGGCCCAGCCCTGTGCGGCTATTCAGAAGCTGATGGCAGCGCAGCGTGGCCCAGGGGAGCTGCTGCAGCCGGTGTCTGAATCACCGGAAAACCGGCTGTGTGAGAACGGCGGGGCGGCTCCTACCCCCTGCCGGCCCGCAGACCCCCTGCAGAGACTTTTCCCAGACCCCTCTGCCTCCTGCTGCCCCCATGGAGCCCATGCCCAGCCAAGACCAGTCCTCCACTGCCTCCAGCCACCCCCAGCCCCGGCTCAGCCCCAAACCCAGGCTGACCTTGCCCAGCCACTGTTCTTCAGCCCTGGCAAGCCCTCACAGGTCTCCCCCCATGAGTTGCTGCAGCGTCTTCAGCTGGTGCAGCAGGAGCAGAGTCAGGCTGCCGAGCCCCCCCGACCCCCCCTTGCACCGCGCTTCCAGGAACCGTCCACCTGGGTGGATAGGGCAGCCCCTGCACCCGCCCCTCCTGCCTCCGCACCACCTGTCACTCACAAGCCCAACCCACTCTTCCAGGTAACTGATTTAGCATCTTAGTGCTTCTTTATCATTCTTTATTAATAAAGATATAATTCAGATTTTCCCATCCAAAGTGGCTCACTTATCACTGCTCCCCATTCAGTGAAGCAGTTTAGCTTAAAAACCTAAAGCCATGTTACAGTGAGGGGTCAAGCTACGCTCCTGCACACCTAATAAGCAGTGTGCGTTCCTGGAGACTACATCTATCCCACAAAACGTGCGTCTAAAGACATGTATCTTCGGCCTACTCCAGGTGATCTCCCCCCAGCGTATTCCTGCCACTGTGGCTCCCACCCAGTTGCTGTCGCCCATGGCCTTCTCCCAGACCAAGCCCTCCAAGCCTGTCACTGACCCGTGCCCCCCCTCCACCTCACTGATTCCCCCTCACACTCTGACTCGGAGTCAGCTCCAAGCCACACTTCTGCATCTCATCCAGGTGGGTCCCCAATGCTTTGGATACCCTTCATAAAATAAATATGTAGCAATGAGGTTGTGTTAGGTTCCCAAGATGCTGACAGGCTATTGGCCAACAGAAGGCTGACTTTCACTTTTTCCTATTTCCAGAATGATGCTGCCTTTCTGGACACCATCTATGAGTCTTATGTTGCCACGGTCACACAAGATACAGCCGCCATAAACTTCTGAATGAGCGAACAGGGGATGGACACCAATGCCACCATTTGTAGCCACTTTGTTTCAGTAATTTGACCGAAACGTCTTTAGATGTCCACGTTTAATTTTAAATTTTAAAGTTGCGATTTAATTTTATAGTTCTATTATTATCATAAAAGAAAGCAGCAAGACATTTTATACAAGATGCATGTAACCTGGTCTGCCGTTTTAATGTGCTTGTATATGGTGTGTCCCTGCCATAATGAAGTGGTACCCCAGCCTTAAAAAGACTTTCTCATTAACAACAATTAGCCTGGGGCCCCCTGGGGGGTATTCCACAAAGCATGATTGTTTTTTCATTAGCTAGATAACTTAAGCCAAATGTAAGGATTGTCCAATAGGAACGTTACTTTGCTCTCCTCCTACTGGACGATTTTCATATTTGGCTTTAGTTATCCAGCTACCTGGGAAATTCTGCTTTGTGGAATTAATCCCCAGGTCTCTACAACACACAGGGAAAAACACCTCAGACTCAAGCCAACTCTGTTCCGTAAACCTCATTCTGCTTCCTAAGACTCATAAGCAATGGAAAATATTTTATTTTACAAAACACAAAATAGATATTTTTCTATTGTGCCATGATGTGTTCTTCCTAAGCAGGAAAATCCCATTTTACATTTTTCTGTATAGGGAAAAAAACCCTATTCTTACAAAATCTTTATCACCGGAGTCTTATATCCAGAGTTTCAGTTTTACTCATTTATTTTAAATGGATAAATCAATAAATAAAGTGTTTCGTTTTGACCATCTTAAAATGAGTGTATTTAGAGGTGGGAACAATATTCTTCTTGAAAAATAAACCTGTTTGATGATGCCTTTAAGTACCATAAATGGTAATAATACAAAGTATAATCACTTGAATTAACTATGTAAAAATAATAGATGATAATTATTCAGTTAATCATCTAATCTATTATTTGGCTAAAGAAACACCGTCTACAGTCTTCAAGCAGTTTTGAGTTCAGTTTGGCGTTGGTAAAACCCATTTGGATATATAATAGCTGAACATAAATATAGCTTTGGACAACTTGCACGAAGACTACAGCAAACAAATTGGGAAGATTATTTCAGACATTCTACGAGGTTTGTTTCTTTGAAACACAAACACCAGTATAGAACGCAGTTCGTCACTAGTCTCCTAATATGGAAATCGAGTTGCTTTTTTTAATCAATAGTCAGTGTCAAACTACGGATGAACAAGCATTCATCTCCCAAAGTGAAAATCAATTTTATGGAGTCTGTGTAACCACATAACAACAGGAGGCCCAGGTCAATAAGTGGCGGTGTAAAAACCTTTTAGTGCTATACGCTTTTAGTGCTATAACGTAATCTGGCGTTTGACTCTGTTAGCACTGTTTAATTATTAACATTGAAATGCTCCCCTCCCCTGAGGCTGCTCTCATTCTGCTGATTATTAATCGTGTGACACTAATGACCCATCACCACAGAGACCACAGGGCCATGGGATAGTACTCGCACTCCTTCCATCTTCATTACTGAGAACACTGCTCGAATGGATGAGCTGTAATTTTGAATCGCTGTTTCCAAGGGTTATTGAAAAACAGTTACCTGCATATAATTTTTGTATTCGTTTTCCTGGTATTGGTAGAAAATAAATCCCATTAGTTGCATTCCTAAAAAAGGAAAATCTTAATATGAAATTACAAACAAAGGAAAATGGCAGGCAGCTTGGCTCCCTGAAGAGCAGAAACCGCAGAACTTGCCCCTGCGCTCACATTAGAGTTGCTCACTGGGCACTTGC
>JAABNX020000070.1:23838141-23860839 GCA_015163995.2 Mormyrus lacerda
ATACATACACACATATATACACATATATATATATATATATATATATATATATATTATTTAAAATGTTTGGCATGTGCAAGACGGGAGTTCGTCCTGTAAGGGACCCCATTGCACCTCTCAGTGTGTTTATATAGTAAGCCTCTGAAGCTGTTGCTTCCCTCATGCTGATAGGATAGATAGAAGTCTGTCTCTAGAAATCACAATAATCTGCTTTGATATAGCAGTTCCCTCCACCACCTCCCCTCCACACAAACACACACCCCACCCCCATGTCTAACTGCTACTTTCCCCTGCCCCTTTACATGCCCTCTCTCTCTCCCACTGCCTCTCTCTCTCCTACCATTAGTCCCACCTCTGAAAACCCCAGAGAGAAGCAGGCAGAGGGAGGGTTTAATCCAAGTGGATTAGGCTGTAAACTGGGTGATGGAAAAGGCGGTGCTGTGCTGCCCAAGCCCAATGGCTGCTTCCTGCCTCCCTGGGACCGTCTCTCTTAGCTCCAAGACGCGGTGTCTCTCGCTGGACAGGGAATAAACCAGGACAGCTCGCTCCAAGAAGCTCTTGGGAGTCAAACAAGCTGAAGACGACAGCGAACCACAGAAACACATACTGGCTTTTTTTTATACAGCCGTTATTTCATTGTGTTTTTTTTTTTTTTACTTTCACTTGGTTGCACGGTGCTGACCCTTTGTGACACAGCTGGGGTGCTCTCACTGGGTTTTCTGCTGCCCATTATAGGGGACTTTGGTGACTCTCTGATCGAGCACAGAATCTGGAACTGGTTGGCCCATCAGAAGATGACCAGGAGAGGGTGCCAGGCCCAACAGCAGCTACTGCAGGAGGTGTAAAAAAAGAGGGAGACACACCGAGGCTCAGTTTGTCCCAGTTAAGGACAAGGCGTGGAACTTTTGGGCCCGGGGCATGGAGCTTCTGAGATAGCGGGATGGCCATAAATGATGAACAAGCACAACGGGATCTCTTTGATTCACTCAGAGTTACCATGAATAGCCCCATGTCCAACCTTATGATCTCTTAGTACTTCTTTACTGAAGCCTCACTTGGACTGAGCTTTGTCCAGCAGCCACAGTACACCGTTACATGCGTTTGTGCACCTATATGCACTGACACGCAACGAAATGCGATGCCCAGGCGGCCCGTACGCAGAGTCGGCGCAGATGGCCCAGCGAATAGCTCTGTGCATTATCTGCTCCAGCTGGCTCTGGTTCCCCACAGAAGCAGAGAAGCTGCTGCTCCCTCTGGAAACGTAAGTGGACCGTCGCCATTCCCAGCAAACCTTCAGTTCGTTGTCAATCTGTAAGACTAGATATCTTCTTTGCTAGTTAGCTAGGGTACACATCTGATAGAACACTATGGAAATATGTAACTGAAACAAAAAGACAGTTGAGCTTCAAAAAATAACTTAAAACATTATTAATTTTGAAGTGGTGGGAATATACCCTTCCACTGTGCCAGTTGTCTCACCCAAAGTTCTAGAAAGTTCCGAATGTGAATTGTGCAGCGTGAAGGAATAGTAATGATAGTGGGATTGCCTCTGCCCAGGGTGGTTCATTAACATGCCACTTCATGATGGCTTAGCTTGCAGCTAACCTGGATACCCAGTTCTACTATGTGAGAGAACATCTTTCTCTTTGAACATCCTGGCTTTTAACAGAGCAAGTGTGGTGTATTTAATGTGAAAATGAGGTACAGATTCCTTGCTGTGAAGAATTTAGCACATAATTTATTAGCTTTGTTGGTCTTATACATTACCAAAATTCTAGGGAAAAAAAATTAGGGTATTAAAAGAAATTCCTCTCTACTAGATTCAGAAGACTGTAAATTCTAAGATTTTTCAAATACCATTAATCTAATCTGGTATCTTTTCCTAACCCGTTTTAAAGCATGATCCTGTTCTCCTTCCTCCCCCATTTAAACGTGAAGCCTTCATTAGTCAGGAAAGAAATTAAAAAAAAACAACAAAAGACACTCCTAAAAACGCTGACACAATCCGGAGATTAATTGTGCTCAGGTCTGTGCTTGCAAATGCTGATGCAACCCAGAGATTAACAGCGGTCCTGTTGGCCTTTGCTGGCCCGAAGTCTGATACCCAGCAGATACAGAACAGGGTGATAATGTGAATCTGCAAATGAAGATTTGATTCACTTTCAGTAGAGATACAGTTTTGCTCCTAAAAAAAAATCTCTCCCTGGGGAATTTTACAATAAACAAAAATAAGCAGAAATCAACCCCATGGCAGGAGGTAGATGAGCCCTTCAAAGAATGTGATAGGGGAGCAGCATACCCACTTTGTCCAGCCCACCCAAGTTTTAACCCATGACCTCAAATATTCTGCATTCTTTGGCATATGGGAACAGAGGCACACAGTTGGAAGTATGGTCTTCGTGCATTTAAAAACCTAATGAGGGATTTAATTTCAGTGTTTTGCCACGTAGAAGAGCTGTATCCATTGCATTCAGTTTAAGTAAGCTTCCCACCTAATTCCCCTTAAAGCTGATAAGTGTCTTCAAAGATACAAATGATTCCCACAATTACACAATGCAGTCGTGCTGCTGTTATCACAGTCTCCAGGGGTGTTGTGGTTGGTACCTGACAGCAGATTAGCACTTTACGCGTGCAACACAAATGCAACCGTCCTTCTGTCAGACCACAGGCAGCCTCTAAGGCTGGGGTTCCCAGGCAGTCAAAGCAGTGTGGTGGCTGACCCTAGATTTCATGGGATCAGTGCATTACAGGAGTTATGACCCAGGGGCAGATGGCTAGCAGAAACTGCTCTCCATGTCGTTTATCTTCAGATGCAGACAAACACTGCCGCCTGCTCTGCATGGGTACGGTATATTGTCCCCACTGTTCTCTATATTGTACTTCCTGTTAAAACTGTTGACTTGAGTTTTGTAAACATAATTAATCATCTTGTATTTTTCCCATGTTATCAACAAAGTTTTCTGACATAAAAATTTATTAGTTTGCTCTGCAGCCATGTTTATGTCACATTTTTGCTGCTTGGGGAAGGTGGCTCCCGGTCACTGTGATTTTCATAGGATCCCCTTTTGTGGGTTGCAGAATCTTTGTGTGAAGGTAGGAGGATTTCATCCTTCCAGCCTTAATTTTAGTAAGCCGTCTGATTAATAAATCTTTAGCAAAGGCAGCAGATTGATGCACTGCTGATCCTGAGCCATGGGAGATGGGGTATCCTAGATGGGAGGACAGGAAGGACAGAAAAGCATCCTGGTCCTTTACCTATACATCAGCCATCCATAACTTATTCATCAAGCCATCCTACATACATACACACATTTACTTACTTAGCAGACACGTTTATCAAAAGCAACATACAACTGAGAAGCAGATTCAGATGGTCCCTGGAAAAACTGGGATTAAGGGCTTTGCTCAAGGGCCGAATGGTAAAACCACTCTGGGATTTGACCAGGTTACCCATCACTGATACAGCATTCTAACCCACTCAGTCACACACCTGTCTAGTCTTACACTATGGTCCAACCTCAAACACTACTAGCAATGGGATGCAGGCAAGGTGCCTTAGGACAGCCAAACAAAAGCAGTAATCTACCACTGCTGCACAACTACATTCGGCTGGGCAATATGGCAGTAAAACAATATTGATATTTTAGATTACTATATCAATATTTAGTAAGTATTTCCAATATTTAACTACAGTAACTAGGTTGTTCAAAAGTTAAATGTATGGAGTCAAATTGCAGCCACATGGCTCTGCAAACAAATGTGTGCACCGTAAACAAACAAAATTGATGTATTTAGCATTTATTTTTCTTTATGGCATGTGTGTTGCTCCTTGCAATACATTCCTTTTCTGCTGTATTTTTCTTTGCGTTTCACCTTCTCACCTTTTTTTGACAGTGTGGGTGGGCAAGATTTTGTGGGAGTATCTGTCATTACCTGAACGGAACCACCTGCCTGATTTGTACTTTGCATGTCTGGTCATAGGCAGCATTTTCAAGCATGCCTACACTATATTACATTTTCTGCCACTGCCCATGCATGCATTATCCACATTTACAATAAATACAATTAATCTAATGATACATTATCAAGTCATTTCATATGTAAAAATATATTCAATACAAGATAAAAAATTGATATATTGTTCATCCCTATAGCCAGAAGCACATATCAAACATTACAAAAGCTTTCAATGTAACTTAACCATTTTTTCTTCTTTGTATTCCAGGGTCCAACAGTGGGCAACAGACTTTGGAAATCAGATCTACTCCATAGCAACAAAATACTCTGGAGCTCCTCTACTGCAGAAGGTAAACTACAAATCCATTCCCTTCAAATAAACTGCCAAGTCAGGTGGAAAATCAGTGCTGCTGCTCCCAAACCCGACTGCTCATATAGTATTTTAGTAAATGTGTTAGTAATCTATTACCCTGCAGTTGTTTAACTGAACTGAAGCACCCACAGTAGCTATGGCATGAATGGCTGCGGGTCGGGTGACTTGCCAAAGTGTACATCAGCAGCGGTCTGTTTTTCTGATCCTGTCAGAGATGGAAAGGGAGATCCTCGAGGCTTCCTCTGCCTCTGAGGGAATTTCACATGCTATAAACACATGTAATAAAACCACTGGTGCAGACTATTTAGAAAGACCCCACATAAGACTAGTGGTATAAGGGGCACAGGGGACATCTTAGAGGTATTCTGTGATACAGATTTTTTTCAGGTATTTCTTATATGGTCAGAGTCCTTTGTGTGTCCAGCTGCCCCCGATAATGCAGAATAAAAACAAATAAGGGTATGCATGAGGGATGTCAAAATGACCTGTACATGGGGGTTCCTGGGATAATGATACAAAACACTATGACTGCAATGCACCATATATCCCTCTTCTCTGAATTCCACCCATTCCTTAAAAAAAACCCACATTAGGAGTTCTGTACTGTACATTCCCACAAATAGGAGATATATATATTAAATCAACACAACAAATTGTGCTATAAGAAGTACATCTTATATTACCCAGTACAGTATATGAGGGTAAAGAGATTATTTTTTTAAATCCCCCTAATCATTCAAAGGACTTAAACAGAATACTTGAATAAGACAAACATCGTTTGTAATTATTTCATTAAGAAAGTGATGACACAATATACACAGGTCATTAGTGCAAAGTCCAGTCTTAACAGGATATGCATAGTGATTTGAATCACACCTGTCATTGTGCCAGCTGAGGTGTCTCCATGGCAACTCTTGGACATCACGCTGACCTGCTTTATGTCTTCCACTCAAACAGCCCAGACATCTCTGCTTATGCCAAACCACTGAATTTTTGGCCAAGCAGTTCCCGATTGTATTTGGCTAGTAACAGCTCAGAACCATTAATTTCCAGTGACGTTCCCTTAAGGGTTTTCTGACTATAGAAATAACTGGCATCAACCCTTAATTTCACATGGAAACACATTCATTTTGTGTGCCCTGTGTCAGAGATTGCAGATGAGCTTTTAAAGAGGTAACGTTAAAGCCCCAAACATCTGACAGCAGCACAAGCAAAATATATATACTATACAGGTCTGCTGATCTATACCTATACACCACACTACAGTGAAACCATAAGACAAATACCCCACAGTTTCTACCAATGAGAATGAACCTTGTTGATGACATGTAACAGGAATCAAAGTTAAACAAAACACATGAAATAAAAACAAGTCTGTTATAATATAAATTATAATTTGTATAATTGCCCAGCTAAATAAATTTAATTTCAGTTACTGAAAACTGAGTTCAAACTGCAGTCTTAAATATTAAGCATAATCAGAATTTCCTCTGGTCACGGACAGTAAATGCATTTCAGCAAGAGCCCAGGCCACAGCTTGTCTGCAGCTGCGAAACACCTTGAACTTCACTATGGCTATTTACAGGATTTAATGGAAACAACAGAACACCAACCAACAAAGATGGCTGCTATGCACTTTTTCCAGTGCTTACATTTGGTTGCCATATTTGTGCCTTTATGACTGCCTGGCATAGTTTTCTATATATAAATTATTCATGCAAGTACCTGTTCAGATGGGACTGCAGAAGACCATCTCTAATCTCTGAGACAGCAACTTCAGCAAGGCACATAGAGACACAAGGGACAAGGCCACTCGGATGTTTCCAGTGTTTAGTGCCATTTTGTTTAATCACTGCTGAAGGCTTTCAATGCTCACTCAATACTTTTGGAAAAATTGTGAGCATCTTCCTTTTCCAGGATTATTGGGTTCTTTAAGCAAAATGACTATGCAGATCACTGCTACTTTAAAATCAAAGCGTTTTATATAATGTGGGAGCATTTTCAACAAGGAAAATTGCAGTTTAGTATAAAAGTTCGGAATTGTAATTTCTTGTTATATGTACACACATACTTCCTGTTACTGTACACGAATATGCAAATAACGTGGTTACTGATGCATACCAATATTCCACAGCTTGTTTTCTAAGGTGAGCATAACAAATGAATTAAAAGTAACGTTCAAGTTTTAAAAGTGTTAGTCGGTTAATTGGCTTTTAATTTATGGCTAAGTCGCGTACACAACTTCGTGTTATTACAGCTGTTTTTAGAAGCGATTTTCTCATTCACGGCGTCCTTACCTAATCAAAATCCAGGAGGTGGAGAGAGAGAAAAAACCAAAAAACACATGTAAATTCCTTTTGAAGATTAACAAAAACACTTCCTTATTTCATTAAAACACGATGTGACTACATCCAATAACCACAGTCTCGCCCGAGTAACAAAACAACCTAATTAACCTAATTAAATTAAAGGCACCTTTTTATGCCTCAGAAACCCACAACAGCAGCTGTAACCTCTCTGTGTATGAAATACCTACCTTTATTTTATTTTTTTTAAGAAAATGAATATATTTAAAGTTAAACACGTTTATAGTGATCCACTCATCCAATTAAGATTTACACGAGCTTCTTGTTGATTTAACTGATCGTTATTTACTGGTCTGGTGGATACGTCTCTAACCAAAAATAATTTATTGTATAGTATTATGTATTTAATGCTATATTATACTACATGTAATTATTGGTAAAACCAAGTCCAGTTTCTGACACCACAGCCTGATCCTAGGTGACATAGGCGGGCACCAACTTTTGACGGGCGGAGGCGCTACTTGCGCAAGGCCCTAACAGTACAAATTGCATCGCACGAGTGCTCTGTAGGGTGCGAGCAGAACGGATACGGAAGCGACACGTTGGCGCCAACTTCTGAGGGGACGAAACCGATTTCAGTCTCGCGCGGCGCTAACCGTCCGAGAAAGAAGCGGGATTGGCTCGTGTCTTCTGCAGCGCATGCGCACAAAACGGATACGCGATGCGGACTGTTAGCTTCTGATGAGGCGACGACTTTCCCGCTAAATTTACCTCGTCTGGAACTGTGCTGTCTCGGTGTTACGTGAAAAGTGTCGAGAACGTTGTAAATTAGCATGATGTAATCAAAAAACAAACATTTTAAGTGAAGAGGGAACAATACCGACATTTCAAAATAAACTTTGCTAACAGTGCTGTCAAACAATAAAATGTATCGGCGATGGGGCATGGTGCAGGCATGATCCACTGGCTGCTCCAAGACAACATAAGGGTTTATTAAAGGAACCAAACCCAAACTGGGGAAGCCACAAACAGAACACAGTAAGTATGACTAGGAAACTAAGCAGAACTACATGGTACACACAATGATTGACTTAAGAACAGGTCAAAGGCAAGCATTTAAATACACTGAACACAATGACTAACACAGGGCAGGTGTAGCTATACAGAACCAGGGGAAATAAGGAGCAGGTGAGGACAATCCAATCAATTAATCAAGCCACAGGACAACAGGTAGCATAAATGACAAACAAAGGAACTAGCAAACAGCAAGGGCTAACACCAATAAGGACCAGGGACACAAGCAGGATAACCTAAAACGGAAGCAATGAATTCAAACACTAGGAAAACTAGCCTCAATGCTGCATACAGTACTCAACCCGCTGAGCTATGCCACAGTACAGAGCACAGGGAAGACAGACTAGGGATTTAGACACGCTGTGGCTAAAAGACAAGAAACAGGGAGGAAGACAGGACGGCCAGCAACGCCTGCTGGCCAAAGGGGGGGAGGAGACAAGAAGGGCAGAGTCAGACTGGCGCTGACCCTGCCATAAATGTTTTATTTGAAATTAATAACATACACAAGCACGTCGCAATACAATCAAAAAAGATTTTTTTAGTCTGTATGTTCAGTATAGAAATTAAATTGTGATATTAATTCAAATTCATATAATATTAATCATTAAATATTATTTCTTAATTTATTTTGGTATAGGCTGTAGCAGTCAGCCTTTGGGGGTGGGGGGGGACAATCAGGCTCAGTGAGAAAACTCATTCTTGCATATTATAATCTATTTTCTTTCTGTTTCATTTGGAAAGAAGGCTTTATAAGGAACACAATAATGCTTCAGAATCATTTGCTTAAATTAAAGAGTAAGACAGTGGGCTTCAAAAGACACAGATGGTCTGTACATTTATATACTAGTGTTCACCTTTGATATACTGTATATATCTACAAGGCGTTTTCATCAATTTCTGTTAATATTCACCCCTGTGGAAAAATCATTCTGACTGCAGTCCCTACCCCCCACCCTTACTTGTCAGAAATTCAAAGATGTAGAGCCAATTGTGAAGATTGAGGAGGTGGATGGTTCAGAACTGGTGCTGAAGTTTGCAGAGGAGATGGAAAGTATGCTGGGAAGGAAAATGAAATCGGTCAAGGTGAGAGCATTCCATCCACAGTCAGCTTCATTTCATGAGTCTCTCCTTCAAGTTGCTCCTCTAGCTGTTACAGAGAGACAGTTTTGAATGCAGAAGGTATGAGATGTCTGTCAGGCTTCTCCACATATGCTCTTTGGCATTTTCGGAGTAGGTCACCATCCCCTGCAGCTCCCTTGGACGCATTTCCTCCTCGCAGCCAACAGTGTCTCTTATAGGAGGAAGTGTTGACAGGGCAGCTCCTTACCTCCCATCTAACCTCCTTGAAACCTCCTTGTACACCAGAATTGCATGCCTGAGACCATGTGGAAAACGTTTTCGTGTGGCACTTCCTGTGATTTTTGTCAATTTCTTTTTTTTTTCCCATCAGCCACTCTTGTTGACAATGTGACACAAAACAACCCCCCCCCCCTCCATGTTTCATAATCCACCAAAACAGGAAGGACTGATTGCCATATAAATTATAGTTTTAATAAGGCAAGTTAATTTCAATATGATCTGTGACATGCAGTATGTCACTAAGTACTACTTGGGTGAAATAAAAACATTCACATGTCAGAGTTCGCAGAATTCTTTTAATAAATATGGTGGTAATTTAAATATATCTGCTCCGGTGTTTCTCATTAAGAACTTGTTATCTGTCCTATCTGCAGACCCTGGCAGAGAATGCCGAGGATGCAGACTTGTACCATGATTACGACGCCTCTATGAAGGTGAGTCCTCCTGCATTAATTCTTTTTCTGATGCACCTGTTAAGCAGGTGTCTAATTCAAAGCTGTTTACCTAGGATCCAGTTTTACAGACAGTCAGCTTTATGCTGGGACTGCAACATTTAGACCATAAGTCACGTTTCTTAATGACAGTGTTTCTAACAGGGTTTAAAGCACATTGAATGCAAAAAGAATGGTCAGTCAGTGTTACTGATCTCCATTTGTCAACATATGTTTGGGGGTGTCGCTAGAAATTCTGGGCCTCCTGACAAAATATCATACAAGGCCCGCCTGCCTAATTTTACATCTAATTCTACATACTCATGGGCCCCTATGCTGGGATCCTGAATCTGACAGGGTATTCATCCCCCTTTGACGCCCCTGCATCTTGTACAATTTTTACCACTGCAGCTGTGCTTGCACTTGGAAGTCAACAATAACTAACCCTTTGAATTGTTTTCAGCCATTGTAGTTAAAAATATCAACCCTTACTTTACTCCAAAACTTTTTCTCTGTGTCAGTTTGACTACTACAACTCGGTGTTGGTGAACACAAAAGATGAAGATGGGAAATATGTGGAGCTTGGTGGGGAGTTCATCCTGGAGGAGAATGAACACTTCAACAACCTCCCTGTCAACACCTCCCTCAGTAGCGTGCAAGTCCCTACCAACGTCTACAATAAGGGTGCGGAAGCTGTGAAAGGCTGCAGACAGCAGCCGGCTAATGGTCTTGAGTTTTAGTGAGAAGGTGTCTGAGAAATTTAGTTTATACAGGAGCAGACAAGATTGACTAAAGTAATCTGTACGAAATCCATTTATGGAGTTAAAAAGAACCAGTTTATATTCTCATTCATCATTCGCTTCCTTTAAATAATACCCTGAGTCAATTCGTCCCTGTGGGCTTGAGCTTTGTGCTATTACCTGTTATGAAAAGCACTAAAGCTATCGAAAATGTATCGCATATTTCACCAAAATCATCTGATTTGAAGTGAGATGTTATCTCCTGAGGTGTAGTGTACCAATGGGTGTGATCCTGTGGGAACATCCAGCTAAAATGGGCTTTGACAATAATTATAATACATAAAATTTGACGGGGGGAAATTCACCTTATAAAGGTGGTTTTGCCCTCTTGGTATCCCTGTCACGTTTGCCTTGGTGTATGTGAATAGAAATCTGTTACCCATTAGAATACAGGTTTGTATCCTAACTGAATAAATACGTGGTCTACCACAACGTTACTGTTTATCTTACTCTAGGCTGAAGAACTGCTTTTTCACAGCCTCAAGAAGACCTCAGCATTTCTTCCTTTTGCTGACTTATTCCTTGTTTGCTTTCTCTTTCCCCTGATCCCGTCAATCATCAAAAATTGCCTGCCCACTCCCGAACCCTCATCACCAACAGACCCGGACATTCTCAATGGGGTTTACATGTCAGAGGCACTGAATGAGATCTTCATTAATAACTTCAAAAAGGACCCCACCCTCACCTGGCAGTTCTTTGGCAGCTCCACAGGTTTCTTCAGAATCTACCCAGGTACATTGGAGCCACATATATTGCAAGGGGTGTTAACATATGACCTGGAAGAGTTCTCATATCAATGGTGAGAGTAGCGGTCAGAATTTCCACCTATGGGCTAGAATGCTCAATTAAGTTTTGCAACAGCTACAGTTGCCTGAGCTGCGAAACAGGGTCGCTGGGCCAGCAGTCTCATTGAGGCTGAGATGAGTGTGAAGTTCGCTGACAGAGATGGAGCTGCAGGATAATTAGCAGTAAAGAGTGACTCAGCTTGGCCTGCATTGACTTGTGGACAGTCCATCAGCAGTAGAACCATGTGGTCTGCTGAGCGGGGTCCAGGGTCCTGAGAGTTAATTGGGTGTGTAGTCAGGACCTGTCAGCACACCAAAGGGAAGGAAGGGGAAATGTGTTCCTGGGGGACTCGACTTCTGCATAGTCCTGCATTTACATGGTTCCCAACCAGCACCTATTGAGTCAGCACCTTGAGTTTAAGACCAAAAAGTTGATATGCATGGAATAAGGGAATCAATGGACAGAAGAAACTTCTTCATGTTTATGCAGTTGATTATATTTTTAAGGTATCAAATGGACCCCAGATGCAAATGGTGTCATCGCTTTCGACTGCAGGAATCGGAACTGGTGAGCCTTTATTTTTAGAGTTGCTTATCATTAGATATATTTACTGTTTCTTTCTTTGTGTGTGTGGCAAGGCCAGTCAGCTGACCTCTTTTTTTGTTCTACATGGGACATCTCTCAGTGGGGTGAATGTGACCGATAACTCCATATAACAGTTGAAATACGTTAGATAAGCAATCATCTTAAGAAGGTATGTCACCACATAAGGGAAGCAGGCCCCAGGTGACCTTATGCTCAGGGATACCACTCAGGTACCACAGACAATAATGCCTGATATATGACAAGTTTTGGCCTTAAGTCTTCAGAGGCTAGCCATTCATTAGCATGTGGTAAGAATGACTATGAAAATCAACCTGGGATTCACTGATGAAGTTTGTTGGGGAGGGCAAAAAGAAAACGACATCATGCTTACCCTTTCTGTTAATGCGCATATCTGATATACACGTACTGTAACCTATTATTTTGTCTGCCTGTAGGGTACCAACAGACTTCTTATGCATAGATGCAAAGTGCCAGTATAGAGCACAATAATAAATCCACAACACCATCAATAAACTGGGCATTGACGGTAAAGAACTGCATTCAAACAACTTACCAAAACAAACGACTGCTAAATCCGTGTATAATATTGTTAGTTAGCTAGGTAAAACACTTAAGATGCAGTCTACCTACCTTCTTTTCCCAACTGGCATAGACCAGGAGGGTACTGCCCCCCTCCCCCCAAATCCGCCCTCGCTGGGATTCCACAATCAGGGTGTCATTTGACCGTTAAATATATAAATTTAGCAGCCAGCTATTTTAGGCATATAGCACTAAAGAGTGTACTTGTCGTCTAAGCTAACATAAAAATGTCAACATGATTATGCTGCAGTGGAATCACAGAACAGAGCACAATCGTATCTGATAGGAGCTCTTTTTCTGCCAACACTACTTGACATGACCCAGGACACACATAGACATTCACGCTATCGAGCGTATGACCAAGGGTTTTTCAATGAAAATACTGTAAAGGGGATGTCATGTCATCTAATAGACAAATGGAGTTTTATTACTCCAACTTCAGCAGCGAAATATGCTGGACCATCACACTAACAGCCACCATGGTGAGTGTATCAACACATGAATCTCGCTCTCCCGTAGGTACATCCAAGCTGCAACATCACCAAAGGACCTCGTGATTGTTGTCGACATCAGCGGCAGCATGAAGGGTCTTCGTCTGACGATCGCCAAACACACCATCAACACCATCCTAGACACGCTGGGGGAGAATGATTTTGTCAACATCATCGCCGTGAGTGAAAACAAGCGAAAACATTTCTAATTACGTTAAACCACATTTCGTGATTCTCCTGCAGCATCTTGTCTCTCTCCAGTACAGCGATTACGTTCATTATGTGGAGCCCTGCTTTGAAGGCACGCTGGTGCAGGCCGATCTGGACAATCGTGAGGTAATGCAATAATCTAATTCATTTAAGCTCAGAATGACTAAGCTTCAAAACCCACGCTGCACAACATGACGTCCGTGAAGTAGGAATCGTGTGGTAATTATGCACAGTGAAGGGAAAGGATTTGGTTTATATAGTCTGATCCCATCTCTCTGGGCGCATGCACCATTGTGTGTGTGTGTGTGTGTGTGTGTGTGTTTGTGTGTGTGTGTGTGTGTGTGTGTGCGCACGCGCGCGCTTTGTATTCCATCATGCAGAGGCAGTTGTGTGCCTGATTGCTTAGTCCCATGGCCTACTTTCCATGTGCTATGCTGTCAGAGAGCAAGTGGGGTCAACCTTCCAGGATGGCTTTGTGGTCACATGATCTCTGGGTGCCACAAATTGGGGAGGATTTCATGTGGGGGGGGGGGGAGTTGTATACTCAGCCTGCTTTCAACAATGCCTTTGATGAGGTAAAGAACCTCTTGTTATATTGTTGGTCTCATTCACACTTGGCAAGTGAGGCAGTAAGACTTTCTTTGTATTATAACCATAGGATATATAGCAGCCGATTCTGTCATGTCTTAATTACTCCAAGTCGAGGGTGTCCTAAGAAATTCTGAACCCCCTGACAAAAATTCACCTTGCCCCCATCGAATTTTATGTATTATAATTATACGTATACATGGGCCCCTGTCAAGTGCTGCACCTGCTGAATTTACCAGCGCAGCCAAACTTCTCGAACACCTCTGCTCCAAGCTGTACAGTAGGTCTGGGTAGGTGCTCTGCTAATCATGCTGGCTGCTGCCTTCAGTTGTAAGCTGTGTGTTCAGACTGTAGTTCATGTTTCACATATAGCCACAAATAGTATATGATTGAAGACGGTTAAAGAGGATATTCATTAGTTATACAGGATATTAGTTAATTAGATATTAGTTAAAGATATTAATGGAACACTGAGAATGAAAACTATCAATATGATGATCGTAAAGATGACACTTATGAAGTGAATGAGAAAGAACTGCCCTGCACTGTGCGTACACTCTTTGCTTTGTTTGGGGCTTTGCTCTGGTCATTGTTGTGCTCTATGTATCTTAGCACTTCAAGATGCTGGTGGAGGAACTACATGCCAAGGGGGAGGGGAAGGTGAACAAGGCCATGAAGGAATCTTTCCGCATCCTCAGCGAGGTCTGCGTCATGACCAGCTCTACATAAAAGTACTCAGCTTTCGCTCAGTTGGCGGTGACATACTTTTCTGTTACATGTGGTCGTCTACTGTGGCTGCTGTGATGTCATCTCCAGGCGACAGCCAATAGGCAGGGCAGCCTGTGCAACCAGGCCATCATGCTCATCACTGATGGAGCCATGGAAGATTTCCAGCAGGTGTTTGAGGACTACAACTGGCCAGAAAAAAGGGTGTGGTGCTTCTGTATCTCAACAAATAGTGCATTGTGCTAACTTCGTAACAACACACATAAATTGTAACTCTTGCCTGCACTGTAAGTTGCTTTGGATAAAAGTGTCTGATAAATGAATGTAAGGTTTTACTCACCCACACACCACTTTGATAGCCCAGAGAAAGCAGTAGCATCCACATTCATTGATTGTGAGGAAGCTAGCCAAACCTTGTTGTCCACAAAGGAAGAGATTGGGGTGCTACTTCACAAAGCAGGATTTCTTGCTTAGCTGGATAACTTGTCAGATTTGAGATAGTCTGGACTAAATGGACTTCATCTTCATTCACTTACATTTAGCTCAGACTACCTTAAATCTGACAAGTTATCCGACTAAGCAAGAAATCCTGCTTTGTGAAACAGGCCCTAGAGGGTGATCACTAGTGTTATCCAAACACTGATACACTTATTGAAATGGGTAGAATTGCCTCCTTGTCCTTGCTGAATGTGCCATTCTTTAACCTGCGGTCTGTGCCATGTCTGCAGGTCCGCGTTTTCACCTACCTCATTGGCCGAGAGATGACCTTTGCAGACAATGTTAAGTGGATTGCCTGCAACAACAAAGGTGGGCCTTGCTGTGCAATCTGGATTGGAACCCATTTAAAACATGTGCTTCTCAAATGTATTCCAGTTAGCAACCTACTGAACCAGAAAATGAAAATCATAGAAGAGACCTACTTGTTTAGGAACACAGTTTTATCTGACAAAAGGAGTTTGTCTCTGTAGGTTGAATAGGTAACGCTTAGAAACAAAATAGGTGTGGTACATGTGTTCATCTCTCTAAAGTGATCTTTAACTTGTCTGTCCTTATAAAGAGCATATATTTTTGTCTCTTTGCTTTCTCCTGTTGTCATTTGTCTGAAAATTCCTGGGTTTGTATACCTGCACAAAAATGTATTATTTATAAGTTCTAATGTATTAAGCACGATTATCTGAGATTATGGTACAATGGAAGGCACTTGGGAATGGAAAAGTAGACCTAAATGACATTATTTCAGGTGCAGTAATCTGGAGATATGTGCCGCCCTCTAGTGGATATTTGAATCACAACAGTTTCATTTCAATCCCCTAGAGCAGGGGTGGCCAATCTTATCCGCAAAGGGCCAGTGTATATGCAGGTTTTTGGGATAACCTGTAGGTCAGCTGTTCAAACCCAGGTGTGAGGACTCTTCAACCAATCAGTCCTCTAATTAGTAATCTATTTTGGAGTTGCAGCAAAAACCCACATACACACCGCCCCTTTGCGAATAAGATTGCCCACCCCTGCCCCAGAGGTTGGTTTTGTTACACTACATGTTTGTCTAACGTTGTAGCAACTGATTAATCAGGTAACATCATACATCGGATAGTCTAATAATAAAAAAGTCTGTGTTATGTGATTTTGATTATGTATGACATTTTGATGCGCAGATGATATCGGCAGTTGTGAATCTCACTTGCACTGCCTTGCTCCACAGGTTATTACACTCACATCTCGACACTGGCCGACGTGCAAGAAAATGTCATGGAGTACCTGCATGTTCTAAGTCGACCAATGGTCATTAACCACGACCATGACATCATCTGGACTGAGGCCTACATGGACAGTGTGGTGAGCACGACATCTTCAGAAACACACGTTTTTCAGGGGTCTAACAGTCTATAAGTCAGCTCCTCTATTACAGAGCTACATCCCAAATATCAGGTTCTCCCTGTTATAAAAGGATACCAGTGTGTTAGTCCTGCTCTGGGCAGAAGGAGTATCCACAAGAATACCATTTCATGCCAGTCATTTCCTATCCAGCACAAGTTTTCTTGCTGCTGTTTGATGGTAGTCATTCTTTTGTCATCGTTATTATGTCACACTTGTCCGGTGTCATCTCACATGCGAATTGCTTATTCGATATCCGTGCCATTGCCAAAAGGCTGTCTCGTCTTCTCATGTTCATACATCGCTCATCTGCTGTTTCCGTCCCACGCCCGTGCCTGCTCATTCCCAATCCTGTCGCCCGTCTGACCTGACGCACACCACGACAGCTGCCAAACACAGCAGAGGTAAACTCACTCCTGGTCTAATGGGGTCGCTCTGTAAGGCTCGTAGTGCTGTCACATCAGCCCCTTATTGTGAGGTGTGTAGTACATCACGGTATGTATATGTTTGTGTGGAAGGCAATTTCAAACACTCGGCTAATCTCACGTTGCAGCTTCAAATTTCTAAATTTCAATCTTAAATCTATGTATTGTTATGATTCAAAAGAAAAGTCAGTGTTACATTTACGTTTATACTTTTGTCCAAAGCAATATACATTTACTGAGACATTACTGAGTTACAACTACAAATCAGTCATAACTTATTAATAACTTCATTTTGGTCTCATTCACACTTGGCAAGTTTCTGTCATCGGTCACTCTCAGGCCTTGCTGTTAGATACCTTTCTCCTATGTGAACCAAACACTTTCTGCTAAGGCTGTTGTTCATAGCTCAGTGTGCAGGAGCATGTCTGTCGATAAAAAAAGAGATGCACAAAAGTTCTGCTTCTAACAGTTTGGATAGTGATGACGATCCTAACAATGCTCCATCCCACAGCTATTTAACACACAGGCCCAGAGCCTCCTGCTCATGACCACCGTCGCCATGCCCGTCTTCAGCAAGAAGAATGAAACGGTGAGCGATCCCCCACTGAGTCAAGCCCTTAGACTGACATTCTGCTTCTACATTTCATTATTTCCTTGTGGGAAGCCCACGACTTAACATTCACATATTTGTATCGCCATCCATTTTGATGGTTGTACGCTGTGCTCAGTGGTGCAGAGAAGGCTGGGTACTTTTTACTGTTTTCATGGGAGGGTGGGATTCAGTTGAGATTTATTTTCTCTCTGCGGGTAGCGTTCCCACGGCATTCTCTTGGGCGTGGCCGGCTCTGATGTGCCCCTGAGGGAGCTAATGAAATTGGCCCCAAGATATAAGGTACTGTGGACGGCTTTCGACGGCTATCACGCAGAGGTGTTTGGTTCAGGTCCAGAAAGTAAAAATCCAGACCAAGATTTTGTTTCTACCAACCAGTTGAGTATAAAGCATCACAGTCACAGAGTACTGAACTGGTTGATTGAAACAAAATCTTTGTCTGTATTTTTTCAATTCTTTCTGAATTATCTACCTTTGCTAACTTGACATGTAAATATTTTTCTACTTGCCACAGCAAATACGCTTTCCTGGTTCCCGTGGTCTCTGTTTTCAGATCGTTTCACCCATCTGTCTGTAGATAGACTACATGATTGTATTTTGGAGGTCCATCTTGTCTGTCTCTTTCGCAGCTTGGAGTGCATGGCTACGCCTTCCTGAGCACCAACAATGGCTACATTCTCTCACACCCTGACCTTCGACCCTTGGTATGACCACATTTCAATAAATTCCCAATAATAGAATTATATAAATTCTAACAATATATTTTTGCTGAGGTAATAATTATTTGATATCAAAGGTGGAAGTTGCAGGTCCAGAAAGTAAAATTCCAGACCAAGATTTTGCTTCAACAAACAGTTGAGTATAAATAGTTACAGTCACAGAGTACTGAACTGGTTGGTTGAATCTAAATCTTGGTCTGGATTTTTACTTTTTGGACCTGAAATTTCCACCTCTGCTTGATAGAAGCTTTTTATAGCTTGACAGAAAAAGAAACCAGCCACACATGTTTTGGGAAGAAAATGTCTGTTTCGTCATCACCTCCTCCAGTACAGGCAAAGTGTTTATAACATTGTTCCCATGTCACACCCCTGTGGTCCTGCAGTATAAGGAGGGAAAGAAGCTCAAGCCAAAACCTAACTACAACAGCGTGGATCTGTCTGAAGTGGAGTGGGAGGACACAGAGGAAACGGTGAGTCAGGGGACACTGTAGGACACAGAGCGTCACCGGCACAAACACTCACTCACAAACAGCTACACACACACATACTCACAAATGGATGAAAGTCATTTCATTAGATCTAGTCTAGTTTGGGGATCACATTAATAATATAAACATAAACATCCTTTGTGGGGTGCAGCATCTGGTATCCAGTCTTTCTACGAAATATTATATTTTTGTTTGTACATAGAAGCATTAAGATAGAGACAATGGGCCTGTATCACAAAGGATGATTTTTGGGTTAGCAAGATAACTGGGCCAAATGTATGTGAACAAAGATGAAGCCTATTTAAGATGGGGTACCTTAAATCCGAGATGTTATCAGGCTAAGCAAGAAATAGGGCTTCGTGATACAGGCCCTAGATTCTGGGAGGGTGAGATTGTGATGCCTCTCTCTAAAAAAATGTCATTATTGTGATCAACACATGCATATTTGTTTGTGGTGTGGGTGTTGATGTTTTTTGCATGTGTTTTGGCACAAATGCGTGTTGACATTCCAGCTGAGGACAGCCATGGTGAAAGGCCAAACCGGCTCTCTGTCCCTGGATGTGAGAGCCGCTGTGGAGAAGGGGGTGAGTGTGTGCCCTGGAGCTGCCCACCTCCTCCCCGTCAGGGCCGCCTACCCGCCATCGGGCAGCGTTAGCTAGCCCCGATGGAGGCACCTGGCATGGACCATCAGTGCCTCATTCATATAGAAATGATATAAAATCTCTGACAGAAGCTTTTCAATCCCTAAACTAGACTGCAGAAATCCAAAATACACACAGCCACATTGTCCCCCTCTTTCTTCTAACAGACGAGGGTCCTGTTCCTGAGAAATGACTATTTCTACACAACCATCAATGAAACACCATTCAGGTATGCGATCGTCAGATCCAGCGGTGGAGATGTGCACCCACGAATTGTTAGCTCATCCTGAAATAAGAAGTCGTCGTACTGGGAATTCCAGCCAGACGGCCTGTTTGCTGACAGCATGTGGACAGACTGTGTGCTCTAATCGCACAGCCTTGCACTAACAATCCGCTGACTTGCGTTGCTGTTCATTCCCTTCAAAGCCTGGGCATAGTCCTGACCCAGGGCCACGGGGAGTACATCTTTCAGGGGAACGTGTCCATAGAGGAAGGTACATGTCTACTCCCACACTTTCTGCTGCAGCCAGGTGATGTTGCCATCTATTTATGAATGAACTGAGGGCTAGAACACCACACAACATCAAGACAACCTACATTCCGGACTATATATTCCTTCTGCATGCTTTATTATTTATTCTCCTTTGGTGGCCACTGCACTTTATCCTCACACAAGGATAGTGGCCTCTTTTTAAACCACAGACTACATCAGTTGCATTGCATAAAAGTCGCATGAAAAAATGATGAATAGTTGTTTGGGTACGGTGATGATTTCATTTAAAATCAATATAACCATCAATCACTGTATAAACCGCATATGTCAAAATAATGCAGCAATATTTTAAGTTTAATGTAAGAGGTGGGGGGGGGGTGGTGGCTGGCCAACACACAGTACAGCTGAGACCTTCAGATTTACACAGGGGTATTAGGATGGCAAATAAGAGAATGAAATTGCTACATGGCTTCTGTCAACCAGTGATAGCACACTGATGCTACATTGGCAGAGAATTCACCTGCCAACCCTTGTTTTACTTTAGCTTTGACTCTGTCACTTCATTGTCTCCTTCCAATTCCCAAAGGCCTCCATGACCTGATGCAACCGGATGTCACCCTAGCTAATGAGTGGTAAGCTGGTCGTCACTATTCATTTGCTCATCCAAGATGGGTCCCCAAAGACATTATCAAATACACAGATGGACCAAAACATTATGACCACTCCGACGAGAAGCAAATAAGGTTGACTATCTTGTAAAAAAAGTGCATGTCAAAGTCTGGGACAGATAGCAAGGTAACATTCGGTACTCATAGTCGACGTATTGAATACAGAAGAATGGGCAGGGGTAAGTGACTTTGACATGGGCCAAATCATTATGGTCAAATGACTGGGTAAAAGCGCCTCTGTGAGATGACAAGGCTTATGGGGTGCTCACAGTCAGCTGTGGTGTGTACCTAATGAATGTGGTCCGAGGACGGAAAAATCACAGATCGATCCAAGATGTGCATGAAGGCCATCCTATCTGGAACAAACCAACAGTAGGGCTACTGTAATTCAAATGGCAGATAACTTTCATGATGACCATGAGAGTAATGTGTCACGACATACATTGCACCAATCCTTGTTGCATTTGTTGGTCCAACACATCCTACAGATGCTTGCCACCTACTTGTACATGATGCAACAGAAAACAAGATTAATTGAAGATTCACCGCATGCCCATTGCAGGCACATTTAACGGTAGACAGGGGTTAAATAAAACAGGGGTATGTATTCCATTGCCAGTAAATATTTGATCAGATTGTATTATGCCAGAATGCTTTTGCTTTTATTTTGTTCATCATATGGAGTAAAGCTTATCACCTGTGTCTTCTGTAGGACCTACTGTGAGACAGACATAGATCCACAACACCGCAAGTATTCCCAGCTACAAGCCGTCATCCGCTACCTAAACGGCGAGGAGCCTGAACTTGAATGTGAGCTGACCAACCGTGCTTCTCGCCCATGACCTTACAAGCCTGCTGCACTGTACATCACAAAATATTATCAACTGAAGGGTTTAACAGACGTGACTATATTCCTAGGCGATGAGGAACTGTTACAGGAAGTCCTTTTTGATGCCGTGGTAACAGCACCTTTGGAAGCTTATTGGACAGCACTACTACTCAACGAGTCTGGGTAATGTTGCAACTATTGTGCTTTTGTGTAATGCTTTTGAAAAATGAACTAGGTCTGTTTTGTCATGGTCCACTCTTCCTCCCCTAACCTAGAATGGATGAAGGCTTGGAGACAGCATTCCTGGGCACGCGAGCTGGACTCATGCGTGTCACCAGATACATTAGCGCTGAGGACAGAGTTGCAAAGTGAGTAATATTACATTCCAGTCGTAATGTAGGTTCACTAATGGGTCTGTCATATATTTAAGTTCCTTAAACTCGTACACTACTGCCCTAAATCTGATTTGTTGATCTGTGCCAGGTGGTGTGCAAGATTGGTTCTCAAGAGCCATCAGGCTTTCAAAAACACTTCATCTCCCCCTAATTAATACCAAATACTCAAATAAGAACTTACTACACACATAACTTCATAAAGCAAGCACAAGCTGAGCAGAAAAAAGTCCAGGCAGCTCTGACTGCTACGGTGTGAGATGTGACCATTCTGGATATAAACCCACGTGGTACCAACGATCAAAAATAAACAACATAAACACATCCGGGTCAAAAACGAGACCAATGGGAATAATCCTGAGCTTTTACCCTTTTGAAGAACACTGACTCTTTCCACAGTATGTTCAGCTACCCAGCTCAGTATTTTACTTAAAGTTTGCAGATTTTTTCTGTGAGCAGTGCAGTAAACTTCGAGTCCCTGCAGCCTACTTACAATCATGCTGCACATTCCCACATTTATCTCTCGTCCCTGTCTTCTCCAAGTGAGTCGGCTTGCCGCCCTGTCATTCCTGATTGCCAGCTGAGTGAGTCCCATCTGGCCTGCGTTTGTCTGCTCCCTATGGGGCTACTAATTACTTTCTCAGAAGTGAACATGTAGTGAAATCTAACCCTATATGGTCAATGGGGCCCTCAGCAGCCCATAAGCCTTACACCGTAAACCCCAGACACTGACTCACTGAGCCATAGGGGGACTCCAAAGAGTACGGCCTACAAGCAGATTTGCGGTTAAATTGAAGCCATATTAGGCACTTTGGATAAGTAGCAAATAATTATACTTATATAATAATAATCAGACACTGCCCCAAAGCACTGTGATCTTAGCTCTAGTTTCTTAACCAATGTTCCAACCAACATTCTGGTAATGTATAACTAGTGCAAAATTCTGGTAATGTATAACTAGTGCAAAATTCTGGTAATGTATAACTAGTGCATCATGTTAAATATGAGTAACAACTACTTACATTAGCCTTAGGCACATTAGTCTTAACGATATCACTCATATTAAGACACTGCCATTTATTAATGTGCTGATCTATTCACATTTCATCACATGTCTGCATTAATGTCCACCCATTAATGCCTCCACCCACAATGCAGCAGGGGCCCATCTGTGAAGCATGGAGGGTCCTGCATTAACGTCCACCCATTAATGCCTCCACCCACAATGCAGCAGGGGCCCATCTGTGAAGCATGGAGGGTCCTGCATTAACGTCC
>JAABNX020000070.1:23860939-23871559 GCA_015163995.2 Mormyrus lacerda
ACCCATTAATGCCTCCACCCACAATGCAGCAGGGGCCCACCTGTGAAGCACGTAGGATCCTCTCTTGTTTTTAAAAACGTGGACAAACGATGAAATATAAACAAACTGACGCTAAAGGCTCCACCCCTGGAGGAAGCTCCCTTCTTTGGCAGCTTTGATCTCAGTCAGCAAGTCCGTAATTAATTCCATGACTGTAGTACACATCACATGTGTAAACCTGCGATCCCTGAGCTTCCTGGATCAGTCTGGGTTTCAGTTTATTCATGGCCCAAGAAAAGGCCTCAAATTATTATGCATCATCCACTAATATTCTGTTAAAAAATAAAACAAAAAAGTCATTAAATGCTTGTAATTCCATTTATTGATATTATTCCATTTACTGTATATGCAGCCCAAGAAATTTATGTTTAACTGATCTTCATGTTGGTGTAAAACTGTGATGTTATACCTGTCAAAACCCATCACCCATACACCCATGCATTTTTTTCTCTTGACCACTAGCATACCTCATAGAACTAATCGATATCTCATCGACTTTTATAACTAATTAAATTAATTTCAGTAAACTGTGTCCTCCCCCACCCCAATTTATGCCTCTGCAGGAAGTTCCTCACCACCTCAGATAAGGAGAGCATCTTCACCATGGATCACTTTCCTCTGTGGTACCGGCGAGCCGCTGAGCATCCCCCGGGCAGCTTCCTGTACTACATTCCCAAGGAGGACACTAGAGGTACTGCCTTAGTCGCCATGGCAACAGCCGCAGTCTTCCTGTGCTGTGTATCACAGCAGGACAGCAAGCTATATTCTGTACTGTTTCAGCCCATAATATTATTATGCGTTGGCTGCTACGGTAATAACAAAGACAAGCTCAGCGTACAGATGCTGTAATACAAATTGCTTCATTCACCTTAAAGCTGAGGTTTAGAAATGCCACAATATTCACTGCATACCTGACCATCATGTTAACACATTGGGACCTGCTCTTCTCAGATGTTTTCAGGGACTATGAGTATGACTATAGCACCTCCCCCAGACTGGAGGACCTTGAGCAAGAGTACCAAGACGGTATTTACGGAGCATGCATACTGTCTATAGCATGTTTCCATATGGAGCCATGCTGTTTGGGTCATCACTGCATGTGCTCTCATAACTCTACTGCATGGATCAGCAGCTAAGCACCAAAGCTCCTTACAGAGTAGCTGCTCGTTTGCCTGCTGGTCGGATCCATGTTATGAAGGGAACACACAGCATGCTCAGGTGTGTCTGGAAGAAAGAGTGACCATTGTGGCTATCATCATACTTGTCTTTGTTTGAATTCAGTGGGATGTTCCTCTTTGGTGGCCTGTTGGACACTGTGGCTTTAGTGGGCTGGTCACTTTGGTATGCCTTCAAGCAGTAAGATGTTCCTGAAAAAGTTAATTTAGCAGACAGCCTCCAGGGCATCTGGGCAGGGCTGCAGGACTGAGATGCCACCTGACAGCGCAGTGACTCGATGCCCGCCATTGTATCGATCGCACCGTCTCGCGCTTTCCATAGCTTGGTGAAAAGTGATATGTTCAGCACATTTTAGAATCGGTTTCCCAGAGCATGGGAGGCGTGCCTGATTCACACTAGAACTTTCTCATAATTAGCTGCATCGTTTCTGACTCCCAAGGGTTCTGGGGAACAGCAGTCATTACGGTAATCAACAGTGAAAGGACACGTGCCGACTCACATTATTATATTCCAACAGACTAATTAAAAGGTCACTGAAGTTCTTGACATGAGCTTTAAGCGAGGAATTTGTTAGGCACCTCAGGACTCTTGGAAAACACTTGACAGGTAACATCTGCTGAGTCATAGTCATACTTGTGCTCCTAGATTTGAATGAATTAAGTGCTGAATGAGGATTTCTCAGTGACTGCTGAATGATTCCAAGCTCCAACACAAACCTCAGAGGGCGGCATGTGAACCGCATAACGACCACATGCATGTGGATTATGGCACGAGTCAAGCAGCTGTTGATTTGCATCTTCTTCTGACAGATGAGAACGTGGTTGTCGCCAGCACTGCTGTGACCGTGACCGTCAACAAGAAGATGGCCATTGCTGCAGGTAAGGCATCCAGTGGCACTGGTTCTGTTTGCTGCGCTGAGAGAGATGGGGCCTGAAACTGTTGTTGGCCATCTTGTGAGGCTGCTGTTGTCATGTTGTTGCTGAGCGGGGCAGGTGAGGTGTGTGTGTGGTCACCTGACAGGACGCGATGTTCCATGCTGACCGTGAGTATCGTTTGACTCTGCTGATCACTGTAAAGTGGCAACTGACCACCGCACTTACGAGAAGCTCAAGGGCAGTCCAGGAAAGCAGCATCTTTAAATGATCTTATTGTTTAAATGTCACTTAAAAGTCCCATCATTTAAATATGCGGCGCACTTTTAAAATTTAATTGCATCAGTTCAGAGTGAAAAGTACAACAAGCCCACATATAATTGTTCATAATTAGACGTTTGATAATTTAGAGGTCGACCATATGATTTGGGCTTGTGGATGGTTTATCTCAATGTTATATGAAACAGAAGCTGGATATGGTCTCGTCAAAGATTTATATACTGATTTTTTTTCTGTGATTTATAAAGTAAAAACAGTTTATACACACATTAGTTGCTATACCTTCCTATGTTATCCACTAATAGACCAGAATTTCAGCAGTATACTGTTTCATACTCTATTTCAGTGTATACCCCCACACTGCAGTAACCTTCCACTGAACATAAAAACTAGCCTGTCACTTTGTAATGAAAAAATATTTTCAACCAAGCAAATCATTTCAGATGCAGTGCAGACCCTGAGATGTGACTCACTTCTCGATTGGCTTGTCATTAGCACAGTCTTAATTTTGAGAGCGCCATGCTGAACTCCAAGAGAAGGTCAAAGAAGAGTCACAACGTGATGGAATTTTAAGCGATGTAAGCGTGTGCCCATCTCATCCCGTCATTAGACACACAGGGAAACTGGCTCTATAATGTTTTAGTTCACACTGTCTGTGACTCCTCTCTGTTAGGCTTCTGAAGGGAAAACTGAATTTAATTATTGGAGACCATGATAAGATTGTGACATGCCCTACATTTGTTTTATATTTAGTTACTCATTTGACACCCTTATGTTGTAACCAACATAAAATTATTACCTCTTGATACAGCTGGATGATTTATTTAAGCAAGGATCCTACAGCCCTTCTGGGACTTGAACCAACAACATCACCATGATCTTATCAACTGTAGTACCTGACAACCCTAGAAATGTTTCCACTACAAACAGTGACAATATTTGTATTCAGGTGTAAGGATTATTGTAAAACAAGCCTTTTAGTTGCGGTGTTAAAATACATGCTTACAGTTTGAACTATATATTAGATGCCATTCTGAGTATTGCAGTATTATTCTGCAAGTGACCTATAGGGGTATGATATATACTGGAATCCTACTTTCCAAGTACTGTTGACCATAGATAAATGCCATATCTTCTGTCCTCAGCTGAAGAATAAGGTATTTGTAGCATGTTTGAATGATGACCAATCTGCAGGGTGCTTCTTATTCCACACGGAAAATGCTCATTCTCTCTCTGGTAACTCGGCTGTGACAGCTACATGTTTGCTGGGTTTTATTAGGCAGGATATTCAACCACAGGCGCATAGAGGCTAATCTGTTCAGGTCGTCAAACTGGCTGCACTGACTGCCCTACATAAAGTGGTTGGATTACTATTGAGTCAATGGAGAGCCTAGAAAAACAATGAGGATGTCAAACAAAGGGGCTTTTCTCTAATTAATGCAGCATCAAAATGAAATTGGATACTGGATGAGGTTGCTGTTGACATCATTACATGTTAACACACTATACAGTTGTTTCTAGACACAGGAAATTAAGGAAATACATTCTTTATTAATTTCAACATATCTTGTTCCACAGCCCACAAATAGTATTTCAAACAAGCTGTAATCTTGAGCAAAAAATAAAGAGGCAATTTGTTTCATCCTGTATAACTTTGTTATAACATTTTTAGAAAAAATAACAGTAGATAAACCAATAAACCAACGATTAAATAAATACATGATTAAATAATGGTAATTAAAGGAGATGCACAGAGTCCGTTTCAGGGGGAACCTCTCTTTTGTCTAAAACCAAGAGAGCAGATTAAAAAAAAGAAGCTATCCATCTCCAACCAGCCACGCACCGTAAACCACATTTACTAAGTAATTTGATTTGGGCATGTTGTGACACTGAGTTTCCAGTAGGGGTCAACATTGATAGGTGTGGCAAGGAGGCATGAAACCTGTTATCACATTGATAACACTGAGAAACTCATTTAGGTCTGTGCTAGGTGCTCCCATCCTCAAACTTAAGTGTTTTTGCAGCAATCTATGCAACACTATAATTCTTTGGTCACTGCCAAATTCATTAAAGTCATGGGTATCTCTTGGTTTAAAACATTTTGTCTTACATGACTATTAAGTATTCTAGCATATTTAAAGTGCATCTATTGTCTCAAAAAAAGAGTTATTCCAAATTCAGGAATCATCCCCCTTCCCTGTACAGTTGTAGTCTGCAAATTCATCCTTGACCATGTTGCTATGGGGCAGACAGAAGGTTAGGCCAATTCAGCAACAGCTTTTATCTGCATTTTTCTCCTATGATTGTTTATGTCACAAGGCAAACAATACAATAACACTGGGATTAGCACAGAGTCACTGTCAGGTTTTATGTTATTCCATAAATTTTATACTATGTTTAATAAGATACCATTCAAAGTACTTCTACACGTTCAAGGTTAACTGGTAAATATATCTGTAGGATAAATTATGAAATAACAGCTGACACAAAGACACACTTCACAAAAACATAACACACTTCAGCTGTAGGAAGTTGCACAAGATATTCAACTGGCATTTTCTTTGGTTAAAAAAATCCAAATCAAGAAATGGTATATCAACAAAGTACTGATGAATTGGTACCACACATTAAGTTCTAATGTATGGAAGTCTTAAATCTTTAAATCTGGATATTGTTTTACATGTCACGTATGTATTAGATTAGTCTTTTGTCTTTAATAACATGCCACATATGCAAACTTTTGTTTCCCTAAACACTATCTGTTGTCTTGTTGTGTCATTCCCATCCGTTTCTGCAGGTGGCGCTGTAGGAACATAAGGGAACCTCTTTCCATTTTGAAAACCTAAAGTACACATATAGGATTTGTATGGTCTCCGATTCCTTTGTTTTCTGAAGGTCAGTTGTTTAATATGACCATACTACAGCACCACTGGGATAGTGAGTTAAAACTACCCCACTTCATAGTTATTTTCTAAAGTCAGAGGAAGCAGCTACTAACAGGTTAATTTTTAAGGAATTGTTTCCAGACCTATTGCTTCTATGCCAGTGAAATAAACCTCTTAGCACATCACAGTCTCACTAAGATATGAACCCTAGCACAGTCAGGATTAAGTGTGTTCTTATAAATTCTAATTTTTATAAACCACTGTTTTAATAACATTTTAAGACAACCCAACCTCCTGCAGTCCTGCACCTAGTCTGTCTTCAGGAGGTTCACAGATTTGCATAGCATGCAGGCAGCAGACAGAATGTCTTTTTGAAAAACTGTTCCAGATCCTACCACCCAAACAGGGGGAAAAAACAATTGTACTGGGGTGAGTTGAATAATTTACAGCCAAGGCCAGAGAAAATACTGAAATAAATACCTACAGTACCATATCCGTACCATTGCTTCCTTCAGCTGTCAGGTGGCAAGGGAGCCGTGTGTTTGTTATGTGTATTGTGTCGACGTGGCAGCTGGGGGTTGGGTGGTGCAGTGATGGTGATTGCTAGCTGATGAGTAGACAACCTGGGATGGGCGGAGAGGGGGGGGGGGGTAAGGTCCTCCCAGTGTGGATATGGTTTCTCCCAGGCTGAGAGCTTCTGTCATTCGGCCTGCTTTAAATACAGTGTGGAGCGACACAGCAGCGGAAGACTTTCTAATGGGGTGGCGTGTTAGGTGTGCCTTTGTAGATCTAGTGCAAACCAAGCTCCCATTGCAGTTCTGCTTGAGTCATTTTGGATGTGCACGCATAGGGAGTCTAGGAGAATGTCTAACACAGAATCAGGCAAACTCCTAAGATATGCTTCCCTTATCCAGTTCATCTCAGCAGGGTAACTGATACTTATGGACATAAATATTTGTCTGGATTTTGGGTACTGTTATGCCCCTTCCATTGGGGCAGTCCCTGTCAACGAGCTGTGCTACCGTAAAATATCCTGCCGGAACTCTGTTTAGGCTGAAGCAGCCATTACAACTGTCGTTCCAGGCTGTCTGTTCCTGTGATAGTGCTTCAAGTTATAAAGGGGTTGAACTGCAGGGATGCAGACAAAATGGGAAATGGATAATATCCACTGACAGACACGGATATCATTATGAAAAATACTCTATTAGAAAACCAAAACATGTTCCCTGCAGCTGACAAAACCACTGCTGTCCCGGTATACCCAGCGACTTCAAAACGGGTCTCATAGCAGCGAATGGTGTCAGATCCGGTCACGCCACTCCATCGAACGACACACGCGGAGAGTCTCCAGCAGCATGAGCGGATGCTAAGCGCGGTGCGCGTTCAGTGCAATGGCAGATGAGGAAACAAAGACAGACAGCCTAACAAAGTCTGTATGCCCGGACAGATTGACCGAATCTGTCTGCACGACGGCTGCAGCAGGAAGGATTAATTTTAAACCACAGCTGTCTCTCCTTTATCTGCCTATCAGGAGCTGTCGCTGATGATGTCACATGCCAAGCAGGCGGTCGTGTCCCCGCCATACTTCTACAGTGGACGGAAAAAGAACCCAGTATGTCCGTCCACTGAACTGAGGTCTAGGTTATCGCAGCTCTAAAACACACAAAACGAACAAACTGCATCCAGTTACACACTGTTAACATCGTTAACGTTACTCTATATCATTAGTTTTCTCTTGAGGAGATCTAACAGACTCTAAAAACAACTTTTACTGGGATTAATCATTCCTCCTAAACCAGATTTGGAAATTAAAGTTGACATGAGACTGCAACGCTACAGAAATAAAACAGGAAGGGAGTTTACATCACATGTTAAAGAGTAATGGTAGCATCCTATACAATACAGATATGGAGGGTAAGGATAGATGATATCGTTTATCGTTACGAATGTCACCGCAGAGAGACTCCAGGAGGGGAACACTGCAGTGCAATTGGATAAACGCAGGGAGTGCGTCAAGGAGCTGGTTACCTTCCCGGGTGTGAGAGCTGGTATTGGGTCAGAGCACGGGGATACGGGAGTGTCCGGCTACCCCCGTCATGATGCAGACTCAGCCAGAAGCAGGGAGGGGTGGAGGAGAGACCCTAACATCCTATATCTGTTAACTTTCCACCCAGAAAATTAGGGAAGCCCAGGAGCTTTGAGCGTAGAGACCAGGGCTGAAGCAAGGATGATGCTCTGCGGATTCCCCAAAACAGGATCCCAAGGAGTCTGTGTCTGACCCCTAGCTGGTTTCCCCCCAGTATTTGCAAAAGGTTCAGGGCTTTTTTTTGTGATAAAGGTTGGGAGGTGGGGGAGGTCAGCTCTGAAAACCCCCTCCCAAGTACAGAAGAGCAAGGAAAAGGGTGAGAAGCAGAGCTAGCCCGGCAAACCTGCCCCGGGGGTGGGTGGGGAATTAAACAAGAGAGACGAGAACGGATAGAAATTGTAGAGGCGGTCCTGCTTCTCTGGGCCGGCAGCTCCCGGTGAGGCCTCTCTATGCCACAGAGGAGATCTGCTTCTCTTCAGGGTCGGCGTCGCCCTCCCCATCGCCCATCAGCGGCTGCCTTTTCTTCAGCTCCCTCTGGTACTTTGCCATGAGTGACGCATAGATGCAGCCGTAGGCAGCCGCCGCCACCATCATGATGCATACAATGCCGCAGACGACACCGGCGATGACCACCGTGCCGATGGCCCGCCGTACACTTACGGGCCGGTACCGCTGCCGCACGCAGTCTGGAGCTGAGGCGTCCGCTGCTGGGGCGGGTGGTGGGCCTTCTGAAGGCGGGGTGATGGACGGGCTGGCAGCCCTGCTGCAGGGAGGAGTGTTCCCACCTCGAGAGCTACTGTTCTCATCTTCCAGTTGAAGGCAGTAGTTGAACATCTCCACCGGCACGCCACGGATGTCTCGCCCACGCAGGTCCTTGGGGAGGGTGCACTCCACGGCATCCACATGTCCACCTGCGACCGCCCCACAAAGGGAGGGAGAGGAAGAGAAAGGAAGCTCAGCACATATCAAACCATTTGTTTTTCTTACCTTAAGTTAAGAAACTTGGTGAGAAGTTTTTTATGAGTCACCAATAAGGGTTAAGACTTCGGTCTTAAGTGTGAATCCAGTGGCATGTTCCTGTAGGTGACGTCAGTGTAAACAGATGCTCAGTGTACCCGTGTAAATGCAGGACTGCCGCGGCTCATCTGCACGGGGCTGAGACTGCTGCCTCATCTGTTAGAGCCGCACGAACTGATGAAACTATTAGAAAATGGATGACAGGTAAAGGTCTACACCAAGGCCCTACATGCCCCCCCCCAGAATGTGGAGAGGAAGGGGTTAAAATGAAACGAGCGCAGAGTCCTTAGAGGGTGGTCGTTAGAGAAGTAGGCAGAGTGACAGTTTAGGGGGGAAAACAAAACTCAATGAGGCAGAAATGTGTTGTTTTTCCCTAAATGAGTAAAAAAACAAAAAAAGAACAGATGTGCTGAATGAATAAAGCGACAGATACGGCAGTGAGAATGCACACTCTAAACATGAACTCTGTTAACCCAATTACAGCTCAAAATGAGACAGTGATGAAAGGAACACCAGAGGCTATGCAGCAGAGCTGAGGGATAAAGGGGAAGCCCAGGGTGGAATATGAGGTCTGGCTAAGGACCTACGGTCAGCACCGTAACTTCAAACAGATACATGGTTTCACATGGCAGATGGCCCCTTTATCTTTTCATGTGTTTTTTCAAGAATTAATTCTACATGTGCAGCAGAGCAGGGGAGAGTTTAAACCTCTGACCTACACCTGAGAATGGAAGAAGCTACAGTAGCTGCAGATTAACAAAAACAAACTCTTCCATCTAAAGACTTTGCAGACAGGAATGTTAGCTGATAGCTGATATCATTAGGAATCCTAATTCAGCATTTCAGTGAACTCCATTGGCTTAGGGTTAGGCTTCAGTGCTGACCACAATAACATTTTTCTCTGTGGGCCCACCAGCATATCTCCCAATGCCTCTTGTTTTCTGCAGTCAATGGTGTCCTGTGCTTTTCTGGTGGATCGGTCTGTGAACCGTAGGAACTCGAGGAATGAGGCTGACCTGCCTTGCGCACAGAAGCAGCCAGTGCTGGGGGCTCACCTCTGTACAGGAGCCACTCTATCCAGTGCTTAAAGTCTCTCAAATTGCAGTCGCACTCCCAAGGGTTTCCACCCAGCTGTAGGTGCTGTAGGTTGGCCAGTGGCTCGAAGGCGGCTCTCTCCAATGCGTGCAGCCGGTTCCCAGCGAGCGACAGCCAGGTGAGGCTCTGCAGCTCGTCAAGCAGGCCCGGGGACACCGTGGACAGCCCGTTCAGGGACAGATCGAGCCGCCGGAGCTGGCCCAGGCCCCGCAGCAGCCCACGGTCCAACGACGTCAGGCTGTTGTTCCGTAACACCAGCTCCGTCAGGTTGCCCAGCTCACGGAAAAGGGTGGAGGGTAGCCCATCTAGGTAGTTGTTGGAAAGGTCCAGGTACTCCAGGGCGCTGTGGTTGGCGAAGGTCCCCGGTGCCAGTGACGCCAGGCGGTTGTTGGACAGCACGAGAGTGCGGATACCTGGCAGCAGGCCAAGAGCCGGCAGGGACACCAGGCCCCGCCCTCCACAGTCCACCTCAGTGCCATTGCAGGTACATACAGACGGGCAGCCACCGACCGCTCCCAGCTGGCCAGCCAGTGCCCCCAGCAGCCAGAGAAGAGCTATCGAGACAGAGGGGAGAGAGAGTGAGCATTGTGACTGGGCTGTTGAAGGTCACATGATTATTATTTTCTGCGTAGCTGTGGACAAAGACTGAGTTTTTGCTCTCAGCAACCTTTGCATGGGGATTTCTATTCTGAACCGATTTTTGAAGGGCGATTCGATTAAGACAAGGGCGGCCAAAAATAGAGCCAACGCCACGCTGTCTATTGCCTTATGCAACCCTGACGACTGCAGTCCGCCTTTGGCGCTGCCCAGATGCTGTGGCCCAGGAAACGTTGGCTGAGACCTCGAAAGGTCGGCTGGGGGGGTGGACTCTCCCTGGGGGGTGTGCAGCTCGACTCGCCGCTTACACTCCGCTGGACCTGAGTCACGCTGCATTGAGGCTGCTTTGCGTTGTTCATGATAAGAATGTACAATGCACACTAGGAGAGCCGCCGTGGCCAACGCAGCCCCCGTGCTGGGATCCGCAGTCAGCTTAGGACGGGGCGTTGCGTGCTGTGAGTATGGGCGTGTGGTGTGCTGGGGGGCGAGGGGGAGGGGGTGCTCCAAGGGGGCTAAATGGATGTTTCTGAAAGTACTTCACCAAGCCAAGCTTGATTCTACAGCAGAGGGTGTA
>JAABNX020000070.1:23871635-23903547 GCA_015163995.2 Mormyrus lacerda
CGTGACTCGGCAGTAGCCAGCATAAGGGGGGGAGGGAGGGCTTAGATATGCTCTATGTGGCTTCACTGGGACCACAGTTTTTCCTATCAGATGGAAAATCTGCTGGGATTCTCGGCGTCAACACGAAAGTCGGACTGCAGAAACGGCGATAGAGAGCCCAGTGTCAGACCTGGGTGACACATAGGCACCCCCCCGCAAGACAAGACATGTTGGTTCTCCCCCAAAACACAGGCAGTGACATTATTGTAGAGACCTTTAATTACCACAACCTGCATTTTCCGCTTTGTAGATTGCAGCCATAACTCATATGGACACTAGTTGCCCCCAGATTCATTCTCCTTTTAATAAAACAGGCCGGCAAAGCTCAGACACAACAGGTCTGAGAGGCGGATTAATAAACCATGAGATGGACTAATTAGCTGCTGGGCAATGTTCCGTAACAAGGATGATGAAACCCAAGTCTGTTTGCACCAATGGGACACAGGTTGCCCCAGACGTTGCCCTGTCAGTGCCCGGTAATTCAACGCGTGGAATCAGCCAGTGCTCCAGGGTGTCATTACAGGGGGCGTGTCTCACTCTCTTTCTCTTTTTTCCCTCTGACAATGGGGGCTTCTGGAGGATCAGACCCATAATGCCCTTGGGCAGACACCCAATCTCAGCACAGCAAGTGCCGAAAGCTTCTCGGGGCCGGTTATTGCCATTTCTCCCCAGAGGAGGGTGCCACAGAGGGGCTTCTCCAGAGGACGTGTCAGTGGTACAGGCAAACAGCGCAACACTGTGTAGATGGCTTTAGATAGTACTAGCCTGGTTTCGCGAGTGACGTGGCGAATGCGGATTGCCATCCCTGCGGTGGAAAAGGACCCGCTGTGGCCTGATATGCCTGCCGTTCAGGATGGGGGACTTCCTGTACGGATTTCCAGAGGGACCCTGTCGGCTTTTTAATGACAGAGGGGACTAGTGCTCCGTGGGTTAGATCTGAGGTGCTTTAGCTGTGAGGGGCCGACAAGAAATTTGCTCGCTCTACTTCGCAGTGTTTATCTTCCCCCCCCCACTGCTGCATCTCTATTTAAAGTGCTCCAGTGGAAGAACATCAGGGGCTGGGAGAGGGGCGGTGGGCAGGCGGGAGAGAGGGCTGCCGGGGCACCTGAAATGACTTGGATCCGCGGTCGTTGTGTCCTCTTACGTTGGTGACAAATATGGCCCGTTTTGAGCAGCTTCATTACCCACTCAGGGAGGAGCGAGTGTGAGTCATGTGGCTGACACGGACGGCATAACCGCAAGGGCTGGCCCAAAGTGTCCACGCTCGGCTCGCCGATTCAAAGGCAGCACCGCCAAACGCCTCCTCAAATCACCCGTTCTTTAATTATCCTCATCCACTGGCCATCGTCAAAGAGATTAGAGGCATTAAGGAAGTGACAGTTTTAGGGAAACTGCCTTTCTATGTATGTGTGTGTATGTGTGGGTCAAATATACATTACCAAATGTCCCCACGATGTCATTAAAAGCTGTTATTTTGACGTTATGGGGAAATTCAGCTTTATAAAAATCTGTGACTGCAATCAAGAAACTAAAAATGCCAAAATGCTTGTATTTTGTTTGGTTATTTATGGTTAAGGTTAGAGCTGGGTAGGGGTTAAGGTTGTCACTGTTGAGATTACAGCTTTGCACATAGAACAGTCCCCACAAAGATATGAATATAGGTCTGTGTGTCTGTCTGTCTGTCTGTTGGGGGAAGACAGAGAGGCTGGGAAACAGTCGGAGTGCATTTATGGCCAGGTATCGTTGAAAACAAATATTAAAATCCCGAAATACTGTGATATTGGAAAGCAGGAAAACAGATTAATAGTTTTTGTATGGTATATTTAATCTCAAAGCCTTCTGTTTTTAGAAAGCATTGAGAAGAAGGTGTTATTAACATAGCAGCTCTAGTTCGTAAGTTAATTATACCTTTGATAAGGGTGCAGAAATGTGCTACTGAGTGTAGTACGGCAGGCTTCCACTGCAGGTCCTTCAAGGGCTCTGCCTGCCACTAGATTCTCAGGCTCTTTAATATTCCGCCTGTCCCTTATTGCTTTAGCATTTAACTATTAATGGGTCTGTTATAGTTCTTCTTTGTTTAATTTCACAATGCTGCCTTCCTCTCGGAGTCCTCAGAAAGGAGCAGGAAGCTTCCAGTGTGTCTCACCACGAATGTGCTCTTACCCACGCTCTGCGATTGATCGGCGGCTCTCTGAGGCGCTGACGGACTCCCGGTGCCCAGGGGGCCGCCTCACATGTGTGTGAGCATGTGCCGAGTGCGGAAGCCGTCTGACGGGCGCGCAGCGAGGCTCATGGGACACGCATGTGTGGTGGGCGGGAAGCACGCCCCAGCCAGCACCGAATGGGCCTTTTGCCGCCGTGACGCCATTCAGGTCCCTGCGGTAAATGTGCTTGCTATGCTCACACTTTCACAGAGAACAGTGAGCAAGCAGGGTGATGTCTCAACACCATTTTCACATGGCAGGGCGTTAAAAGGCATCTGCAAGCACTCACGTGACGGCATGTGCTTTGTATGTGTTTGTGCACACAAATGCACCCCTGTATACTGAAAATACCCATTACATTTACATCATGACACCATGACAGCATGGTGATGTGAAAAATTAAATACCGCCTAAGTTTACTACCTACTTGGCTTTTCTGCCAAAGGACTCACAGGTTCATACGTTAAGATACTTATGCAGTTTATATGTGTAATCTGTGTGTACATGTACATACGTATGGTGCTGCGATAGCAGAGCTCAGGGCTTTAAAAGGCAGAGAAAGGGGGCAGGGTTAGGGTGTATGGAGTCAGGTGTGGCTCATCCAAGGACCCATATGTGTGGGGGATCGGGGACCGGGGGGGGTGAGTACATAAACATCTCACAGGATCACAAGCAACCACGGCTTTTCTGCATCCGCACTTGATGAGCGGTCGTCCGGTCTTTCAGATTTACGCCTCTCCTAGCTTCCCGATTCACACATCAACACTGTGGGTGTGCCACTGTCGTGCCCAAAACCTGCCCCTGCCAACTCCTGACTCCTGGCATCCCTATGCGCAGGTTCTGTTAGGTAAATGACCTTCAAATAAAAAGTAAAACGGATTCTGTAGTGTAGCAAGTTCTGAGGTCTTTACAGATTGCTCATAATTTAACCTTGATGACAGAGCTGCGTAAATAATCGTATTGTTTGTTAAACTGAAAAGACAGGGTTAGGCAGGGACATTTTCTAGCTGAGAGACAACTAACTCTCCATACCTGTTTTGGTCTTTTGAAATACATTCTTTAGAAGCCTGAAGAAGCATTTAGGGATCAAGAAAATGGTGCCAAGATTGAAATGTTACAAATAAATGGTTCTTAATTTATAAAAATATGCTCCAGGGCTGAATGGCAGAGACACACCCAGCCATACTGCGGAACTGACTCGGCTGACTTGTTGGCACGGCCTACATAGGCGCTGAAAGAATAATTGTGTCCCGTAAGACGAGTGGCTCTTAAAGCTGGACAGGCAGATCAGCACCTGCTTGTAACAAAATCTGGTGACTCTGGTTAGAGGGCCAATAAGGCCTTCAGAGAGGTAAATCTTGGGTTGATGAGCGGCCTTGGCTTTTCACACGCTCACCCTGATGCCCTGAGTTTATATAGCCTGCTGGATGGCAAATCAATGAGAAGCTACAAAATCACAAGCTAGGCTCACGGTACTGCAAGGAATTTAACAGCCGCTCTTTATCAGCTGAAATAGAGGTCCACAGCGTTAAGCCAGGAGACTGGAATTTGGAAGGCGAAATCATCTCACTGTCAAGGACCACTCTCTACCAGAATGGCTCAGCATTGACGCCATTCGCTGTGAATTGCCCCTCTTCTGCACTGCTTCACACAGGAGCTCGGTGTTAAATGATTTATATGCTTTAGCTGATAGCAGATGCATTACCCTGAAGCTTACCGAGTTTACGTAACATTTAATTTATATATTTCTTTACTTAGCGCTCTATGGACACTTAAATCTATGGACACTTAAGTCTTTTGGACAAGGACAACTGTCCTGCTGTGAGTTTCACCTGTCACAAATCCAGCCGTTTAACCACTATGCCACCTCTGCCGCTGAGCACTGCAGAACACTTACCGGGGCTGCTCTCTGTCGCCCTCCCCTGGCGACTCTGGTAGGGCCGGGTGAAGAGGCGCATTTCAGTCCTTCCTGCTTGGCTCCTTCTCTAATGTAGCTGTGGCATCTGGCTGTCACTGCTCCTTGGCACGCCCGCGTCCCGAGAAGGGGACGGGCCAGTCAGGCAGCAGATCTGGTGTGCCCTGTTTGAAGGATAAAGGACACAATAAGAACATGACACCATCGTCATTTACGACGCGATCGTCATTTTCAGGCTGTGTATTCTGGGTTCAGCTTCCTCCTCGTTTGGTGTTCCAGTACAACTGGGCTGAGTCCTGCTGTGAGCTCCCTCATTAGTTGCTGAGGGGGTGATTAAACTGGTACACACCAGTCGGCAGACACCCACAAACACACGTGGATACACACACAGAGGCACACTGGCACATATTGTAAGTCTGTCGGAAACAGGAGGAATAGCATTTGAAAAATAGCATGATGAATAACACATCATCGTGTTTCCTGGCAATACATGTATAACGCACTCCTCCAATGTGCACGTGCACACCCAAACACACGTATGTGGACTGTCGTGTGCAGTGCCTGTCTATTACCTTATAGATCACTGTGAGCTGTGTACAGTGGTGTGGGGGGAGCAGTCAGGTGGGAAAACGGACATGCTCTCCTCCGTGTCACACAAATGGACAGCAGGATGCAGTGCTGGCTGCTCCTCTCCCATGATCCTAACACGTCTGATCAAGGTCCCTGTGGGTCAGCTTAAGATCAGACCTTCGCTGACTTGAAGCTGGATGACTGGTGGCTAGGGGCAGTGCAGTTCCGTTTGCTGATGAGCTTGCTGGCTTTTTGTGTGTGTGTGTGTGTGTGTGTGTGTAAGAGCAAGGGAAAGCCATAGTTTATTTCAGCGCGGGCTTGCTGCGAGGAGGCACTCCATGCCAGAGACTTCCCTGCCAATTTGAGGGACGAACCAATATGGGCTGAGCAGCCGTATTCCTCACCTTTATCACCACATCAGACGGGCTCAACATGCACTCTTCACCCTGTCCCCTGTGGCTTCCTGCAATCCACCCCCCCATCCATGCCGTGTGCAGACATGCTGGTCACCAGGAGAGGCCATCAGAGTCTGGCCTGCCGGAGGTACCCACTGAGCATTATTGAGGTGGAAGTTTCCTCACTATCTTCCCTGTACTCGTCAAAGCTCAGCTTAACCAAAGAACCAATCACGGAGCATCTCCTAAAGGTACCGCTGCCAAGAACAAGGAGGGCAGCAGGCCAGGCCTAGATAGTAACTTATAACTTGTCAGGTTCAGGCTAACCTGAGGGCCCATCGCAGGGCAGGTTCCCTGTGCCAGAAGCTTGTGTAGGAGGACAGTACAGAGGCAAAGGACTTCCTGTCTTGTGGGTTTTATTTATCAAACCCCGTGTCCCCTTTGGGAAAAAGAAGTGGCAATGCGGCATTACAAGCTGGGAGATGTGTACAGTGACATCCGCTCTCACACACTAGTCACGGCGCAGCAAACGGGAATGGAACCTGGCGCTCACCGTGAGGCAAGGCCTGGGAGGGTACGATGCATGCAGCCGCTGGCTATTTATGCTGAGTGCCATCCTGCTCAGCCTTGCCTCATATGGGCATTTGCAAGGCTCCCTGGTGCACCATCACCATCACCGAGGGGGGACAAGGGAGAAGGAAAAGACGCTAAGGCCGCACTAGCAACTTCTGTCAGCATCACCCTGCAATATCTTGCTTATGTTTATATGGTAGGAGACCTACTGTAACCTGGCACATCCCTGGTTAAGCTTGGGAATAAGAGCGTGCCAGCAGCACCCTCCCTGTGAAAAAAATCAGCCCTTTGTCCCCCTGGGCTGAATCCTCTGCTGAGTGGTTGGTCCAGCCTGTTGCCTGTAGCCAGAGTGTTCTCCTCTGGCGGTCTCGCTCCCACCGCTGCTGCATTCCCCTTTTGCTAGTGGCTTTTGTAGTGATTCATCCCCCTTCATTGTCCTCTTTTTCCCAGAAGCGGATGAGTGAAATCTGCTGTCACCTCACACGCTGCCAGTGCTCGTCCTTTGCTGAGCGGCTCGCTCTCCTCCTCTTCACGGCCTTCGCCGGCTTTTGTCGTGCTTTGTTTGGGGCGTACTGCTGCGGCCGGTTAATTCAATTTCACAGATTAAGTACAGTGAGAGAATGGCTCAACGTTACTGATACCTAGGATTAGTGACCCAGCTTTGTTTTCCCAACAGCAACGGTATAGAAAAACACCACATTTACCCGAGTCCTTCTCAATGTGATTGGCCAAGAACTGACTGGCTCACACACAGGGAACAATCCCAGAATCCTTTGCCCAGCCCCTTCTGTGTCACCCACTCAGAACACTGTTCACCTCCAATGGACACAAATACTCTGGTGTCACATAAATACAGCACTGCCAATGTCATAGGCATGCTAGGGATTGGTGTAGATCCCCCCCCCACCACCACCACTTTGCTGTTTTTAATCCCCTCTGAACAAAATGCTGGTCCGCAAATAGAGTGTCCACATGACACAAGCACACATCTCCACACAATAAGCCCATCCACATCCATAAAGGCATAAACACACACACATACGACACACACACTTATGCTCTTGCAACGAACAGCACTCCCTGCTTCCGCTTCAATGCACAGTCAAGCATGCACACCTCAGGTTCTCAGGTTGCGTCTGCTCTGTGTGTATGACAAACATATACCAATGCGGATGCACGTGGTTGACAGTAGGAAGGGACAGACATCAACCATGCATAATTCCACTTTCCCTGCATAAAAACACAGCAGAAATCAATGTCCTCCAGTGATGCACCTTTTCCAATGCTAACCTATGCTAACCGGGACTCACCCGTTTAACTTGACTTGCTGATTGTATACCTTGCCTTGTCTCAATTTTTAGAATATTAGTGACACACACAGGTGAAGAAACAGGCATGATTACCTTCTAGCTGCAGTGAGGAGGTACTGAGTTAAAAATAAGAGGAGAACAAAAGCACTAGGCCCTGTAACATCAATAATTGAGAGCATCCTTCTTCACAAAGGGAGGCCAGGGCTAGAACAGAGCAGAGGCATGCAACAGTGTGAGTGTGAGTGTGTGTGTGTGTGTGTGTGCGTGTGCGTGTGCACGCGCGTGCGTGGTGTCAGCCCCAGATGAGATCCAAAAGATGCACTGTAACACCCCCCACCCCAACACAGCAGATGCCAAGTCCAGCTCTGCAGGAAGTAGGATGGTATATTGTACTGTTGTTTTTTTTTTTTTTTTTTTTTTTGGAAGAGACACACTGAGATGGGTGTGTGCGCCATTTCTTACAGTAAGAGCTGATGCCTTAGAGCATAGGGGCAAAATGAGCAAATTATTTACATTCGGATTCAGGTCAACGTTTTTGATCTGTCAAGGATCGGTCCTTTGGGTGTTCCAACTGTGAATCACATGCCTCCGTATCGCAGTGCCGAAACACACACATACAGGCACACGTCTCTTGCTTACTGGCACACATGCATGCACACACACACACATGCTTAGAAACACAGGCATATATAAGAATGCAAAATGTCTTTCACACACAGATGAACAAATGAATACAAAATACAATCCTCCGTATATCTCTTATATAAACACACAACCACCTTTTGCTTTGAGTCTATTTCAGAAACCTTACATGATAGACTCTCTCCCACTCGTACACACACATAACGGCATCACCCGTCTATAATCACATTTCCCTCCTGCTTATATTAGATGACAGCAATTTGCCTGATAATCACACAATAAAACGTCATAAATCTATTTCATATTATTTCTGTTTGATATCTGCCAATCTACCAAAGACAAATCAGTCAATGGCAACAGTCATTAAGATTTATTTGTGTTCGACCATTTATCCGGTGTAACAATGAATTTGACATATTTGTGGCTCTATACGGCTTTTACTTTTACTTTTTACTTTGGAGGGTCCAGTGAGACCGTCTGCCTTCCAGCTAAATACCTTTACACTTAACGGCACCGAAGAGACTAGGGAGCCGAACGGGCAGGGACTCTAACGCACTCACCGTCGTCCGATATCGCAATCAACAGCCGCCGTATTAGTCCACCAAGACAAAGAAAATGGAAGGGGAAAATGACAAGCAAAACAAAAATCAAGTTTAATAATCCTCTCGGTCTAAATGGCAGGAAAGCTTCTTGCTGTCAACCACAAAAAAACATGTCGATTTAGATAGGCAAACTTGACAGTACGGAGTACGATTTGCGTCCAAGTTAAATCCTCCAAATTACAAATATTGGTTGCCAGGAGCGTCGGCAGAATGGTTTTCTCAGTCTTCTCCCAATGCCTCCCCAGCCCGGTCCCAGCGGCAGTTTCCAGTCATCCGCTCCGGCGGCTCACGGCAGTGCTGAGCGCGGTAGCGCCGCGTGATCCGTCTCGCGCTGCTCTCTGCTGCTGCGTTTGTGATTCCAGCGCTTCACATGCACGCGGGAGGCTGCGTGCGTGCGTGTGTGCGCCAGTGAGTGCGTGCGCCTGTGTCTCTGTGTTAATGTATGTGTGTTTTCCTCGGGCTATCTGTGACGGCGAGCCTGCGCCGTGTGTGCTGAGGTTGTCATCCGTTTGCATGTGCACTCAAGCATGTTGCATATGCACGTCGGTGTGTGTGTGCGCGCGTGTGCGTGAGTGTGAGGCTTCACTGGTCAGAGATAGTAATGTTGGAGGAAGCTGCTGTCTGAGCCCATAAACTGAGAGGGAGATAGAGAGAGTGGGAGGGGGAGATCAGCTGATACAGCTCAGGACCTCACAGAGAAAGAGATGCTCCCATGGAATAGGCTGCCCAAAAGAGTATTTCCCCCTGTCTTTTTCACTCTCTCTCACTCATTCGTTCAAACAGACGGACAAAAGCGGGCCGTTTTGCCATTGTGTTTTTTTTTCTCTGTTCCTACCTCAGCAGGATAGCTTTGCTTTGGGAGGGGTGAGAAGGTTGACTGTTCATGTTGAAGTGAGAGAGAGTGTGTCATTGAGGAGAAGTGGGATGTGCTTTAACCATCGGCTCACTGTATCCCTGCTCTCCAGGGTAGGAGGAAGCGACAGACAGAGAAGAGAGACAAGGAATGGAGTAATCTCCATCCTAGAAACAAAAGCACGCGGAGTGTTGCGTTAGGGAACAAAAGAAAACTGAGCGGGGGCATGATGTTTAGAAATGAGAGCTATTAATTTGTGTGCCACTGATACCGGAGCTACATACAGCAGGACACTGTGCTTGGGTCTGGTGCCGGAAAGCTTTGGATGGAGCCTTAGATACTAGCCATTGTTGTACCTTAGTCTTTTAATAGCTTTTGCTGTTGTCACTGTTCAGTGGCTCAATAAATTATTTAATCAAAAATCTATGTAGAGAGTTCAGTTCTACATTTTTACTCATTAACCTGATGGAAAATTTTTACTGATGCTCCCTAAGTATGTTGAAAGGCATTTAACACAACCACATACCTAGAGAACTTAGCTAGCAGCATGCCAGTCATAAGCATGTTTTCTTAACCACTTCTATTTTTTATCAATAGCCAATTATTTACCTTTTTCATGCATTTTGCCAGCGAACTTTCTACATTTTTCACCACAGTAGTAGACGTATTTTTCTGGGATAATAAAAGTATCCTATTTCTGATTTTGAATCTACCTCTCAAAGCATTCTCTGCTTTGTTATTTCACTGTGCACGAGGCGTACACGTTTTGTCACAAGGATGAATGCATAAGCTTTGCACCGGAATGTACAATGAACATATAAAGGGTTAAAAACCAGGGAGGAGTCTGCTTCAGCCGTATAGCTGTCTCACCAAGCATCCTGAATGCGATCAGGATGCAAATAGCCTCGTTGCAGGACACAACGAGGATCCACAGTCTGCGGGGATCCACTATTCCACTGCAACTAAAATGTGATTCTGAGCCTGTTTTTCCAGCTTGGCTGAGACATGCTCTGGCAATTTTCCTTAGTATTCCCCTCAAATTATAGGCTCAGATGGAGTGTAGTGTTGCTTACTGGGGGCTGCTGTATTCTTCCATGTTGAGTTCCAGTATGACAGGGATTTTCACCATTGAGTTATGCATCTGCTGCTACCTGTAAGTTTATCTTAATAAAATAAGCTCAAAGTGAAATGATTTCTACTTTAACTGTAATTACTTTGATAGTGAGTTTCAGGATGCTCTCAGTCAGTATCCAACTAGTCCCAGATCAGCTCTGTTCCAATTAAAGGGTAGGTACCGTTGCTTTGCATGACTGCATTCCAAACACCCATCTAGTCCTTCAAGAGAGGTGAAGGCATAATAATAACCATTAACCATTCTCAAAAAAAGCCTCTTGTGCATTTCATGTGTGAATATACAAAAGATTTTGAACCTATGAGATTTTATTGAAATTGTGTTGCGAAAAGGTAATGATTCACCATCTTCAGTTACATTTCATCTAGGTTTACTTTGCAGTACAGATGACATGCAGGTTTTGAATGGCTGCTTAGAAAGACAATGAGGTGAATGAAAAGAATTTTCTTCGGCTTCAAAAAGGATTTTCATGTCACCCTGACTGGTTTGACTAATTTTCTGAGTCTTGCATGTGGCTTTGGAGCCATGCTGTTGTGGCGCCCTCTTCATCATCGCTCTTCATACAGTTCGTCATTGAGCAGGGAAGCCTGCTTAATTTGACTGTTTCAGGCCTGGTTTGGGCTGGCTTACTAGTCAGAGCAGTTGACTGGGAAGCTCCACCCCCTGCATCCCCAGGCAGACGACACTGTGGATGAATCACGTACCGTCTATGTTTGTACACACCATATAATCAGTTTACTGCCAACCCAACATCCGCTCATTGACACAAGCAGCAGTGGATCCTTAATGACTGCCTCAGCAGCCTGTTAGGCTACATTGTCTGAGCCTGGCAAATAGATTACAGTCATCGCCTAATAAGCACTGCATTTTCATGTTAATAGTCAATGATATCCTTTACTTCTCCATCTTTCATTTCTATTCAAACATCCCACTGATCCATAACCAGTTTAAATCATATTTACTGGAACTATAATTAAGGACAATGCACGAATTACCATAGGTGCTAGTTTAGTGCCTTGAGGAACACCACCCACTATTCCACTTGTACTGTGTTAATCCTATTTTTCTTTGTTTTTCTGCTAGTTTGGCTTATTTTCCATCCTACTTTTATTTTAACATCAAATATTTGTTTATTTTTTTCTCACTAAGTCTGCCTGTTTTCCATGTGTCAGTTTTTGCATCCTGTCATTGTCCCTTGCAGCGGAAAGCAATACAGATTCCTTCGTTTTGCCATAAATATTAGTGCTCTAATGACAGTGCAGTGTGAGAAGCTCCAGCAGCACGTGGGTCTCCTGACAGGTTTTTTTATAGTTGCCGCAGTTTCTCGTCATCTGACAAGGTTTTGCTCTCCTTATAAAATCCTATTAATCATCAGGTTCTGCAAATTACTGCTTTTTAAATAAAAATTATAAATTTGCAAGTACAGCCCCAAGTTATATGGCCACACTCTGTCCCTGAAGAAAGCTGGATATTTTTTTATGTATGCTTTCTTAAGGTACAGTAATTGCTATGATGAACTACCTCTTCCTTCAGTTTAAATGTCAGTACACAAAAAGCATACAATTTAAGAGCACTGGGTAAAAAAAGACATGGAAGACGTTGCTCATTTATCTTTCTCCTAAAGAGAAAGCAATTGTGACACCGCAGTGCGAGAAAATCATTATATATTTGGCTGACTGATGGCCGAGAAAAACAGATTAAAGTTTAACGTGCCACATAATGCCCATGGTTTTAGCCTTGTGTCCTGGCCAATTAACCATGATGGACTGCAGTACGCCAGCCATAAAGCTGGACTTTATGCGGAGTATGTGGCCGCGCAAAAGGATTTCTAATAATATATATGTTAAATAAGACACAGTGATATATATATGTGTGCATACAAAGCCAGCTTGTGAGCAATACTTCAGTATTCCATTAAAGACCAAACAGAATTGCGTCACGCATCCACAGCTAAGCTACCAATGCAGCTCTGCCGTTGATGTTGATGCACAGCACGAGATCACGTTTTTATGTCACCTGAGGCATTTCCAGATTCCAGATTCCAGATTCCCCCCCCCCCCAAAACCTCACCTCCCGGAGCCCTGTCTCTGTAGTCCGGCTTGCCATTTTACCGTAACCGAGTCTTTCACTGGCAGGTCAAGTGCTGGGTAGCCGGCTGTGTGAGTCTGCGCAGAATTTTAATTCGGTGAGCGGGGCCCTCCATGTACCCGACCCGCTCTGTGTGCAGGGAGCACGACTTTCCTCGTCCAGTAAATATTGCTCCCTGTGCCTGAATTGGTCATCCTTAAATTGTGTCTATATGCTGTCTGCGTGCTGCATGTCTCCAATCTGTATGCATTTGTGTGTGAGGGCAACCATAAGTGAGCAACTGCATGTATTTGAGTGTGTCTGTGTGGCTAGCTTATTAGGTACACCTGCTTGCTTACCCAAACAGCCTGCTCCTCCAGACAGCCAATCATGTGGCTAAATACACACAGCAGAGGTCCACTTCCTGTTTGGATAATCATCAGAATGCAAAGATGTGTGATCTAAGAGATCTTGAATGTGGTTTGATAGTTGGTGCCAGACATGGTGGTTCAGGGCATCTCATAAACAGCCTCCCTTCTGAGATTTTCACACATTACAGTGTCTCGAGTTCACAGAGGATGATTTGGTGAACAAAAACAAACGACCAGTCCATCTCATTTTGGTCACCAAAAACACCTTGTTAAAGATGGCAAAGGAGAATGGCCAGACTCATTAAAACAACAGGAAAGCAACAAGTGCGAACAGCTCAGTAAAACAGTGGTGTACAAAGGCATCTCAGAATGATTCTGGAGACAAAAGGGGGTCCTGCCGTGCACTAGCTAGGTGTATCTAATAAAGTGGTCCACCTAACTAGTACATTGTACATGTACATGGGTGTGTGCGTGTATGCAGATGAGTGGGTGAACTGCACCCAGGATTCTGGTACCTCTGAACCTCTTGTGGGCGATCGGAGTGGGTCTTTGTCTTTCTTTTATCAGAAATAAAATCTGAAGCATTCTTCAAAAGTGACTAAGATTGCGTGGGCATAGAAACCTGATTTACTTACATATCTCTTTGCAGAATACATTTCCTGTGCAAATAAAACTGTGGACCTTCACTGATTTAATAAAACAATACTGGAATATTATTGGAAGAAAACGAAGGGCAGCATTCAGCGATTGCTCAAAAATGCTTATGCACTTCAAAGGCATGACGAAAGGCGTGACGTAGAGGACTGTGGTCAAGGACTGTGTTCTTCATGACGAGTCATTTTAGACCAGCCATCTTTAATGACTTTTTTTTTTTACTGTTATATTATGACAGCTGATGAGCTGATTAAACTGTCTACTCTCATGCAGGTTTGAGTAATTTAAGAAGTGAACATTCTGGAGATCTGATCAATGTCTTTCTGTTAAATTTTAATGTGTCTTTTGCATCTAAAGCTCATTCAATTCTAGATGAATAATTGAGGCCAGTAAACCGAAGCCTTGGACTGTGTGATGTTTTCCATGCTGCCGTATAATGAGAGCAGTAATGAGCTTCAGTTTTATTGGCCTGTCCAATCAAAGATCTTAAAATGGTTATCCTGCTTTGGGGGGCGGGGGAGGGGGAAGGTTCAAGACAGGTTGGCATTATCTGTCCTTCAACTGCTTATCCTGCTCAGGGTTATGAAGGGGCTGGGAACCTCTCCAAAGGAACACATGGCACAAGATGGGGGAACACCCTGGTACTGATGTCAGTACATGCAGTAATGTATATGCTATTCTTAACATCACCCAAGGTACTTACACAGGGGTCTCTCTGACACGTGCAAAGCACAGTAATGACAGGGAATGAGTGCTTGACTGTGCACAAAGCCACTGTGTTCTCTGGAGTCCGCTCGCACACGTGCGGTGCCAAAAGGGTGCTCGAGGCTGCCATGGCAACATATGACACCATCCATTAGAATGCCTGCATTCTCGGGTGTTCTCCCAGAACGCAGGTGGTGAGGTGGACACCAGTGGGGTTAGCGTCTGTACAAGAGTGTCACATGGCTGTCTGCTGCTCTAGAGGTGATGTCAGACGAGGTACAGATATTTGCCTTTGTTTCCAGAGCAACAGGAAGAAAGAGGCAGAGATGTAGCAGGGCTGTGGCACATTAGGCACGTAGACCTTCCTGATTAGTGGTACTGGTGGTACAAGGTGGTTCCAAACCCATCCACTAAGTGTGGCAGCACGTGAACGGTGAGCATGACTCCGTGGCGGTTAAACAAAGGATTGTTTCCTCTCCGCAGTTTCCAATCACACAAATTATACCGTCGCACTGTGGAGCACAGTGAATAACACTGAGGTAAATCTGTCTGTTCTGTCACCCTGTCAAGACAGAAATGTGTCGCTTGTAAAAACTTGAGGAACGACCAAGGGCAATTTGGACTGACCCTGCAAGCTGAGAGAGACACCGCAAGGCTGAACAGATTGCTCGTACGAGCAAGACGGACTTCTGAGCACGCAGCCTTTAAAAGTCACTTATTGTTATGGGTGGCTGGGGAAGCAGCAGGCTTTGTGTAATGCAGGAAACGCAAGGTGGGACATCACTGCGAAAGGCACAAGTCGCAGTTTCCCAGCTGGAGCGCTGTGCATGTGAGAGAAAGCGTGCGCATGTGTGTGTGTGTGTGTGTGTGTGTGTGTGTGAGAGAGAGTGATTGAGCTAAGCCATTAGTATAGATGGATGCTGGATGCACCCAGCCAGTCCATGTCCAGGCACATCCCTTGCCTCAGGTGCGAGCAGGGAGGTCATGTATTCCACATACCGATTTAGGGGAAAGAACAAGCATCTCCATTTCAGAACCGCATTCAGGTTGATGGGCTGCTGGTTCACAATGAGAAGGTGTCACTAATTAAAGTTCCGGTGTATAGTGCCATGTGCACTCCAGGTAGTGGCATGGAAACAACGATTTGGAAAGCCCTCAGCTGCTAGGCCACCAGCCCCAGGAGAATTGAGGCACCCCGTTTCCGTTTTCTTCCAGTGCTCTCCTTGTGCACCCAATTACAGCCTGAACTCTGGAGGAGGTGCACCAGCCTGGTCTGAGGGACCGCTCAAAGTGTGACAGAGTGCTGGAAGAGGGAAAACCGGCTGTGCCGTGTGGCAGACAGGTCTCTCCGGGGGAATCTTCCATTGAGAAAACCCCACCCCTCCTCCCCCCGGCAAGCAGCACTAATGACTCCAGTAACTGAATGTTATACACATGGGTGTTTTACATTGTTAAGCAAGATTCCATGACCTGTCACCTGGACTTTAAATACACGTGAAAGGTGAAAAGGTAATGACGTTTTGTCAGTTTTCTGGAGGTGTTGTTGGATATCTCCAGGTCAAACATCATTGCACAGGCACAACTGGTGCTTTTAAAAGCTTTTTTGTTTCTGGAGACACGTTTGCCAAGAGTCACTGTTCTTAATTTTGATCCCTTACCAATAAACACACAAGTCACTAAACTGCCAGTCAACGCGATGTCTTACATTATTAACTGCTAGCAGATCAAAGGCAGCAGCTGCATCAAGAGACTAGAAACAAATAATCTGATAGGTAATACATTTGCAGTATGCACTACTGCCGAGCGAGTGAATTAAGCTAGGCATAAAAATAGACAGCAGCTCTGAGAAGGCAGGCCCACAGTGCGAAATCGACCCCCTATTTAGGACGCGAGGCGCGAATACTGGCGACTAGCTCAGGGTCGCTGGCAGCAGGAGGGGAGGGGGGGCTGTTAGCCGTATGGGTTTGGGATGATAATCCTTTTCTCACAGCCGCAGATTAAAACCAGTGTGAAGAAAGTCCTGCTGTTCTGTGCTGCTGTTGGCTGTGATGTTTTCCCGGTGGGGGGAGGGGGGTATTCTGTATACACATGTATATTTTATCAGGCCTGTTTAAGGCCAGCCTCTCCTTTTCCTCCAGTCCACCCCTAAGCCCCCACCCAAAATGGAGAACAACCTGATATACGGCGCCTTTAAATGTTTGCTGAAGCTGTATGGACATCCTTATAAAATATATAAGTGGAAAGTGGGAGAATTATTTTTTCATGGAGAATGGATCTGAGGGGAGGGGGTGTTGCGCAGGTCGTGAGCGGTCGCCGGAGCATGGCATGTACCTGCCGCACGTACACGCCGGGGGGGAACTCGATCCCCCAGGTATAGAAATAATCTGTTGCACCTGTGACCAGGCAGGTATCAGGCTGCATGCGAGGACCCTCCGACCCAAGCAAGCCGCACGGCTTTGGCCTTTTCCATCTGGGCCATAGCACCTCAAAGACTGGGGTGAAGCCAAATAATTACCGTGGTAAACCAGGTTACCGGCTGAGGCTGAGAGGAATCCCTCATACCCCGGGACACTGATTTAGGTGCACCGCTCCCTGGCACAGTGATACAGCAGGGTCTGTTCCTCTGCCCTTAGGAGAGGCAATAATGAATCCACCGGACTCCTACTGTGTTGCCCTTTTTAATATTTTTCAGCATGCCTGTATTTCTGCATTTTATGCAGCTAGTTTCAAAGGTATTTTGAGATCTTCCAAATTCTGCAGAATATATATGGGGCTCTTATTTTTCAAGCAGCAGAAGTCTGATAGATCACACATTTCCCTGTGCTTTAAACCAATAAATGATTCATGGCCATAAAAAATCAATCAGAATTTCAAGCTTGGTCTTTATTAATGGGAAAAAAACTGTTTTTACTTTACATATAAAATTACTTCTGGCTCAATTAGATTAATTGATGAGCTACTTGAAATATATTTGCCAGCAACCCCTGTGGTCCTTTCCAAAGACAGGGAAGCTCCTTTGCATCATTTCCAGATATATATCACATTAGAGGTTAATAACTTGTGTTTCTACAACTAGGTACTGATGCACAAACATTTTCCATTAATTTTTTAAATACATTTACTTTAATACCAACTGGCAAAACAGAGAGAGTTTATCACTGGTAAATCCAAGAGCAGCAGGGAGCCTTATCCATTACAAAAAGCATGTCACATTTGTAGTAATTTAATCAACTGTTTTGTCCTTTTGTCATTTTCATCCTTTTGTCATTTTTCAGGAGGCTTCTGGGTCTCAGATCATTTCTGTTCTGTCCTGCTAAACAACCTCTATCTTCTGAGAAAGGTTGTGAAATATTTCAGCTGTCTTTCTCACCCATCTCCCGCATCTCCAAACAAAACTCGAAATGAAATGCAGGGAGCCACACAAAATGTAGGTTATCATTCATGTGACGTCCACAGAAGACTCCCGCAAGAAGGGGACCTAATGGATCTCCAGGGATCATGGCAGTCGTTTTTAACCGTGCTGCTACAGTGCCAGCCTTTTGAAACATGCAGTCAGGTTGCCCCCCTAAGTGCCCCCTGACTGCTGGGGTAACACAAATCACACAGAGACAATTTCTGAGAAGTCACCAGGGATTCCATCTCTCTTGGTTTCCTGCCAGTTTTGTCACCAGACATTTCGTCACAAGCCTTGAGACAAAAATCCAAAGTGTTACTGAACAGACGGTGTTTTTGTCTTTCATATGTAAGGTCAGGTTATCTATCATGGCTTTTGTTGATTTGAAAGTCCTGCCATTCATGGTCTGTTGTATCACGACAGATGTACAAACACCAGAATTCATTGAGCAGGAATTTGGTTCTTGACACAGGTAAATGAACAAGCAATGCCTATGAATAAATATGACCTGTTCCTACCGAAAAACTAGAGCCTTCAGTAGAACAAAAACATCTCTGAGAAAATCGTCTTTGACATATCGTCACCGTGCCAAGTCGTTTTCTCAGCATGCTCACTGAGGAGGCTGCCTTCCCAGGGATCATGTCTGGTGTGCATTGTGTGATAATGAGGGTGGACAACTTCTCAGACTTTTACATAGGTGGTGAGTAGGCTGAACAAAAGCACTTTACCTATGAGGCAGAAAGCGGGGGTTGATTCAGTCCCAGTGATTTCTTCATCCACCATCCCAACCCCCACCCAAAAGAATAAATAATCATGAGTTTCATTTTAATTTTACCCCTGGAGCGAAACCGTATTAGAGATTGACCTCCATATTCAAACGATACTAATTTGCATTCCTGTACTGCACCGTCACGTCATGTGATACGTAAACTCTGACATCAAGGATTGCAAAGCTAGTGCACGTTCAACCAATTCTGTAGCCACTGCACAGTACAAATGGTGTGTTCCAGTGCTGGGTGCCTCGGATATTGCTGGTGGCAATACAACACTAACACAATTGCCCATACATCAAAGACCACCACCATCAGAATGATACACTTTGCTAACCGGTGTTGTTTTATAGTTTGCTGGTCAGTGCTTGGCTAAAATGTGCAGAGACTGTATGTTTACATGTGACCTAACGGCAAGACTGATCAGCATAATCTTGTTTGCGATGTAAATGAAATCAGTGGCTTGTAATTATCCCACTACGCTGATCCAGGTGAATGTTCATCACCAACAAAGAATGTGTTGTTCGTTTCATTTGCCTTGAATCTGTCAATGTTTTACTTTGTTCTTTGTTCTTTTTAATTGGTTTTGTCACCGCTGCTGTCAAATTAACAATATGAGAAACGAATGAAAGGAAGCAGAGGGAAACAGCAGGTATATATCGAAAGCCCTCTCCGCAATGACAAATTTCATCACAATCCACATTCCGTGCCTCGCGATGTACATTTAAACATCACCTTGAGACATTAGCACAGCAGTATGGATGTCCTTTCAGCATGGGCATTCTTAAATGACTCTGCTGTCCTCTAACTTACTGGGGAAAAAGTTCCCCCAACCTCTGAAACGACACGCAATAAATAGTGGAAGCGTTTTATTGACGTGGACAGGGAGGGTCCTTTTGACAGTAGCCACTTGCTGCCATCAGTAGAGAAATTCAGTGTCACGTAATTTTGTGGTACAATTAAGCGGCTGGCATGGACACCCATTTTTAAAGCGCTGTATAAAAGCTAGAAAGACTCCCCTACCCCACCACTACAGAATATATACATCAGAACATAATGGTTAAGCGGTCACCATTATTAGTAATTTTTTGGGAAAGTATACTGTAGCAATACACTATGCCTGTCAATACCATAAAAGGTGGCTGAAAGACTGGGACAGGGAAAAGTCAGTTGACAGTCCCATTCATTCACCTGTGTCTGAACACCAGCTATATGAAGTGGACTTTCTTTGTCTCTTGGTTCCAGATCACATGGTCTACCCAGTTGTCTCTTCCTTCAGTATGCCTTTTCCGGAAGCCAGGATGGCTCTTTCTCTCCTCTCCTCTCCTCTCCTCTCCTCCCGTTTTTGTTTAACTCAAACCCTAATAAAGTCCCCATTCCCTTTTCCGGTCCCCTTCTCTCAGTTCACTGTCTCTCAGTGCCGTTTTGGTTGCCACCTTGTCTGATGCCTCCGCTAAACATTCCCTGCTGCCTGTACTCAGGTTCCCGAAAAAGCAGGTGGGATCATTTTTACCCCGGGCCCACGTTACGTAAGGGGCCTGTTAAGTATTTCACACGGAGCAGGCGCAGAGGCTGTGTGGCTGCACAGCACCACACTAATGCATGTTTGGATAACGCCCCCGATGTAAAGCTCCACAAGCCTTTTCTTGTTTTTTTTTTTTGCGCACATGCCACCCGCCGCCAAGTTCAACAACAGATGGCAGTATGCATCAGCGAGGCTGGCCACTCTTTCGTCGACGACTGGATCTAGTCATTGCCTTCCACGTCTCCAGAGTACCAACCCCCTGACCTCCAGCCCTGGTGACAAGGGTCCACATTCGCTGAGGCTCTTCCAGGCAGCTGCCAAGATTATAGGTCGAGTGACTAAACTACTGCTCCAGCCAGTGAGTCCTTTTGTCCTGACAGTTAATGCCAAAGAGCGTTTTTTTAATTCCTCCTAGGTAATCAGTGTAGATCAGCTTTTTCCTCCATATTATTATTATTATTAGGTGGCTTTGAGTCCATATCGACTCCTGGCACCCAATCAGATGGCATTTCTCCAGAATGTTTTCAGGCTTCCCAATGGCATACCTACTTCAAAACAAATGGACAGGCTGGACCGTCCAGCCAAATTTCATTATTCCATAATTAGACATTCTTGCAATTCCATCTGGCACCAGGTACTGCTGTACCAAAGGCTCTAAAAGGGACAGGTGCATGGTGGACGTGGCGTGCATCCTCATGCTAAAGTTTAGTGCAAATCTTAATAGTGCTTAGGCCCTACAATTTGTCATATGACAAATTATTCTGACCCTCGATCTTACATCCTCATCCTGAGCAAACGGATATTAAGAGCAGATACAGCCAAGGCATTAGCAGGAAATGGCAACAGAGATGGTCTGCTGCCTCTGCTAATAATTCCTCAGCTAAAATTTTCTTTGTTTGTTGGGTGGCTAAAGCAAAGAACAGAGGTAGAGGTCCACATACTTCCACATACTTTTGTGGCAAGCAGTACTAACATTCCAGGTACTTGGAGACCTCAGGCAAGCTCTAAGGTATTTCATCATGGTTGGTTTCTGCACACTTTCTCAGAGCATTACTGATGATCCCTCTCACTGGACACACCTTACAAAGCACACACCCAGAGTGTTTATCTTTCAAGTCACATAATATGGATGATGCCTGATGAGGTTTAAAGCAAATAGGTGGACTCTAGTTGTGTTTTAGAGCAAAAGGATAATCCGCATATCTGTGGTAATTTCTGTGAGCACATTCAGCGCAGTATTAAGCAAATGAAGATTGCCAATTGGTGTAAGTGGGCAAAGAACACCGGAATGATTTAGGGATGCAATTAAACTTGCCTAGCAAATACAAGTCTCCCTCTGTCATAATTGTTTTAATATGAAATTCAAATACCAGGGGTGATTAAGCTCTGGGAATATAAATTGTCAGCAGTGAGCTTAATGAACTAATATCCATCTGGCTAGCTATCTCTAAGATATCAATCAGACAAATGGAGTGTCCACCTATTGCCATCACAGAACACTGTTGTGACCACAGATCACTTGAAATTGGATTTGCTGGTTTAGGGGAAGCTAATTAATCGGCATTAACAAATCTTAAATCATTAAAGTGTTGACAGGGGGTGGTGGACAGGCATAAATATGGGGAAAAGACTATTTTAGTATGTTTGAGCTAAGAGGAAATGAAACCGAAACAAATGGAACACGGTCTGACTGCCTACATTCAGGTTGAATGGGAGAGTGCTCTCTCTTTACAGTAAGTCTGTTCAGGTTGCTTTTCCAGGAATGCCTTCATTGATGTCTAGGGATCCATAGCTTACATTAAACAAGGAGCAGTGGGCGTTGTAAAACCCTGCCCTAATCAGTTGGATCACTTTAATTAGCTTCTTCTCCATCTACGGCCTTGACAAACTTGCGATCACATCTCCCGCAGCCATGATAACGACAGGGATATGAATAAACGCATTACCTCTTAAGGCATTTATAAGGAAAAACATATCAAGAACAAGGTTGCTTCTTCTGGTTATTACTTAACAAACCAAAGTTAGAACAGAGCTAAGTTATATAGCTGTAGGATGGCAAACGATGTGAGCAGGGTGAAAGACGGAACAGGATGAAAGATTTCAATGGGCTTCCAGTAGGCTGGGAGGACGGCTCTTATGATGCTGGGGAAGATGCGGAGTCTGTACCCTTGGTTGGGACATCTAGATTCTTGACATGCCCAGACAGTACTATCCTGTGCACTGCTTACCTTTTCAGCCACTTAATCTGGTCCTCAAAATCCACCTCCCGCCCCCACTCGGAGAAAAAAAAACAAGATGAGGCCCATGGACGCGTTGGCCTTATGTTGAGCTCCTACCCCCCCAGGGTTCCATTAGTCTTGTGACCTTCAAGGCTATGTGTGTGTGGGGGGGAGGGGTTACTGTCTTAACCTGATGGCCAATGACTCATGTTCGCACATTAGAATCAAGGCCTCGTGCTCAAGGTCGCCCCGCCAGGCAAACCCATCGTAATGCTGAGGTCATCTGGTAACACACCCAGGCTGCTTTGTTAAGTTCCTTAGCAGAGCAGCAGAAAATCGTTAAAATTGAACCACTGAGCTTTTATTTTCCACTTTACCTGCCAGTGTTCTTGCCAAGAAAAGGAATATGATACTTGTTTGCTGGCCATGCATTTATCAACCGAAGCCTAATCATTTGCCATCTGTCTCCGCAGCAATCGGGGTGCAGATGACACTGGACATGTTGGAGAAGAAATTCTGGGCGACAACCAGACAGGTACACCGGACACTGAGAAGCAGGAGTTAACTGGTTGAGAGATTCCATCTCTGACTTCCACACTTTTTTGTTTTCCTAATGGGCATAGAAGACATAAATGAAACAAAACATGTCCTTCACATTGTCCAGTTGGACACACACAATTCACTTTTCATCCCTAGCCAACCTGTGCAGGACAGCTTGCTCTTCTGTGGCATCATGACATTGATGACTGTCACCAAGAATATAATCTTTTAAATTGAATCCTTATCAGCACTCTGCCCTTAAGGTCAAAGTTAATATTTAATCAATATATTAATTAAAACTGATGTATGCCTTGACCAGCAGCAAAATCAAAGGAGTCATAACTTTACAACAGTAGGCTGTAGAAAGAAACTGAGCTGTTCAAGTCAAATAAGTGTTGGTCATATGAGGCTTCCTTTGTGAAAAAAGCTTGATAGGCAGCAATGTGATGGCCTCTTGCATGAATTGCATTGATTTAAAACTACATTTTTCCATTCCATTTTAATGCCATCATTATAACCTGCCGTGATATGTAGTGTCTGCTTAGAGGTGAAACTGAAAAGTGATCAGTTTAGAAAGGAAAAAAAATCAATAAATCAAATAAATCCGATCCTTTAGGACACAACGTCAGTGCAAATTAGAAAAAAGTGTGAAGTCCAAAGATGAGGAATGAGGCAGGCAAGCCTTCCGTCTATATTACCTTAATGTGATGCGTGTGAGCCAAAGCAGGCTCAAATAAGGTGGATATTTCTGGAGTATCCTGCAAGAACATTAGTTGTATGACTAATGTTTCCACTGCTTATTTTACCCCTCTGTACACAAGAAACATGTCCAAGGTCACACGTTATTTTGTTAAACATGTATTCAGTGACAGTTTCAGCGACCCGTAAAGATCCACATCGTGCTCAGCGTCGATCTTGGATGCTGATTACTTTCTCAGTGAAATGTGCACCTGTGGGAAAGCGACGTCTAGTCCGTTGGCTGCTGTTCTTGCACAATAGGCCTGAAATGGACGTCCAAAGACGGTTCAGGAGTCTGTTGCAGTAATTGAGCTGTTTGTTTGCATTTCCTAACATAGTGAGAATTCCTTTTGAAGGAATGTCGAATTTCAAAGCCATAAAAAGCTTGTCTGACCCCCATTCAGATGTTGCTCCACTGATTCTGAGCGCGTATAAATGTTCAGCACATTTAGAGGGCCTTAATGGAAAATCAGAGTATAAAGATTTTATTAAATTAATTTATATTCCACATGTGTAATTATTATTAAATATTCATCGTTAAAATATTCAAGCTTCCAACAATTTGAGAATATGCTAGCATATTAAGCAAATTCCACATAGTGTAAGCGATAAGCTGACATGGTGTACATTTTATGTAATCATCTTACTACTTTGAAATCTGCCATCTTTTATGATTTTCGTTACTACTAAGTAGAGGGAGTATAATTCCTTCCCATTTTTAGCTCAAATTTTGCAATAGAAGCACATTTCATGAAGGACATATTTTCCTCTTGCACAAACAGTTTTTGCTTTGTTTAAAAAAATGAAGACTAACAGGAAATCAGGCAATCAAGCCCTGCTACCTCTGAATCGGAGAGACACCCCCAGCCCGTCTTTTGATGACTAAGGGAGATTTAAGGCATCTCACTGAACTTGAACCTTTGAGGCCTTTAGTTTGTTCCATGCCAAACTCTATCATATCTTGCCAGTGTTCAGACCCTGCTTACAGACTGCGGATTCTCTTGGATCACACTTTGTACCCGTTGTTTTAGATCTTGGTTCATTAAACTGCAATTCTGCAGTTCTGTCTTTTTTCACTATTGTTATAATTATTAACAAAATGGGATGGCGAAATTACAGCAAATACAGTATATATATATTTTAAAAGAATATTACAAATTAACAGCTAAATTGTCATTCAGTTTTAGTGCTTATACCTGGTGTAAGGATGCCTCTAGTACTCTAGGAATTATAATATGGCAATGTTAATGTTAATGGAATCGCCTGGGCATTCCTAGAGTAATCGCAGTTTACTCCACCATGGTGATAAGATCTGTTTATCTAGACACACAGGAATGGCCTAATTAGGGTGAAAGGATTTAGGATTTTTGGATGTTGTTTGCTGGTTTGTGTGTCTCTCCTACGCCAAACAATGCTGTGACAAAACGTCCTATCTCATTGTCATAGACCTGGTAGATCGGAATTAATGTTTAATTATAACAGGTCTTTCTCTGTGTTTTTCCCCAATCTCCCTCTCACTGTCTGTCTGTCTGCCTCTGCCACCATGTGCTCCACCTGATGCCATACATCAGTCTAACGAAACAGACGTAAGTCAACACTGTTTGTTTCTTTTGTCAAATAAGAGCCATGGAGTAAGTGTCTTGCTCCCAGATTCTTCCATCACAGCCCCTTCACCTTGCCTGAGTCTATCAGAAAGCCGTCCCCAGCTCTACAGCTCTAGATGCTAAGCCCGGGGCCTTTTGCCATTGCACAGCCCACCATAGTCTCGCCACCATTTCAGAGTTTCTGATTGGCCGCAGGAAGTCTCTTGTTAGGAGGTCACTCAGTCAGCCTTCAGACTGTAGTGCGGGAATAGAATTAATTGCGGCACAGCGCCACCTGTCACGCCGGAACAGAAACACCAGTATGTTCTGCAAAACAATGGGGCACAGCCAACCACGTGAAATTGACATCAATGTGGCTGTGTGCCCACTGGGTGGGGTCGCCATTTATAGACATGGCTGAGCTGCAAGGCTCCGCCTCAACCCCGGGCCTTCTATCATCTGCATGGCACCGCTGCCACAGGGCACTGTGCGTCACACAGCGCAACAGCTGAGCCGGGTTCCACGAAGGTTTTACAGGGCTCTGAACATATGGGTGGCCACGGGCACCTCCTGTGCCAGCTAAAAATGGACCAGCCGGCGTAATGTACATGGCACACATTGCATTTACGTCTCCATGGCAGTCACGTGTACCCATCAGGCCTCTGAATGCTGTACCACAGTGGTTAAAAATGGCGGGACTGTCCAGTTAGATAGTCAGCATGTTCAAATTTAAATTCAAATTCAAATTTTGTTTGTCACATGCAAGTCTTAGGGAAGACATTTGAACTGGTATTTGACTGACATTTGAGACAGCAGTTCAAGTGATTTACTATGCAAATATTTCAATTGATTAAAGCAATTAAGGCACACCCCACAGAGCCATAAAACCAGCTGTAGCACACCCCCCCCCCCCCCGCCCCCCCATGATGAAGTACTTGACGCCAAACACTGCATGTTGAAACTAGGAGGTACTACAGCATCAGCAAGTCTCGTACCTCTGAAGGGTGGAACTCCCTGTGTTTGAGATACCAGAGCCCGTCTGGTATTTAATATGCAAATATTCAGGTAAAACAGGTGTCAAGCGCAGCGGTGGTACAATGCACTTATCGGAGTACCGTAGCCCGTAGTCGTCATTTCAAAGTGCCAGGCTCGTGGGGGGGGTCTTGTGGCAAAGCGCCCACCCCCCCCCGTTGGCCTCCCGGCTTGCGGCAGAGTGGGCGTCTGCCAGCTGGGCCTCAGCGTGGGCCGTCTTATGAGGAGAGAGATTTGGTGCTGGTGTGATTAACAAATGAGTGACCGCTCCAGTGCTCCACAGGCAGTCACACAGGCAAATAGCTGTCCGGCAGGATGTCGGACGACCCGTCAGACCAATGGAGCTGCCGGTATTTTTTTTTCCCTCCAAAACACAGACCAGCACTGCACACCATGTATATCAGCTCTGGTGTACTGTTGCCATGGTATTTTCTTAAAGCCAGTTGCCAAGTATCTTGTCCATTAGGAAAGAAATGATTTCTCCTCTCTCCATCCCTCGATCTTCCTCCCAGTGCAGCACGGTGGAGGGCTTGTGCCCAATCAGCTGTGACAGTCCTGTGAGTTCCTCTCCTATTGCTATAATTTATTATCTCTTAACCACTTATTCTGGCCCATGTCTGTATGGTTATTTAACTGTGGGGCTCTGGGTATCATTATTCAGTTAACAGAGCTGTTATGCAATCTGATTGGGGCTAAATATCTGTGACCATTACAAGCCTAAGCACCCTGAAAATGGCCGACATTGCACTGACAAACTTATTGGTTCCAAACACAAAAGTGATCCGTTAGTTAAAAGTCACTGTCATTTAATTACGAGCTCTAGGTCTTAAATGATACGAGCTGTAGTTAATATCGTAGAGGGGTGTTTGTGCAACGAAGCGCTTATTGCTTAGCGAATTTAATTGGGGAGGAAGTGAAAATGCTGGCACATTTTAGGTGCCAGTTTCCATGTTTATAATGAAGAGTTATGTCTGGTGCTGCCCCGGCAAGTCCCGGCTTGCAGCAATAGATTGTCGTCCAGGTGCCCATCAGTTACTTATCTCCCAAACTGATCCACAGGAGCTGAGCTGCTACCTCCTGGACAGCAATGGTTTCATCCTGATCTCCAAGGAGAAGAAAGAGGTAAAATCTCAGGGCTGTGGAATTCTTTGTGATCTGGTCCAGCATCCAAACATGAATAAAACCAAGTGTAAAGAGGACCTTAATGTATGGCTGCCATGCTGTCATTGTGCTTTCTGACCTATTCACAAAGGGTTAGTAGCAGAGGAATGAAAATGGTGAATCTCAGTGATGTGTCTTGTGCTGATCCCGAAAAGGGGGACAGGGTTGACACAAGATAGAGGAAGCACGTGGGAAAGAGTATTTGGTATTTGGGTTTTATGAAACTTATAATAATACTTAATCCGCCTGCCCAAATGCATAGTTTTGGGTTGAGCAAATTCTTCACCCATTAAAGGGGATCCAGGTAGTTGAACTGACTGGTTTTAATTATTAGGGGGGTTACAGACCCCCCACAGCCTCCATAATTTACCCCCATGCCCTTGCCCTCCCCCCGTTCGGGGGACGTTAGAAGCATTTAGAAAGTCTGTTAAGTGTGATGAGCAGTGCTTTGGATGCAACACTGACTGGCGTCTAGGTACTTGGTGTTCCATCTGTAACGGTAAGCTGATAGCTTTGCCTAAGCTCCTTGCACTCCATTACCCTCATGACCCAGCTGAATAACGTGGGGCCGTGAGATTCGGACCCAAGAGTAGGAAGACACAGGACAAAGCCAGGAGAACAGACCTGGGCAATGACATGTAAACAAGGGTATAAGTGCTTTACAGTGAGGCAGTTGTTAACACTGGAATATACACACTGCAATGGAACACTGCTGGCTTGGAGCTGTGAAATAGACTCCAAATCTGAACACCCAAATCGGTTCTTCCCATGTTTCCTAGCACTACCATACAGTGAAAGATATTTAAAGACTGTGCTGCCCACTGTCTATGCTAAGGGGACCACAGTTGTTGCTTATTGAGCACCTAAACAGTTAAAGTCTGAACAGGTCTGTAGTATCGTCTACCACATGATATATTTGGACAGATATTGGTGACAGAGTGACTAGCATTATCATTGGTGGATGTCTGTCATGTGTGTTAAAAAAAACTCCATGAGTCTACAGTAATCTCTGCTGCAACCAGTTCAGGCATCATTAAACACATAGAGGATTGTGGGATTGCTCGCCCTGGGATTCTGAGATAACTGTCACTTATGTGTGGGATTGTGGGTCCTGAATGGCGCTATGTGAGCTATCAGCTTGGAGAGCCCACGTTGGGTTTCAGGGGATTTGAGAAACTTGTGCTAATACTGTTCCCCGGGGCGTCAGCTAAGCCGAAGGGGAGGACGCTAAACTTAAACAGCATGCGTTTGGCCACTGCGTGCATTGTGCAAGATTACACCATATTGAGGGGCTCTGCTATCACAAGAGAATGACAGCGACTCTCATTACTGAAATTCCATCCCCAGAGCTGTGATGGACCACCCCCCTCCCCAAACTGGTCTGAGACTACGGAGTGGGATACAATTTTGTTCAAATTAAATGATTAGGGACATACAATATTCAGCAAAGTCATAGGCAGTGAAAATGTTTTCTATGTAGTAAGTGTATGTTTGCTCAAAAAAACAGTTTAACTTCAGAACATAATTAACAGTAACAAAAACTAAATAACAATTGTATCGTGTTTTCCAAAAAGTTATTGATATCTTACTGGATAGCTAAATGAACATCAGATTTCCTCTGGGACACCTTAGCCATCTATTCATTAAATTTCACAACTAGCTCAATTCATTTATTTACTTAATTAGTTAAATAACTCAATGAAGAACCGATTAACTACACAAGGTATACTAGTGGTCAAGTCAAAAAATGTATGGGTGTATTGGACGGTTGCTGCAAATACTGGGGTGACTAGCAGAGGTTTTCAAATTGCTAATCTGACAGACATTATAACATAGATTTATACCAACATGAAGATCACTTAAAGTCCCCCACTTGTCAATAAAGGAATACAAAAGTCTGTCATGTGTGTTATGCACTATTTAACACCAGCTATGTGCCTCGCTTGATTGAGAAATGAGGCCTTAATTCCAAACTTTTTGAGTAGAAATCATATACAGGTACGTCTCACTGTGCTGTAAGTGCTTCTTATTCAGAGCTTTTGGAACACTTTTATCATAATGTAAGACAGCATACGCTTGAAGAAGTATACTTGTTTTCCAGTTACATAATAGAAATGTGTTTAAGTATAACCAGAATTTTATCCTGCTGCACAGTTGGTCTACTTTGACAGATTGAGAGTTTTAGAGGTCAGTATGATTAAATGAGTAAAGTAGCAGTAGGACAAGGCACAGAAAGAGACATAAGAGGCAACATCAAGATGACAGCATGACCCATTAATCACCAATCTCACAGGGCTTACAGGAGAAAATGCCAAGAAAATGAGTTAGCAAGAAATAGTTCTCTAGTTTTCTACTAGATAAAAAAAACTTTCTGAGTTACTAGCATGGACATAAGTCATGGGGGATGGGTAGGGGGTTGTAACCCCCCCAATAATCAAAACCAGCTAATACAACCCCTAGGACCCCTTTCAATGGGCGGAGACCTCAACCCCCCCATTGTTCAACCAAAAGTTATGCCCTTGGTTAGCAATATCTTTTAAGGTTAGTGTGCATGTCCCATGAGAAGTCAAAGGTGACTTGTTTAAGTTGCCCAGATAAAACATTTTTGTATGGAGAGTACAGGTGAGGATGAAGGATGGGAGAGGAGATAAAGCTAAAGAAATAAAGTTGTAAATCAAATCCAGGTTTAAAGAGATGATGTATTTTCTATGAATGCATGTTCAAACATTTCAGTGTACTTGCATCACTATTCTCCTGAGTCAGAAGTAATGATGGCAGTCTCTAGAGTTGTATTGTAATGGGATATATTTGAAAGGCCGGTTCTTAGTGCCAACACAGAAGGCCAACCCAAACCAATCCTGACAATAGATGCCTTATTGTTAGTCACAATCAATAACAGCAGGTACTTGTAGATGTGTGTGATGAATCAGCCAGCGGCAGAGCAGGTTGCTAAGCAACTCCAAAAACACGACTCATTGACAAATACTATTAAAGGTGACCTAATCAGCTTCATCAAAAATTATTTCATTTTGCAGCTAAAAATAAAAATGCAGCACAGTCCTTTGGATCAATTAGTTCATTATTCCACAACATTGTGTTGTGTAGTACTCAAAAATTAAGCTTTATGACATCTGTAGTGGAAAAGTGATTCAGTGAAAACAGAACTCATACAAATAATGGAACAGATTCTTAAGGGAAAAAAGATCTTCAGTTGCCTTACGTGTAATATATGTGATTATTGGATAATTATTCAGCTTGTCTGAGAATGATCAGTCTTATAGAGTTGCAGAAATTCTTCAAGTGTACGATAGTATTGGACAGAAACAATAGCTTATTAGAGTGGTGTACCCATGTGTTGTCTGTTGTTATTCTGGATATTTTAAACATTTTCACACACAGTTCTGTTTGTCTGTTCGCCAGCATACACCCATGCACCTGCATACGTTTGTGATGTTCGTGTGTGTGCGCGTGTGTAAGTACGTTCCTCAGGTGTGCTCGGTTGAGCATGTGGACTGTGATGATGACTCATTCAAGGCTGGGAATACAGCCCTCCGAAGTAGAATCTAGCTTAACATGTGACACTATTGCAGACACGGGATTGGCCGAGGCCTTAGCTCTAGGTCGTCACCTGACCCTCTCCCTCGGAGAATGAGTCACTGAAGAGGAAAACTGCTCTCTGTCATGTGGAGCAGGTTTCGCTGCAGGGAGGGGGTTTTACCACAACAGAAAAAAAGTGAAATATTTTAATTGGACAAGATAATTACAAGATGCATTACAAAATGTTCAAAAATAATGAGGTAAAAATAGAGACTGTGTGTTCTTTCAGTGCAAGGATGGATGAAAATCAGAAGAGACGTTTTAGTACAAATCATACAAAGATACTGAGATTTAATGTTGACAAAGTGTAGCTTCTGAAACAGATATGCGTGCAGAGAGAAGAAACTGAGAAAATGCAGGATTTTGCACTGCAGGTCCAAACTTTGAAGTGATGATGATGATGATGATGATGATATTGTCCTCTTAAATCCGTTGCTACAGGGGTTATGAAATATTTTCTGGTGTGATTCCTATCCCTGTCTTGCCACCATCTGCCTATTTTGGGGATGCATTATATAAATGCATATTCCCTATGAGTGACTTATAATCATAAGTAGATTGGTGTACAGCACTGTGGACCAGAAGCTGGAGTTACAGAGCGGACACTTCTCATTAGACAGCCTACTGCACAAATGGGTGAAATTACTTGCGTCAAAGAAAATCACCTGCCCGTCAAATTAATGATGACACCAGTGGGATTACGCCCATTTGATTAGAGTTTACGAGCATTATAACATTTTCAAATGTGCCAGGAGTATTTTTATGTCATCCCAATATCACCCAGCATGTGCATGTTATTTTTTTGTTTCTTTATTTGGAAACACTTCACTTGCTTTGCTTAGTATATTTAAGACATGGCAAATATGTGCCTCTGTCATACTAAACAACCAAAAACAGATTTGAACAATCCGTTTGAAAAATTATGAAGTTTTCATGTTTTGATAGCTATTTTATGACAAATGGAGATTATGACCATGTAAGTTATGTTAGTTTAGATCTAGTTTTTCCAGACTAAGTATGAGGGGGGCCATCTCTGATGGCAAGGTGTGGGCTGAACATTTGGCTGAGGTTTTCATCGTGTAGACAGTTCATATTGTCAATTCAGTAGAATATGACAAATTCCATCTTGATCTGAAATAGAATCAGTCGTTTGAGGAGAATTTTTGCATGAAAGCTAACACGGTTAGGGCCAGGGGTGAGTCCACGATTTGATCTGCAGTGAGTTTGCCACTTTCAATCTCTAGAAATATGGGACACAACCCAAGGGCATTTTGCCAGGAAGGTGCCTCTGTAATGATGACTAGGTTCAAGGCCCATCTTT
>JAABNX020000070.1:23915328-23950629 GCA_015163995.2 Mormyrus lacerda
CGCTAACCCGGCTTATATTGGCAGCGTGTCCCCTGCTGACTGGCTGTCCGCTCGGTCCCGCCCCTGTGGGCGTGACAGAGGCAGCACCAGAAAATGTAATGCGGTGCATGCATGCTTGAAAATGCATGTGCATGCGTAGCAGGTGGTATCGATTGGGTTGTGGAATGGCAGAAGAGTTATAGATTGACAGCACCATTTGCAGTGTCTGACAGTCCGCCGATTAGGAAAGGAGAAGCGCATACAAGGTGAGATTCTCCCAATAATAAGCAAACGTGCATGGTTTACGGTGTGATAAGCATCAGTTTTCATACCGTGATATATCGTGAAACCGGTACACTGGTGCAACCCCATCCTTAGAGGAAATGTACGGGAAGATGTTTTAAATAAATATAAATCATCATAAAAAGGAGTAACCTACTGCTTTGTAACAGCACTGCAGTCCGTAAAAACATGTCAAACACAAAAAATAGTAAGATGACCCATCCAGCCCCTATGATCTGACTTAATTGTCTTTAGAAAGGGAAAGTCAGTATAGTGAATGGTGGGTATAATTAGGCCTAAATCCCGAGATTTCATGGGAGCAGCTGGCAGGTGGATACGTCACAAACAAGACTGATTAAATATCCAAAACAGTGTTAATCATTTCATAAAGTAAATATACATCGAGCCAAATGTTATAGTTTTCATTTTCTTGTTATCCAAACTGATATCAGCCAGCAGTATCCTTAATCTTATTTTCTGCAGATATATCATAACCAGTATAGTCACATTCTTCCTATTGACGGTCTGCTGTCAACTGAATCCACTTAGTTATCAAATTAAAAGAAACCACCGGTATGTATGTGCACCAATAACTGCAGCAAGGATTGATGTTATTTACCATCCACTTCTTTAGGTTGTTACACTGCTGTTAGATTCAGTGCTGTTGCCAGATCCTGGAGTTTCCTAAAAACATTCTGTTCTCTTACACAGTCATGGACTGACTGACAGTGCTGGATGTCACCCAGATTCTACAGCGTCACAAAGAGGAGCGATGCCACATCCCAAAGGCACATAGCACCTGGCTACCGAAAGCCCAGCACTGGATAAACCTTTGTTCTTTTCAAAGTTGCCTAGGAAGACATGTGAGCTCCACAAAGGGGACGGAGTATCTCTGCAAGCGAACAAAGCAACAGAAAGCAGTGAACCTGGGACGTGGATGGAATACACAGACCGGCGAGATGTCCTCCGACCGGCCATGCTGCCTTTTGACAGAGGAACCAGTACAGCACCGCTACCAGCGGTCCATTACCCTGCTTCACGGAAGGCCGCAGATACAAAATGCCTCTGCAGGGTGGGGTGTGTGCAGGCAGCCAGTCTGTCCAGTCAGCCAAGCCCCCCAATGGCAATCGCAGCCCCAGGCCAAAAAGCCCCAAGGCTGGGATGCATAGATGGGGTCTGTGGCCGTCCATTCAGAGAAAATAAACTGTGGAAGATGTAGAAAGGCAGGAGGAGAGGGTCAAATTTCCAACAGTGAGGAGATAAAAGCACACTAAAGTCTCTTAAGAAGACTGTCATCAGTCTGGAATACTCACTTGGATTTGCTTTGTTTATTTTAAATGTAAAGAAGCCAATGTCCCCACACGTACACCTGTGAGGGTGTCCTCAACCCAGCTCCCCCCATACCCAGACCCCATGCCCCCTTTGATAAATTTTACTCTTAAAATAATTTTCTGTCATTTTGCCACTGAATTACACAACTCACCAGGGTATTGTTTTGTTGTTCATCTCTATTTTCTTATATAAACATTGTAATTAAATGCACTGCTCTACAAGCTGCCTTGTACAAATATAAATATATTTACATGATTGAGAAGGTCTTCCTACAACATCTTGTCAAAGTAGGTTAGGTGATTGTGGGAGGATTTTTATTTTTGAGATTTGTATCCGTGAGGTGGGCACACTGCCCTCTACAGTGTGAAATGAACATTGCTGCTCCAGGTATTGTACATTCAGACATTTTGGCCAACTGTACAGTAACAGAATTACAATCGAAGGAAAATATAGCTATGGTTTGAAAAGAACTGACTTGATTTGCTTGCACTCCATCAGCTCCCTGCGGTTGTATCCCAGGCATCAAATTATACCGCATAATAGGTTGCACCATTCACCCAATGCATGACAGTTTGGAAATGGAATTAGCTCTGCGGTAGAATAGCTCTTTTCCATTAATAACAATCTCATAGAGCAGTGGGCAATTGGTGGCCTCCTGGCCGCATCCCCCCGTCAGCAAATTTTTCAGACACAGCGGACCTCAATTTGTGTGCTCAATTTGACCCTCGAGGAAACAATTCTGGACCCTGCCATAGATGGTCAGCATAAGCTTGGAGACATTGGAGGTTCGACACCATTTCAACTGGGGCAGGAGCAATTGTTCTGTTAGGGGATCCAACTGCATTTGACCTTAATATCCTCCAAGTATTATTTACACTATTAAGAAGCAAAAGACAATTATTGAAGGGTGATAAGTTATTTGTGCAATGCTTTGCAGTTACATTTTACAGCTTTTACAATTTTGTAACTCTCGTTTATTGTTTAGACTGTCTTGCTTCCACAAGCCTGCTTATTTTTTCTGTCATCAACTTTCCTCCACTTGAAGCGACTCAACGAGTCCGTCAAGAAATTGTGCTTAGGGTTTTGTTTCACCTGTTCCCAACATAAATCAACGTAAATAATAATATTAAAAACAATAAGGTTCCATAAGCACTTCGTGCTTTGGACCCTTAAATACTGTTTCAGATCCAAGTAAAATACGTATTTGGGGAGGGGGGGTCATGCATGTTGTCACGCCCCCCCCCCCCCTCCGAAACGCCCATGCCCGGAGACTCTGCCAGTAAGCACATAATACAAGGCAACTGACTTATTTAAGGAATAAAGATGCATTAATAGTGGTAGTAGGGGTTTTTAATCAAGTTTTAATGTATGTTATTTATATATGTCATGTGTTTTAAGGTGTTTCCGTTTAAAGGAATACAGTGAAGCCAACAGGCTTCTCTATGTGTGAATACACACGCGTGCGCCTTATAATGGACTGACATCCTCTGGCCTATACCCAAAAAAACCGTTCCCAGTGGGGTAAGATTATCAACCCCGAAATGAAAAGAAACCAGAGCTAAGAATCCCCTAATACTAATGCATGATCCCGTAACTAAGACCCGAGGACCGAGTGGCGGCTTTAATTTAATATTTCTTTCTCCGGAGGGTCTCTCCAAGTTGGAAACGCCTGACACATGTCATCTACTGTGTCAACTTTAGAAAATCTTTCAGAACTTGTATGACAATGAATGGAGGACGCAGTTTCATTGCACGGAGATATTCATAAAGAGACGAGCTTGCTTTAAAATGTAAAATATAGCCCAAAAAAATGCATTAATCCATAATTACAGACGTGAAAACTTTTCTTTTAGACAAGCATACAAATAAATACATTTCCTACTGTGTTTAATTTGTTCTTCTCAAACTATTGATATGACTGCAATAGCAACTAACTGCAGGCATTAAATCGGCCGCCAGGGTAGGCTAAAATAACAATACTCCCAGATGCGGCAGGTAATAAACTCACATCAAAAGCAATTAGCAAACTAACCCCAAACGCCCAAATAGAGAGCTGTTCGGTGTACTTATTTAGCACGGTTTAATATTGCGTTTCGATTAAGAGAATGTGCGCCTACCATAGAGAAAACTCCGTCTCTCTACATCTAGTTCATCATCAACAATGGAGTTTTCTTCTAATAAACGTTTCTTCAAAGGGAATAAAACAGTTCTTAAAAATCCCCGGAAAATTAAAGGAAATACCCGGATCCCGCCAGGCCTTCTGGATTATATGTACGTATCTCATTTTGCTGGTATTTTCTGTATGTGATATTCAGGCCCCGTAATGAACAGCCTTTCCTTTTACTTCAGTGTTTTGAGCTCTATGTTATTGCGCCCCACTTTGCGCACCCCAGCTGGCACAGGATATGAACGCGTGCTCCCAAGCGCCGCAAACAGCAAGCAAGCCTGGAATTTAAGATGGGCCGCTCACTTGAGGTTTATTTAGACGAATGATGAGTAGACAAAAAAAAAAAAAACTGAACACTGGCCCGCTGGCTAGTTATTTTTTAATTAAATATTTAAAAAAAAAAAAAAAAGCCATGACGGACTACATCTTTTAAGTTCCGCCCCTGGATATATCTGACAAATGCACAGAATAATTCATCAGACAGCGAACAGAACCATTTTCAGTACCATTCTTCACCACACGATGGCAGCAGAGAAGTTCAGGCTTCGGTTTTTGTTTTTTTTTTTCTTCTCATCCGCCCTTGGTTCATTGGTAAGAAACCGTCTAATTCTTTATTACAAAGTAAATTATAAATAAAACAAACTGCCTCTTTACAGATTCAAAAACTTTTATTAGAACGGTACAGCAGATAAAAAGTTCATATTGCAATCACACACACACTAAAGAACCATGTGTGCTTAAACAACAAACAATATGCACTTCCAAACAGAAAAAGAAAATAAATAAATAAGACAGCGGCCGATTCTGATGCATTTGCCGACTCAAAATTCCACATCGGAGGGGAAAAAGGCCTCAACTCTGGAAGATTAAAAAGTAGAAAACCCCAAACCCCAACACAAAACAATAAAAACAAAAACGGAAACAAAGAGGACAAAGAAACAAAGAGGACCCTGCGTCCAACTGAAGTTAAATGCATGGTGATGCTCTGATGGCAGCCTGCTGTCCTATAGATGACTGCCACAGGTTCTCATGCGCAAAAGTCTTGGTGCTAAAAGACCAAAAAGAGAATCCTTGTCTAGGGGGAGAAGGGAAAAGCCCAAACTTCTGATTGCAGCACAGAACAGGCTTTCCTCTAAGGTTTCAATGCGGAGGGGTGGGCTGGTCCAACCTGCAGCTCAGGACGCACCATTCAATGGTCTGGAGGCCAGACTAGGGGGATCCTGCATTGCTGCTACGGCTCCCATTTCTTTAATGAAGAAGGGAAAAAGATTTGAGGATGACAGCCCCCATACACAAGTTAAGATCACTGCTGCCTGCACTTTCCTAAACATACGACAGAACAGGTCCAGCGCTGTGTTCGTCTTTGTGTTGCTGAATATACAGAGACCAAGTCAGCCGGCCACATATACATGCTACACCCAAGTCCCATAGGCAGACATGCCTGCGATTCTCAGCCCACTATATCCCCCACAACCACAAGCTCAGCTGGGCTGAACTGAAACACCCCCTTCAATGTAGGAGTCTCTGCAGGCTTCATTATAAACCCTTTAACCTAAACCACTCTTTGTATAAAGTAATATACGGGAACACAAAGAAAAAAAATAAATAAATAAACAATTAAAAAAAAAAAACACACACACACACACACACACACACACACACACATACGCTACAACAATGAAACATGTTCTCCTGGTCCAGGCCGACCTAAATGTCACACAGTCTCTGTGTCACACAGAACCTCCTCAGAAAACCACTTCTCTCAAAAGGCTGCTCACAGGCTAGGTTTTAACATTTATCCCTTGGGTATAGGATGTCCACTGGAGGAGACGGACAGGCGGACGGGCAGCTACGGCCTCTGCAGTCAGAATATCCCAGGTTACACTGCAGCAGTTCACTTCCAAATCAGCAGTTTCAGGGGGACACCCTCCTTGGCCCCAAAGGCGCAGCCCAGGACGAGCCACAAGGGGGACAAATTCAGCCATCACACGTTTCTCCCAGGATGGAGGGAAGCAGGAAGCCCAGCAAATGCGACCAGGCTGTTATGATCACAGGAGGTTGAGTGTCCCGAGTGGAAACAGCCCCTCCCTTTATTATGGCATCTTGCTCATGCCATGGCGAGCAGCATCGCCCCCTTGAGGGGAGATACTGCAAATATAAGACATTCCACAGGCGTCGCTCGCATACCCCCCCACCCCCCGCAAGGATCTGACACCTGCAACACTGGTCAAACTGGCTCTCTTCTGCCCACCCCCACAGCCTCATCCACCCCCCAGGAAATCTCACCTTGTTACACAAAGCCAAACCCAACACTGTGTGTGGCATTTCAACACAACTCAATTGCCAAAAAAAAAAAAAAATGGTTTATGCATATGTTTGTTGGTTTTGTTTTTACCTTCATTTTAAATCTGACAATTCAAATCTTCCCATTTTCATAGATTATTTTTTTTTGTCTTTAAATATATAATACAAATCTATATAACCCAAAAGTTAGAAATCTTATTTACAAAAACTATTTAAAAGCAGCTACCCTCCTCCAATGCAGAAGAGAGGAAAAGAAGAAAAATCTTCACACATAAGTCAAGAATTTCTTTTTTTTTTTTTTTGCTTTGTAAATGCTCTTTAGTTTCTTCCCATATGTTAATATGGCAATTGGTAAAATAGTTTTGCTTTCAGAATATTGATAAGGATTCAGCAACTATTTCAATTAGCTATACATACAATTCTTTAACGTTTCTGGTTGGTGCAGTTTATTTACTTAGAAAAAGAAAAACAAGACTTGGGTAGTTTTCCCCAAAGAGAAGAAACCTTGTCTTCAAAAAGTCTTCTTTTCATCCTCTGTGGATGAAGACACGGTGGCTGGCTGCTCAGCTGTCTCCCCCTGGTGGTGAATGTCAGTGCCACAAGCGACAGCTTCTCACAGAGCTCCCTCCTCTGTGCACCCAGCGCCAGCTGTGTAACGGAACTCCTGCAGGTTGGACACGCCATGAAAGTGGACGAAGGCCCCCGCCACCACCAGGATGTGGAATAACTGGTGGGAGTGAAACTGTGGGAAGAGACAGGACAATTAGGATTGGAGGGGGGCGGGGCTAAGGGCCATTATCTTCTCAGTTTCTGGTTAGGTGACGAAAGGTCCCCTTTACCTCAGAAATACTGTCTGTGCCACATAAGATGGTGACAATACGTGCGATGTGAATGTCTCCACAGAGATATCCCAGAAAGACATGGAAACTCCCACAAAAGGACAAATGATCAAAAAAATAAATAAAAAAAAGGAAGAGGCCATTCGTAATCTGGTTTTGTTAGACTTGAGGACAGCGATCGTTCATTCAGCAGATGTGGGCGTCTGACTGAACCTCACGAAATGTCCCAGTGTGACAGAACGCAGGTTAGGAGCAGAGAGTTATGATGCTGTGTACATGCATCGCGTGTGTCGACTCACCCAGATGTCACATTTGCCAGGGAAGAACCTCTCTGGGATGCGTGCGGCATAGAGGCAGGCGCCGGTGATGTAGAGTGTGGCCATGAGGAACAGCCAGCCCATCTGACCCATGGTGGTGGCTCGCAGGAAGCCCTCAGTGATGACGAAGTGCAACGTTGGGACAACTCCGCTCAAGCCCAGACCCACAAACACCCCTGACGGAGGAAGATGGGTCACAAAACTATTGCAACAAGCACACAGCCAATTAAAAGGATGAAACGCGTGTCAAATTCTGATACGAAGGCAGGGCCTGTCTGGAACTGCAGAATATTTTAGGTCCAAAGAGATTACAGAGTCAGGTGCTGAAGCTTTTCCTTATGTATGAAGTGGCTGCCCACCTCTGGGTTACACCTAGACTATTTTAACATCACAATCTTTAAGAGGACGTTTAGAGAGCAGTTTCTCTGACCTGCCAGTGAATTCCCCGTCCGTAAGGGCTCATAAACGTCAGCGGGGCCAGAAGAAGGTTAGGTAAATAGCCTCAGTAAAGAGGGCCATGAATCGAAAGCCTTAGATCGCCTGTCTGAGGTGAAATGAATTCCCTCCAAGATGGGAGGGAGGAGGGTGTTGTAGTACAGCGGCAGCATGAAAAGGCTGCATCTGAACATTCCATCATTCCTCCCCATTAAGAGCTCTGGTCTCTGGCTTTTCTAACAGGCTACTACCTAACCTAGAGGGTCCTTCAACGACATCATGGCTGAACAAGCATCCCCCCCCCACACAGCCAGTGATTTCAACACACAAGGTAGATTAAAAACTAGCTTTTTCATTCTGGGAAACAAATCAGCAGACTTTGTGTCGTGCCAGATAACACGGGTTACGGTAAAGGAGGTAGACGCCACGCGGCGAGTCCACGTCCTCAACGCCGAGGGGGGAGAGAGACTCACCGGCACGGACGCCGCGGTACTGCGGCGTGGCAAAGAAGTCGCACTGTGACACAGTGATCGCAGCCAGGCCCAGAACGCACACCACGATCAGGTAGATGAAGCAGGGCTGCGGGGAGCAGTAGAAGGAGTAATAGAGCCAGGGCACGAAGGAGCCCATGATGAGGAAGGCGATGCCGGAGTAATCCAGTCTGCAGAAAGACGGGGGGCATCAAACCGGAGGCACATGGCGTCACCCCACTCATCTACAACGCGCTATAAAACGTCTGGGAAATGCGCCTCTCGGTTTTCTTTTCATCCCCTTCCATCGACGGCGGGCAGTCACGAGCACAAAGCAACCCCCCCGACTCCATTATGGAGAGAGACCTAAGGCATTTGCTCCAATCAATACTCTTCTGTGTGAAACGGCAAAAAAGCTTTAAGAGTAAACGGCTGCCAGCCACGTCCCTGGAGCTCAGAGCTGGATGTGGGCTGCTCAGCACACCTGGGCCGCAAAGTGACCTTGCTGCGGGTTACGACGGCGGGATTCTTGCAGAAACACCAAGCGGCTACTTACGGGGCCTCGACCACCACATTACTGGCTCTCGACGGTGACCCCGTGCGGCTTGTGGCGGGCGGTACTCACTTTGAGAAGACGCGGGACACCCCCTCCGAGTGGCAGTAAACTGTGTGGAAGAGCCATGAGAAAGACAGGCAGAGGATGGCCCCCAGGAAGAATGCACCAATGACGATCTTCTCCTGGAAGGGTGCCACAAAGGACATGTTGGGTCTGAACATGTAGAAGATGCCCAGGCAGAGGAAAAACAGGCAGCCTGGGGGGGAAAGAAAGGAGGGGAGGGGGTGCAGGTTAGCGTGAACAGCCTGAGCTAGTCATCTCTAGGTGTCAGCCCCCCCTCCCAGCCGGTGCAACAGTCCAGTGATTTTATGAATATCAAAGAGGGGAGTCAGTCACGCTGAACCTGAGAGTTTCCCGGGGGAGGGGGGGCACCTACGGCCACAGACCCTCCCACCAGGCACTCTGGTCACGCTCCAGCTTATAGTGGGGTGGGGGAGACAGTCTTACTGGGGGGAAGCGTGCTGTGCCTTACAAAGGCTCTGGGGTTTGTGACTTTTCAGCACTCAGATGATGAAGAGCCACTGTTAAGGTCTTAACAAAAAACACAACATGAACTGGCTTTCAGGAATGAATAATTCACAGATTTCAATCAGCAGAATCAAGCTATCGGCAGAGGCACTGGAGGCCAGGCTCTGTACTTTAACTGAAGTGCGTTGATGTAGGAACCAAGGCAGAGATTCAGGGTATGGGGACACACAGCTGTCACAGTCACTGATCCAATGATATGTTGAAAGATCAGTGATAGTGTCAAAAAAAAAAAAAAAAAAAACACTCTGGGTCTGGTCCCCTTCACACATCAGCTTCAGAACTGAGGAGCAGAATCCAAACTGACTCAATGAGGTAAATAATATGCCCAGTCGTTTAAATTAAGCACGCATGAGACTGGCAGACCAGCATAGATCTGCATCTCTTCTGTGGCATGAACAACGGAAGAACAGCCACTGCTGATTGCAGGCTGACAAGCAACCGAGCAGGTTTATGACCTTCAGCTACGTTTGATAGCGCTGGGATAAATGAAATAAAGGCCGCATAGTTACAGGAGGACAGACTCAAACTGAAGATCTGTGACGGAAAATGTCCAGAGGGAAAACGGGTACAACTGAAAGCTGCTTCGGATAAACGGTGGCAGCTGAGTAACCAAAGAGGCATCTTAAAGTCACACAAAGTACAGGGATATCGAATGCACAATTCATTTCAACCAAAGTAACCCTGAGCACAAAAAAACTCACATTTGCATGGGATATACATACATCAGAGGGCCTGTTTGCGTATCAGATAATGTTCACAACAACTGAAACCGTGTTCTCTACAAAGCCTGAGAAAAATGTCTGAGATTAACACGACATTCTCGCAGTGCACTATGGATTTCTCTGTTCAATGCTTAAAAAGCTTTAGACTAAACATGGACAGCTGTTTAAAAAGATGGACACAATTCTCTCACTCGGGGGGAGAAAGAAAATTCGCTCTCCTCACCGGACAGTCACAAACTTAACACTAGGCGGCAGCATTCAGCCATTCACAAGAAGGAGAAAACCCCCCAGGCTTCATGCTTAACAGCTAGCCTTCATTGAGCTGAAGGGGCTGTATAAAATGTGGGCTCCGTGAGTGGCCAAGTTCAGTCACCCCTTATGCGGAGTCCCAGCTGGGCAGCCCACCCCTGCCTCTGTGCTCTGCAGGCCTCCTAGAGATTACATACGATCCAGAAGCAGCAGGAAGCACAGGTACGTTAACGACCGAAGAGCGTCCATCCTTCTTACCCAGAAGGTGAGTCCAGATGTTGCCCGTCTCCGTGTGAATCCTGAATATGCTCTTGAAACAGGCTCTGAAGGAGGGCATTGGAGGCCGATGCCCATGCAGCAGGAAGTCGTTGTCCTTCAGCCAGTCGGGAAGGACATCGTGGGGGATTACGCGCCACCGGCCCTCCCATACCTGGGGTAGGAAGGACACAAAACGGCGCTCAGAGCCCTGGGTGGCCAGGCTCACTGCTTTCTTACTGCTGTGCTGGGACTTTGTGACTCAATTAAATCTTTACCTAAACCAATTCAAACCACTTAGCTGCAGAAGGTAATTAAGGAGCTCAATTAAACAGTCAGCAATTACATCACTTGGATCTCAGTGGGAATGGGAACTGGCACAGCTCGGGCAAGAGGCTGTCAGGACCAGTTAGAGAAAATGAATACAACAGGGATGACTGGAGACGACCCCCCAGGAGCCTAAAAGGTCTACAAATGAGCTGCCTTAACTCCATGCTAAATGCCCAATCATGTCCTGCGGCCGCAACCACTTTCTAAACCCCGCCTGCCACTCTGGGAGTTACTTTACTTCCGTCCCATCACCCTCATATCTGCCATGCAGTTACTCATATATTTCACGGTTGCAGCCAGGGAGCGAACAGGGGATGGTAAGCAGAGGCAATGGTGAGGAAGAACCGGTTCTATTTATTTTGGAAGACTTCAAGGATCTTGAATTTTTACTGCCATACAGTCTTGTATAGAATTACACCACCGGGTACGAGGATTTCACAAGGTGGGTGAAATTACCGGCTCATCCAGTTTGGCGCTGCTCGCTGATTGCATCAACCTCTTAACACAACATTACAATATGGTCTGAATGCTGTACAAAGGATTCCATGTCAGCTGGGCCACAAAGCAGAGTGTTGGCTCATGGCTAAAACCTACTGTGGATCTCTCTAGCAAGAGCAGCTGACCTTGTGCACAAACTCCTCCATCTTCTCCATGGCGTGGTGGGCCTGCAGCAACGGCGTCATCCCCATGAAACCTTCATCAGAGCTTTTCTGCTGCTGCTCCTCCTCCTCCTCCTCCTCCTCGTCTTCCTCCATGTCTCTCTGTTGCTCAGGCTCTGTCACCATGTCCTGCAGGGGTAAAGACTGTCAACGGTCAAGGGTATGTAAAGGAAAATTTAATTCCCAGACATAGGGAGAGAAAGGCATGCATATAGACCAGGGGTCACCGAAAGGGCCCCCGAGGACCCCGAGTCGCCCGCAGATCTGTTCTAAAAATAGCACAACGCACCAATGAGCAGCGTCTAAAATAGTCATTGTTGATAAAATCGTAAACGTGATCAGTGTCTTCACATACATGAGTATTATTAAGCATTAATAATAATATATAACTAAAAGTAAACTGAGCAGATTTGTTATTTAAGAGGAATGTATCAAACTGGTAGCCCTCCGTATGGCTCAGTACCCGTGAAGTAGCTCTCAGGTTTCAAAAAAGTTGGTGACCCCTAATATAGACACTGATCTTATGCACTGAAATGACTGTCAGTAAAGAGGCTAATTAATATCACACTGATTTTTGCAACATCGCCTGAGGTGTGATGCCGTTGTTTGCAGGAGGCCAGATGTCCCCACAACGCCACACTAAGGTCACAAATGCAAGCGCCAGAGAATAAGACGAAGGATCGTCATCTTGCAAGACCCCATTTGAAAAAAACACGGGTAATTATTAACCCTGAGGCTTTAAGAAAGATAAAAATAGCAAGTAGACTGAAAGCACCACAACAAGAGCTTTTAAAATGGAGCTGATCCAATGAATAGAGGGTGCAATTCCAGTTTTAAAGTCTGAGACAAAAGACAGATCTGGTACACTCTACTACTGTCCCTGTGGATTTTCTATGCCCACAAGTGCAAATAAAAAAAGGTTTCGTGCTGCCATTAACATATAAAAACATCCATGGATTAATTGTTAACACTAACTGGAGCAGTCCACGATATTGATCTTTCTCAGAAACTGGTTCTATGACTACCCAAGTGCCTATAGCACCTGGCATGTTAAAATGTGTTTTGCAGTGAGGACATGCATGCATGTGAGGAAGACTACAACAGAGCAGCACAGGAGCATTTCCTTGGTATTAAAAAGTCAGGGGAATCCAGGGGTACTAGCAGTAACCGGCACCCACAGCATGTCAGTAGGCCAGCCATCTGAAACAGCACTGCTTCTTCGCTGCACTGCCTGCACACACTGAGCCAGGGCAGCCTCATGCAGACCCACTGCTGACACGTCAGTCTCCGACAGCCTGCTTGCTAAAGGGAACAGCTGCAGGTGCATTCAGATGGCCCAACAGGACAGAGGGGGAGAAGGAGAACCACAGGCTCAGGACGTAAACCAATGATACGCAGCACAAATGCTACTGGAGGAAAGCAGAACAAATGCTTTCAGTTGGAGAAGACGTTATGAATCTTGCACCACAGATCATGCCTCAAATGTAACAGCTGTCTTTATGTGACACAGCACAGTTAGACTTGTAATAAACAAAAGACCAATTTCCCCAGAAATTCTGAACTTCACTGCCTGCTTAGGTAATTAGGCACATGACTCGAGGAAGGAACAAAGGGAAATCATAGTATGACCTGCTTAGGGCCATGAGAAGTCAAATGACCAGGCAATAAAAGGTAATTTGTTGCAAAAACAAGGACATTTAAACAATAGGTGGAAAAAAGGACAAGCAGGTTTTCAATACAAGAGCCCCTGGGGCTGCCAGGGCCCCCCCATGTCCCTGAAGCTTAAAGAAGATTGGGGGGAGGAAAAAAAAAAACCTCACACTGATTATTCATTCCAGGGCAACTCTACGCTGCAGACAGCAAAGAGGAAATGGGAGGAACAGTGCCACAGGACATCAGGAAAAGGTCACGCACGGTTGAGCTTAATCTGCACAAAGTGATGTGGATCACACACACTCACCTTATAGTCACATATTTCACATGAATTATGCATGTCCTGCAGCGACTACCATTAGCAAGCAAAAACGTCACCTGGAACCATGTAGCTTCCAAATGGAACAAAATGGGAAGAACTCCGCTTACATTATCCACATTCAACGCCATATGAATTACCAAGCCCTGATATTAGGAGCAGTCGAAGCTCAATGACACATTTATCTGATACCAAAAGAGAAAATCATTAAAATAATAAAGCAGAGCTTCTACACCATAATAGCTGCTGGAGGAATTTTATAGTGACCCCTCACTGCCACCCCCACCACAGGTCAGGCAGAGATGCATGATAATTATGGGGCCAGAGGTACACAGTCGGACTCACAATCACCCTTATGGTTGGACTTAGAGTTTCCTAAGTCCCTTCAGCCACCTGCTGTAGACAAAGCCTTCATATGCATGAAAATAGCAGCAATATATACCCAACGCTGCACTGAGAAAATCTGATTTAAATAAGAAGAAAAAAAAGAAGACACCAATGTTTTCCAAAGGATTAAGACAGAGAATATGTGGTCATACTGGAATGTTTTCACCATAGTGCAGCAGGAACTTGAAAGCAGGAACTGAAGACACCAGATGAAGCCCATGATGTCACATTATTTTACTCATTTCATTTTTTGTTCCCACTACCATGGACTATTCATATCATCTCTATTCAGACCCAACAACCCATGTTACCATGCACAGTAAACTTCAAAACCAACAACATTCGACAAGCTAAACGAGACACCAACGAAAAGTCAAAATACGCAGAAATGCCCAGAACTATCAAATCTCTTTTGGCCCTTTCTAGCTCGCTAAAGCTTAGCTGCAGTACTACTTGGTCGAAGCTGCAGGACGATGGGGTCTGTCTAGTTTTACTGTAATCCAGCCCTTGTCAAAGGCTGTGGTTAACCTCCAATTGATTTATAGCCACTGACATGACATAAGCTACTTTAGTAGAGGAGTCGTGGATCCAGGACACTGTCAATTCAAAAAGGACAAACTGCTAAAGGTTCTCCAGCACAGGATGGCATATGGAGTTCTGGAAAACAACCACCCTATCTGATAGCTGGTTGGCCAGGCAAGAAGAGTCAACAGGATCAAGTGTGTTTACTTCAAAGGACATACACATTTGGACCATTTCTGTTGACTGGCCAACACAAAATGGATGGCAATGCATTTGGAAAGAATGAGGTAAGAGGTTCTGAACAGGCACATGTGTACGTACTCAACCCAGGTAAGAGCTACGCCATGTTTGCAGTAAATATATCTGTAGCTGTCTCACCTCTAGTTATATCAGTCTCCCATGTCACATGTTTCAATACATGCTCACAAATAATTCTACCTACAAATAAAATTAAAATTTGCCATCTTAACATTAAATTCAGGAAAGTTTAAACCATACATGTACGGCCCAAAAAACAAAACAAATATAATCATAATAAATTTCACTTCTTTTGCAATCATATAGTTTTGCCAAAATGTGTAAATTAAAAAGGGAGACAGTGCTTAAGCAATACACAGAGAATTATCATTTAAACAATTTAATAGTTTAATACAGTTTCCAGGTAGGACTCGACAACTCAAGTTACCCAGTCCACAGCACCATTCCATTTCCTGGTAAAAAATATCACTTCATAGATCAGAGTCAGGAAAACTTGACCTTTGCACAGAGTAAACCATGCACAGGCAGTCATGTGACAAGCAGAGCAACTCAGAGCACACTTCCATTCTACCATGTTTCCTTCAAATACAATTACACAAGGCAGTGGCTTCTCCCCCCCACCCTCCACTTTCACCCAAACAACCAGGTTTACTTACTACACCGTCTTCATGAGTTTCATTTCAGGCTAATAACCACGACGTAATTCAAAAGCAACACTGAAATGAGCACTAGCATTTCTACAAATTAGCGTCCAAAGGAAAAAAAAAAAAAGTGACTAATATGAAGACGAGCGTAATAGAGAGAAACAAAGAGAAATAAATGCGACTATAGGACATGGGCAGGCTACTTGTGAAAAGGCCCACAAGAATTTGCATGTATCCCAATGCGCCAATTTTCACATAATTCATTCACGCAATCCACCTACATACATGCGCTAATCACGAAACCCACTATTTTATAAGCTTTATATTCCATAAAGGTGTCATAAAATTGACACAAATCGGTGCTTTGTTCATCTCACTAGATTATCCTGGTTGCGAAAACTGTGGCGCCAACAAAAATTAACTACGGCACAGATGAGCAGAAGAGACACCTGGAATATCTGTGCCCAGTGGCACAAATAAATCAGAGACTTCCTCTGGGATTCCCCACCTGAGGGATCACAATCATTTAAAGGCCAAGAAGGAGTTTCCACACGATGCAGGGGGGCCAAGCAGTCTGTAGCCACGTACCCCTTTAGTACAGGGAGTTTGCACTAACAGCCGTGCATTCCGGAATTACACCCTCCGTGTTTCCACTGCTGATGGACTGAACTGAATGAAGGCAAAACGCAATGACGGGTCCCAGAAAGGAGAGAGGGTATGCTTATGCATTAAGCATTTCCTGCTTTCTCCACTGAATCATCATTAAAGATAATAATCGTTAAAATCCTGCCCCCTCCAACTCTGTTGCAGTGAGAAATAAAAATGCCAGACCAGTACAGCACAGAATTGCTCTACTGTGGACAGCCGTTTTACTCCTCAGGCTAGCCAGCAGAGGTTCCACACACAAGTGCTAGTAATTCCACCAGGCTGTAAAATGCTAGGGGTTTGGGGAAGGGATTGGTTTATTTCCAAAAATAAAGCAATTATTTTCAAGCCACGCCTTTTTAATAATGGCCCCTAGCATTTGTGCATTCTGATAGCAAAAAAAAAAAAAAAAAACCCAAAATGCACCCCCAAACACACAGCAATCAACCGGTTCTACCAATCCAGGAAATTTCTGCACAGCGTATGCTGATCTACAGCCCCCAAAAAGTTGGTAACCCCTAGTTTACAGGACTTGAACTGCAGTCATTACTAGATTCCCGGTAAGGTAATTAACTTGAACTGCAACCTGAAATGCAGCTTGATAACAAACACACTGCGTTGCCCTTGGTGTCAGATATATTTGAGGCCACATACACCTGGTACAAAAAGGAAAAAAAAAAAAAAAGAAAAAAAATCCGTGAGTGACAGAATAGAGAACATGGCCAGGAGTGATGCCCAATTACCAAAAAACCCATACTGAGGGTGCCAACCAATAACAAGAAAAACCAAAAGCCATCATTTCCTGTCAACAGCAGTGGGAAAATTACCATCACCAACATTCTGTGCATTTCAGATAAGAAAAAAACCCAAGGCCTAACTGATCATACACACAGCAGGTCTTATGACAGAGCAGAAGGCATGTGTGATGTTTTTATTCTCCACCCCCACTGAGAAATCTCATTGGTCCATCTACACACAACCCTATAAAAAAATATAAAAAAGCCTTTTAGGTTTCACAAAAACCGCAGTGTAAATTTTGAAAATGTGAGCCATTTGTCAACGACAATTTGTAGACACTATGCATATGATGAACCTCAAAAAACTAAGTGGCTTATGCAATCATTAAGTGTGTGTAACAGAAAACACCCTCAATTTTAGGATATGACAGCGCTGACACAACATGGTGAGAACTGTAGAGATGATGCTGAAGTTGCCCATAACCCAGAGTGTCTCCCTAAGCAAAGTGAAACCCCAAGGCAAATGAGCAGCAGCTTGCACCTGTTACCAAGCCCAGACCTGTTTAAAAATTAACCAGAAAACCAAATTGTTGCTGATATATCAGAGTAGATGGCTTCACTCGTTGATACCAGCCTGCTTCAGGTTACCGGCCCCAACAGGGCTAGTTTACCATCACATTACTCTGCCAAGCATACCATATCACAGTGCCAGGCTTCAAAGAGTGTGTGGATACAGGCTATCATTTAAAGGGAGAAAAAAAAACACACATAACGTATCCTTGAGAGTGGGTAACTTTCCAAGACTAACACTACAAATAGTATGTTCAGAAAAACAGGCCAATCAACTTATAGGGCAGACAAACAGGCAACCAACAGCTGTTGGAGTCAGGCAAACTCCCACCAGACCAGCAACAGGAGGATGACCTTCAGATGGGATTGCGCAAGTAGTGGTGCGGTAACGACAGCCATCACCAGCGAACGCGAAACGGCATTTAGCACCAAGGCCATTCTGACCAACTCAGGATAGGTACGACTACAGCCCGTGAGCCAGGGTTCTGCACATTCTGAACACTGTGGTAGTAATGTTCACAAGTTTATAGCATATAAATGCACACAACCTAGATTGGCAGGTCAAAAACCAACAACTAAATGCCACGTTTAGAAGCAGGTCAAGGTCACATCATACTCATTACAAAGAGGTCCATGCTTCCCAAAACCCATGATCGTCCAGAGCACACTTACCCCATTTTGCGTGGGGCAGTCAGAGCAGTGGTCACTGCTGCCCGCACAGGCTGCGGAATCGGCCCCTGTGGGCTTGCGAGGGCTCATGCCAGCCGTGCAGCCCCTGTGCCTCAGAAGGAAGGCTGCACGCGGGCTGTCCTCCAGATTCCCGACTTCCAGCTTGTCTTATGGAAGGCCTGCCACTGACACTGCTCAAAACAGACAGTGGGCGCCTGGAGAGAAGGTTCAGGCTTGAACCGGCGGTGCTGGTCCGCAGGGTCCTGCTATGGGAGCAGGGGTCCGAAAAGCCTTATTCTGCTCTGCCTGAAGACCAGAAAGTCCTGTATACAGGGACAAAAGGGGAGTTTGGTCATTAGTCATCTCCCAAAACACACCCAACATAAAACAGAAATAAAAAGCTAGGAAATAATATTATAATAGAGGAACTTTTTAAATGGTACAAATGTCCTTAGGCATGCAAATAAAATGTAGAGAAGGAGTAGAACAGAAACTAGTGTTTCTCAAAACATATTGGGATGCTGAATTAATAAGTACAGACCTTACATGAACACACTTACAACAGGCTATTAGCACGGACCAGGCAGCAAGAACTCATTCCAAAAACCCTGGGGATGCAACCTGGACTGGGCTATGACCAACCCCCCCCCCCCCCAACTAAATTTAACCATCTGAGTGTCACACTACAAACTTTGGCAGCTGGAGCCAACACCACCTTGTATAACCTAAGTTTCTTGGAAAGAAAAAGAGGACCTCAGTTATGGCCGTGGTCCGGGCTGCTCGCAAAGTGACTTTGCAGGAGCACTGAGTTTTGAGTTTTCAGCAATTTTGATTCAAGACAAAAATATTAAAATTACACAGAGCACGACCCTAACACCTTGAAAGAAAAAGCTTTGTACTCTGCCATCTTGCACTAAATCTTGCCAAGAAAGAAGCATAAACTTAGATGAGATTGTCGACAGTGGTTGTTTTCTGCTGGGGCAAAAGAAGAAGTCAAAAAAAAAAAAAAGTCATTTCTGAGTAACAACTCTAGACCCTTTTTAAAAATGACTTTTGCTTGATATTAACTGTTAAAGCCATATTTCAAAACCAGCATTCCATAAATAGTATTTCCGAGATACACAAAGGTCCAATAATTGGGTCCACCGTGGTTTGTGAGGCAAAAACCTACTAACATGTTCAACCACCCAGACATGAAAGTTAAAGCAAAAAGTCCTTAAAATGACTCATCTTTAGCAACGAGAATTAAGAATACCTATCAGAAGAAAAACCCAAGTTTCAGACTAGCCAGATGGTGACAGTCACATAAGTGTACAGCATGGAAAGGACTGTAGTTACAGCTCACCAGTACTGCAAGACCAGAACTTTGAAACAGTGAGAGCACATGTGGAAACTAAACACACAAGAGTAGTACAGGTGTGCCTTCACTGAAAATACCCAAGTCAGAGGCTGGCAAGGTGAGGCTCACAAAGGGCCATCAAACAGGACTCAAAAACTTCTCCAGTTTCACCACACCTAAAAAGCTTCAGTCAGCACAAAACACTACATTTCCCAAAAGGCCTTTGACAAGTACCACTGCTTGGGGGGGGTGTTATTAGTCTTATAGCAAGACTCCATTTCTGCAAAGAAATTCCCACAGACTTGTGTTAAAAATGAAATCCTGACACTTCTGGTTCTTAAATAAATGACGAAAGAAGCCAACAATATAAAAAAAAAGATTATGGCAAAAGATTGCTATGGAATGGAATACTACGGGAACGCTGAACACATCCTTTGACAACTAGGAAACAGAACAAGGCCAGATTCAACATTTTGAGCAGTTTTTTTAAAACAAGCCATATCACTGATAGCATCTAATGACGAGTCAGCTGACAGTACAAGTCTTAACTGAGGAAGCTTGCCGTTTGAGTCTTCCCAGAAAGAGAGAGATGTGGTAATTTCAACACACTAGATACCAGTTACGTTGAAACCTACTTTCTCACATCTGGTAGTCAGACAAACCATCTTTCAGTTCACACATTTTCATTTTTTTCCCCAGTTGGTGGTCCTGCATTATTGCCTACTGCTGCTCACACTGCAGACACACACTGCTCGGGATAATCCTAGGTCTGAGCACCAAAAAACAAAACAAGAAAGGTGTTCAGGCCAGTAACCACCAAAGATGAGCCTAATATCCTAAGGAGACAAACATTTATTTTACTGAACTTTACAAAAACCATGAAAAGACACCCTGCATCCAACAACAGGATCAAATCTCTTTCATCAAGCTTAATCAATCATACTTTCTTTTCAGGACAATCAAGGCAAAGAAAGAAAAATAATTCATATTGACCGTTTGAAGACGATAACTAGTTATTGAGAAACTTACTATTACATACATCATCCCCACATACCTTGCATTACATACCTATTCCCTTCATCATACTACATGCTTTCCATAAATTAATATAATGCCTTTGTCGGTTTTCAATGACGTATTACGAATAATTCATAACATCCAAAATCATTCTAGCAATGCACACTCAAGGGTGGTGAGGTACCAGGAAGGCAACAAAAATACCAGACACAAACAAACAAACATGATTTGTTACTATGGTCCATTTCGCTCAGTTCTGAGCCTCATTCTGAAGAACTACATTAAAAAGTGGCTAAGGTAGTTTTAAAATTAAAACCACTGTCAAATAAGATTACAGTCACACAAACCATCCTGAGATGAACCACCTCACACAAGCAAATGCTTTTTAGAATAACACAGTTTGAAACCTACAGGTCAGGGAGAACAAAACCGAGAACCCAGTCATTCACCCACTGGCAGTTCCAGTGGGGATATGTTCAGCAGAGATTCAGAACTCCAAAGAAAGAGAGAACCGCTGATGAAAGTAAGGTAACCCCCAGCTTTACTTGCTTATCTCCCCCCAAAGGCAATAAGTCTCATAGTTGTCAAAGATAAGGTCAGAAATGAGGACAGTAAAAAATAAAACAGGATTAAGACATGAGGCTCATCAGTGAAAAATTGGGTGCAATTTACTCACTGAAGTTTCCTCGCACAACAGGAGGCAGAGCAGTATAAATGACCATTAAATGCTCTGATTTAGATCATGATGGGAGTTCAGTGATTAGGCAGACTCGATTGAAATCTCTTGGGTATTCATAACGCAAGAAAACAAAGAAATGAGTGGAAGGAAATGACTCATACTAACACAGCTTTAAAATTGCCTAGATATACCAAGCCCACCAGCTCAGCACCACCGTGGCTGTATGTCTGAGGGAAACCCTGGAATCAGCAGGTAGACCTTGTATAAAAAGTAGGTCAACTACTATAGGGCTTACAGCAATTGTTTTCTACGTGAGCAAGAGGGATCAAGTTGACCATTTTCCACCAGAATGGCGTGATACTGACAGCACACACTTACAGTACAAAAGTAATACAAGATGCATTTGATTCTGCCCCGTAAACCTATCAGTGACAGCTGTTAAACAGATTATATATAAACATTTTGTAGCAATATTTCAGGCAGATAAATCTAACATCACTGTGAAACATCATCTGAAGTGCGAGCGGCTTTGATGTAGAGAAAAGACCATTCAAAGCAAAATCCTTTACTGGAACAATATCAGGGCACATCAGCCATGTGACTGGTTCAGAAGTCAGAGTGACCGAACGTCATGCTACCCCTTAAACACTAGGCTTTTTGTCCCATAATCATATGACATGACAGATAGTCATTCGCGCTAGTTTAGACAAGCAACAATCAAGGGACAGAAGGGTTGTGGGGGAACAATTAGCCTTCTTTCAGGGCTACAGTCAGATGAGGGTATGGTGAAGGTGACCTTCACGCCACCAAAACAATAACAGCAGAACCGTTAATGTAACTGTCTACTGAACAAAAGCATTTTTTGCTGATAAAGCGTGAATTTGAGGACCAAAGAGAAAAACATTTAAGACCACTAACATGAACAATGAAGAAACACTACATGCCACAGGCTATACTGCAATACCTTAATTTTGTCCTACCTTGGGCCTATTCTGGAATTACAAAATGCCTAAAGGTGGGACAAAGAACAGCAAGTTTCCACCTACAGTAACACTACAAAGGAGAAAGTACCACAACCTACTTCCTCTAGTAGAAGCCTCCTCAGACACCCATACAAAAGGGTGTTTTTATATTTCACCTGCCCCAGCTGTCTCCAATCCAACCAGCAAACCAGTGAGTGCCGTGTCTGTCCCACTTACAGACATTTCGCCCAGATCCTCTAGCTATTCAAAAATCCGCCGGTCATATCGCAGTTTGAAAGACCCTGTTAGACTCCAGTTATTATGTTCTATATCTCAAGGGTAACAAATAACATAGTGGCACAGCACTGATTGATTTATTCATATGCCCTCAGAGGAAAACAAAGATGAAATAAGAAAAGTTCAACTGGGCCAATTAAGAATTCATGCTTGTTTGCAAAAATGGTTTGTAGTAAACAGAAACAAACAGGGCAAGAGCACATAGAAGGGAATATTTACATCTGCTTTAAACACTTATACAAGAGCTGTTTTCAGTTTTTAGAACCTCTTGATTCAGTTACTGCTAAGCAATAAACTTCCCTATTGGGTATACTTTTCTGTGAACTGACAAATATAAGGTTAGAACAGCACGTCATTTAGTAGAATGCAACTGAGCAAGTTTGTTCAAACATTGGCCAGGAGTATGTCATTAATATTCAGATTACACCCTCAAAGGCTTGAAGAGAACTTTTTTTGGCAAGGCTTACCTGTAGGTTAAGTCACCTGAGGGGTTTCAGACCTACTTTAGAGAGCAGAAGGATCTGTAGCAGACACTGTGGGTTAAGAGGCAAACAAAATCATGCATTACACAGCTGGGAGACACAAAAAACGTACTGATCTCTGAATACAGCAGACAACGGAACATTTTACTTCTTTTTTACATCGAAAAAAAACACGAGACAATGCAAAAATAGAGTTTTGTACACTCTCACAGTATGTGTGTTTCAGCTCCTATTAACAGCGATTTTTCACAATGACAGCATCCAGCACAAGTAACAAATTTGTATGCACTAGGATATTATGCAAAGCTTGAACACCTTTTTGAAATTTACTTCAAAGTACAGAAGAGTCTGTCAGGAACACTAATCATACATTTTAAACACATTACAACTATAACAGGTCTATAAAAGTCGTATAACAAGGAATAAAAAGCAGGAGGACCCTTAGTCCACTGATAATATAACTAGAAACTAACTAGATAATTATTCTACTACATGCAATAAAAGGCTCAAAAACTTTTGACTGAATTGTCATAACTGAGTACTTGCGTGACTATCTACTCCACAGGGACCTACTACTACTCCACAGACACATCCACTGGATTTATTTGAAAGATTTAAATTAGCCCCCCCAGAACACAACAAAGCAATGGTCGCTGAAATGATAGTCACCAAACCCGACATTCCAGTAACCCATCTACGGTTCTTTAGTGTCTTTCTCTTATTTACATTTAAATGCCTCAGATTTCTATTGTTATCGATGCAATCTAATCTAATTCTTAGATCACATATTTTTCCAAGGAGAGTTTCGGGGTACTAACTGCAGCCTGCCCTTAAAATAAAACTTGGGTTCTTTGTGTCTAGTGAGCTAAATAGGCTGAGAACGGTCTACTGTAAAGAGCAGTGTCTGCAGCGGAGGACATGCATAGTTACTGCTAGAGGGGAAATCGTAGTGGAAGGTTTTAAGGGGGAAAAAGAACAGGCTTCAACCACTCAACGAATTAATATCAAGTAATATTTTATAGGTAATAATCTCCGGTCACGCAAGTAAATAACGGAGTTACAATGTAGCGCCGCTGATCTAAGAATAGCCATCAGGTTCAACTTTCACCTGATTATTATTTTTGAGAGATCAGTCTGGCCAGCGTACTCGCCATACATCACTGAGTCGCATCCGGTCTGGAAAGTCCAAATATGAACGTATACAAGAAACCACCACAAGCCCTTGTCCATACGGTGTTTATGACATACACCATTAACACCGGGACAAAGAAAATTAACACGCTGTGGTTTTCGAGGAAGCTGGGCAGCTATAATAACGCCAGCGTAATTTCAAAACGGAGATTTCCTGGAAGAAGAGGTATAAAAATACTAATTATTATTATCGACGTTAGCTAAAAAAGGAATTATTTACCAGGAAGCCACTTAAATGCAGTCTGTCAGAGCTGCGCCGCCCCAGGTACTTTGTTTAGCTCGGATTGTGCGTTAATATCAAGCGTTCGGTTAACATCTAAACACACAGCAGCTCGTTTATTAATGAACACCAGCAGAGCTGTCCTGTTCCTCTCAGCCTCTGGTAATGCCAGGGCTAGTAACGCTGGGCGAGGACACCCACCAGGAGCGTTGTTATTGTAGCCCGCTAGCTGCGAACGACGTCTGCCTCAGTACTCATTAGCTTAGCTTAGCTAGCTAGCTAGCTGGACTCTGGCTGCTCGCGCGCCCCACGAAACAAGACAGACACATACAAGACACACTCACACAAGGACATTATAAGTTAAATTACCGTAAAGTGAGACCGAAGCGCGCTGTCCTCCGTACATAACAGAACAAAAGCAGAACCGTAACAAAGAAGCACCCTCGGCTCTCCGTAGACTCTCGCTTTCCTTCAAACTGACTTGACTTAACTTGACTCCCTGACGCCGTAGCTCCGCGTGTGACGCCCCTCGCGTGAGAGCGGGGCAGCCAATCAGTGCTTCGCATGCCTGACAGGTGGTTAGTGGTTCAGGAAGAGCATCGCTGCACAGTAACCAAGAATGGTTTACGGTATTTGAAGTTTTTTGGGTGTTATTGTTCGGCGTGGTTTACGTAGCAGTTTCAGTTCTGGCTTTACATGTGCGTCCCAATTATGCGATTAATGTCAATTAAATGGCAGTATTTATCATAAGGAAATTTTAAGGTTGGGGAAGCGAATCTATCACACGGTTATGGAATCGATTTCCTCTTTAGAGTTGTCAGTTAGTGCCCTTTGACTGACAGGCATCCCATTCCTGGTGTCCCACGCTACCTATCCCGCCATGTATAATAGATTATAAATAAAGTTATGGAAAACTCATGGATGTTTTTAGGTAAATTTATATTTTTTAATCTTATAATCATCAGCACATTTTCTAACATTGATATAGTTTAATGTTTTAGTTAAGTATAAATATTATGAATTCATATAAGACCTTGTTTAAAACAGGAACAGCTCGTTTATAACAAGTTATGTCGATTTTTTTTGGTCTGATCATTGTTGCTGCCCAACTAGTTTAACATCCATAAACTGTAATGTAAATGCTATTCATGACTAAATGTCACAAACAGAATTTGAATAGAAGATTATTTACTCTACAATTTGAAATGTAAAAATGCTAAGCTGGTAGATGTTGCGCAAGAAGTAGGTGAACTGGTTCAAATGACCATTTTGTTGGTGAATGAAGGCAACACATCATAGTGCAAACCCTCCTATTGGTTGTGGGAATGTCACACATATATTCAGCATTCTGTACAGACTGCCCTCTCCTAGTGTTTGATTTTTGGAGGGAAGGGTGATTGGTCAAAGGTCTGCCACTGAATCAATTTGCTCAAGTCCGGGAATAAAATCAGATGATAGCAAGATCTTTCGTAACACCACCAGTCATAGCTTGGAGTCCCACCAAATGTGTTGCTGGTGCTCTGAGACAATCAAAAAAATGTGTTTGTTTGAGTTATGAAGAGTCATTGCACATGTGTTTCTGTTTTAATCTCGGTTTAGAAGAAAACAATATGAGCATTTAAGTTGTATGTAACGGTAGTGATATTCCCATGTGTAAGTGTGTGTGTGTGTGTGTGTGTGTGTGTGTGTGCCCGTATGTACATTGGTCAGATGAAGTGGCATGACTTTACCCTTGGCGCTTCCAGCTCGATTCACATGAGCAAAGTCCATGGTACGTGTCACTTTTTCTGGTAAAACCAAAGCAATTGCAAGTGACAGGAATACCTGGGCTACATATACAGTTCAAAACACAAGGCACATGTGGAGTTACACAGAAAATGCTGACATCTTGTTGGGCCTAAGGGCAAGACAGAGTGAGCAGAGGTGGAGACAGGAATGGAGATACTGGAGATCCATTACTTGGTGAGTCCCTACGAAAGCCAAGATCACACCCAAATCACATTCCAGTGTGCACTTAGAACCAACCCCCCCCCCACAACGAAAACTTCACAAAACCAAACCATCTTTAATGTTCTAGAACATGTGGCATCTTCCTTTCATGATCAGTCTGTTTTCCCCCCCTTGACTACTGAGAAACTGTAATCCAGTAAATTATTGTTTTATGAAGGTTTTACTGCAGGGGTTACACTATTTTTCAGCACTCGCATTTCTGTAACTCGGCACCACCTAAATCAGTGTTATTACAGTCTTTTGATAATCTCATTAAAATGTGTGCCTGCGAGGTTTTTGGTAGGCACTTATAAGAGGTATCAGCGAGGCTGGACCTGGATGTGATTCTGAAAAGCTGCGTTTATACATGTAATAATAGGCGAGGGCAAACACATCCCAACATCCACCCAGCTAGAACAAAACCAGTGGTTTGTGTGCTGAGGGTTGACCCCGTGAGAAAAGCAGTAGAGCGTTTCTATCTAATAACTTCGCAATGACAAGAAGGTGATGATCCTAGCAGAACAATTGTGAACTAAAAGCATGTACAGCTGAGAAAGCCAGCAAAAAAATGCACAGTGTGTGCCAGCCAAAAAAAAACTGATACAGTTCAGAATACAAAAAAGATATGGTGGACTGATAGTCAGCTTACAGCACATGGGACTGAGAGGGAAGAAGGGTGGAGGGTTTGTTAGGTGGCGAGATGGCTGTGAATCCATGGGCTGAGATGACCGCTGAAAGATACATGTACCTGTATAGTAGGACTGGCAGGTGAATCCCATCAGTTGGTGGAAACTAGATAAATACTATTAAGGTCTTCATGTTGCCATTTAGGTATGTTGATAGTCCCAGTGCAGGGGCCATTAAGACCAGAGCTGTAAAGTTCAGGTTCAGAAAATACAAATCCAGACCAAGATTTTGTTTCAACCGGTTTTGTTTAAAGAGTCACAGCCTCCACTGGTTGGTTGAAACACAACCTTCGTCTGGATTTGAACTTTCTGGATCAGAAATTTCCACCACTGATTACAACTATATTGCCACCATAATGCCTGAACATCAGGGTGTGTATTTCCTCTTACATTCACAGCTAACTAGTCACAGGGGAATTTAAGTTTCAAATTAACCAACGGATTACAGTATGGAAAACTAAACGGCGCACAGCAAGCCCACTCACCTGCTTTTCTTTCTCTGTCATGGGACAGTTGCTGCTGTGGAGAACATTACAGTATCAAACAGAAATAACATGACATAGTCAACAGATGACTAAGACATAGACTGAGCTTTCAGCACTGCCATACAGGGACTCATTGGGGGGAGGGGGGCTGGGGGGCTGAGTAACAAGGAACATAATTGGGTTGGTATGCTTTCATGGGGTCCAAAATCTCAGGCAGCACCCCTGCTGAAATGTGGAAGTCAATGGCTACCTGGAAGCAAGTAAGTAAGGTTGCTTCATTGATTGCATGCTGTAGTACTGGGGGGCCCTCTGCCCCCAAACCCGCCCTATGTTTAAGGAGCATGTTCACAGCATGGGACCAGACACACAAACATTTTATGGCCTCAGTCCTTCCATTTTCCTCTCTAGTGGAGCTTGTAATTCACATGTTCACTGCGAGCAGATTGTGTTAATATGGCACAAGGCAGTAGACGTAGAACAACAGTGGGATATAGTGCCCCACTCCCCCCCCCGCCCGCCCCCCTCTGCAATGCTACCTTAGGGCAGAGACTGGACTACCTCCCCCCCGATTAGCAGAATTAGCTGGGAGCGCAGTGGGTTTTTGCATACAGCTCTTAATATCCAGCATAATGCATAGGCAAAAGGTCTGAGGACAAGACGCTTAGCAAGCCTGCAGAATTTCACCGTCATTTCTAAAAGCCACTTTGAGCACCTTGCATAACCGCAGATTTCTTTCTCATGGGTCATTCGTTATATAACATTGTCGGGACATTCGAGGCCTTTGTTTGGAGCTGGCAAACTCTTACAGAATAGCTCTTTATAGCGAAGAAGCATAACAGCAAGTCTCCACCCCAGGCAAGAATGTCGCTGTCCTCTGCGGTTCTCAGACACAGCGTTAGCCTTTTGTTCTCGATGCATAAAACTTTACACGTGTGCTAAAGGTGCAGCCCAACAGATAAGCAAGAACACGACTGAAGCTTCACATTTAGTCATAGCTTACATATAACCTTCTTGGTTTTATTTAAGCATTCATATACCTTGTATCGCCAAATGAGCCCTGTATCAAAATAATACTTGGATAAATACACATGACACAGTTCCTGGTGCTGCTGATGTGTGAATTCAAAGACTGTATAGTTGCAAGAACTGTGACAGATCCAAAATAAAACACCTGGTAGATTTATAGCCTTAAAACCACAAAAAACTCTCTGCAGAACTTACAGATAACATGAGATCTAGTGGAGTAACTCGATAGGAGGATGTAACTTTAATGATGATAATAGTAATAATTGTTTTAATGTTACTGGTTGGAAGGGGGAGAGTATTACATATACACACTGGGAATATAATTGTGGGATTACAGTTGTTCTGCGATGGTACGCAAACGTCGCAGTAAGCTTGCCGCTTCTTTCAGATAGATTTGCTTATGCGGCCCGTTTGTGTTTGTTCTGCTCGGCAACAATAACGGTTTGCTTGTGATCAGTGGGGCTCTGGAAGGAAGTGGCTTTTACTGGAGTCTCCCAGCAGGAGCCACAGACAAACACTGATTTTTTTTAAAAAAAAACATCATAACTACCACAGAAGCCTGAATGTCAAAGTAATGGTATGCAAAACAATACATAAAATGTATAACATGAAAAGAAATCAATAAATGTACATTATTCCCTTCCGTCTCTCCCACAATGCACCTGTCATGCATCCCCTGCAGGTTTTTCTTTCTAAAATGTAATATATGCTAAATACATCACTCTACATTGCGCTATGTGCATCCCTTCATCAAGTCTGTTTGTTGGCAAGATGTCGCGTCTTGACCTCGCACATTCGCCGCATTCGTACACATTCCTGATAAAAGACACTGTTTCCACAGAGGTTCGGCCAGTGAAGTCCCGGCAGCTATATGTCCAAAAACGAGGAAATCTCTCCCACGAAGACATGCCGGTTTAAGGTCGATGGTTGTCGTCGCTGGGACAGCCACCCCTGACCGTCCTGTAACATGACTCGGTTGGTCACGTGAGAGGTAAGCAACACGAACAGCACTGTACAGACCCTGCTACAGTAACGTGACACTTTGTCCTTGAGTATTTCGGCCATCACCCCAAGCCCACCACCCAGCCCCGCCACAAACACACATAACACAGATACAGATCCTCGCGTCTTGTGGCTGCCGATCACTCCGAGGAGACGGTCCGGCAAAACTGAAGCGTCTGTTCCCTTGAGCGGATCCGCTCTCCGGACGAGGGTGTGCGAGTGGATGGTGCTGTGCACTCGTGCAGATGTTGGTGTGGGTGGGGCAGATGGGTGTTGGAAAGTCAGGCCGGGTTTCCGGAGGGGAAACGGACAGCTGACATACACTGAGACGACACTGAGCAGGGCAGAATTAAGAGGCAGATCCAAGCTGTGAAAGAAAGGGCAAGGACCGGCCTGGGCATGTTTGCGGCTGGGAGAGGATCCTTCGCCGCGATCGCACCCTCGCTCGGCCTCCACCGCCCCAATATGAAGAGCCCATAATCAGAGGGAGGACACACTGGGTCATGTGACCTGCAAAGCCCACCTATAACAGGCACTGGCGGCCCCCAGAGAGCAGAGGGAGTGTCACAACAGCCTAGTGATAAGAGACAAGCAGCTCAGGACTTTGGGTGTAGTCTTTGCCTTTGCATCTTCTTTATTTATTTATTTATTTATTTTTACTAGAGTCAGAAAAAGTCTTATTAAATTAGTATTCTCTCTTTATTTATTTATATACTTTAATTATTATTTTTTGCCATTCCATTGGCCCTCGTTGTGCACTGACCCCCACCCCCCTCACTGCAGAGTCCCTACTTGCACACATACTGATCCACGAGCGTGGTGCAACGCTTGCACTTGACGTAGCAGCACCAGTGGAACTTGCAGTGGCAGCGCTCGTGCTGGTAAACCTTGAACTGGTCGTAGCCGCGGCCGCAACACATGAGCTCGCAGCCGCCCATGCCCTCTGACGTCTTGTTGCAGTGACGGCCCTGCGTGCCCAGGGAACCGGTGGTCTCGTTGCGCAAGCAATAGTCCGGGCTGGGGTCGATGTAGACCAGATCCTCGGGCGTGGGCGCGTTGAAGCGGCTGTTGACCAGCTCCAGCTTGCTCTTGCGACCGATCCGCATGGCCGCCGCGCTGTCGTACTTCTCCTTCAGGAACTCACCCACCCGCCGGAAGTCGGCCAGCTGCAGCCAGCACGTCTTGAGGCTGCAGGAGCCCGACACGCCGTGGCACTTGCAGGCCACATTGGCGAGGTTGTACACCGCCTGTGCATGGGCAGAGAGGATAGCAGGGGTGAGCCAGACAGCCTGATATGCCAAAACATTGCTCTGAATAAAAAACACAATTTAGCATTAGAACACATGGAAATTAAAAGTAACAAAATATTTCTTCTGTTCTCCAGAAAGTTAGTGATATCTTGCTGGACATTCATTAAATTTCACACCCAGCTAACCCCTGGGTGTTCTGGACTTTCGCTGCAAATACTGGGGTGACTTTTGGAGAGATTATGAAATGCCTAAGTCAACACACATTTACAGTACAGAGATGATATGACAATTTTACATCGATATTATCATTGAAACGATTTTCTATGACTATCTAAGCTTTTTGCACATTACTAAAAATCTCGCAGCATTAACGGGTTCAGCATCAAACTGCTGCTGTGTAACATGATAAAGTCCATTGTTTTTTTTTTTTTGCTGACACTTTCATCCAAAGTGAGATACGACTGAGAAAGCAAGGTCAGACAGTCCCTGATGCAACTGCGGCTAAGGGCCTTGCTCAAGTTCTCATTGGTGAAAGCAGCCTGCCAACCAAGGGACCTTCTATCTATACACAAAGAGCTAACACCATCACAGAGTCACACCGATCCTTTAGGTTTAGCCAGTCATTCTGATCAGGTAAATATCCACTATGCCTGCAGCCTAAATCGCCATCAGAATTTGTGGACAGATACACCCCCCTCCTATCCTGGCACACTGAATCTCTACCTATGGAAAACTTGTAAGTATGACTCAAGCTCTGCTATGCCCACACACACACCAATTACGAAATGTCTCTGCACATGTGCTGGACGGTAAGTCAGAGTCTGGTGGAAGCTGGAATGTACCCTGAGTTTTGCAGCCTCTTTACTACTAGATACTGCCGGCTACAGACCTTCAGCACTCCGGCCCGTTCTTCCTTACGTAGTTCATTACCTGATAAGTGGTTCGCGGCTGCCCCCTTAAGATTAGATTATGAACTGCAGCCTGAAGTAATGGAGCGCCGCCCCCCCCCCCCCCAACACACCCTAAAGGGTTCTGCTGTTTGTTGCCATCATTTATGTGTGGGAGGATATTTAACAGCCTTCAGATGCCTTTTGAGCTTTCAGTCTCTTTACAAACCATTAAATAAAACCAAAGGTGTGAACACTTGGGAAACAAAGGAGAGGACGGCCTCACATACCCACCACACACACAGGCCTCCAGTGAGATGGACTCCCCTGACCACCTGCTGGTTCATTCACTAACACACAGCTGCGTCAGTCTAAGCAAATATTCCACATTGACTAGAGAAATAAATATTCGATTACAAAAAACTATCAGGACCACAAAGGAGGAGCAGAATCCAAAAGACCCGCAGACCGAGAAAAAAAACAAGCGACAAACTCGAAAGTCAAAAACAAGCAAGTACAGGACAAAATATGTCAGGGAAAATAAAGGATTTCCGTAATAAAGGACACGCCGATTTCAAGCAGGATTAAAATTGTTGATGATTTGCAAACATTTGAGAGTGGGGGGTGCTGGACAGTTTCCTAGACCAGCAGAACACCAATAGCAGCAGGTGCTGGTTCCCCGGGCAAAACAGACAGGAAGTTATACATCAGGACGGGCCAAGAACGACGAGCAAAGCATTCTGGGAATGGGGGCCGAGCTCCATGTTATCACTGGCACCGCGTCACTTAATACTTTGGCTGGTGGATGATCTATCTGACTGCGGCTTCCAGAACTACCTGTACATACAGGTGTACACTGTTTCTGACTGCGTACACTGTCAGGCCCAACCGCCTCCAAGAACGTCAGTCCACACACACTTTGACGGCAGATCAAACTTCACGGTCATACTGACAGCTCGCTTATTATGGTCACCACGTCTGCAGACCACATCAGACCAGCTCTCACTCTACAGTCAATGCCGGCACTGACCCCATACGGACAGCCGTGTTTTCAGTGCTACGATGCTCATCCGGCAGAAATAATCTAGATCTCTCCATATCTGTGAAGGGGAACTAGGTTTCTGTTCATAACAAGAAGCAGGTTTGTCCATCTGCATAAAGAGGAACGAACTGTATCCTTTCCAATCCGCAGTGACAGCCTGAGCCTGTATAATACCTGAATGCTAAGTATGTATCATGTGGACAGTAGTGGAGCTTAAGAATTTTTCCTAGTCAACTGGGGCTAGTTCACTAAAAATGTAATCCGACACACATTTTTTTTTTTACTAGCCAGCGGGCTGCAGCTCAGTTGTATGTACTCGTACACTTACTCCCTTGGTGTAAATTACTCACCTCAGGCGAGTCGCCAAGTTTAATTTCCAGCCCTGCCTGTGGGATAGGAAACTGCATTTGGATCCAGAAGTTAGACTTTGCTGTTGCAAACTTGTGACCAGTGATTTTCTACAACCTTACTTCCTACAGTGAGAAATAGTTATCCACAATAAGAACTAGACTGAGACTGCTTTGAGTAAATAATTTAACAAAATAAATAATTGAACATTACATACTATGGGAACCAGCAGTCTTTATGAATATGAACTTTACAGCATGTTCATTTTCTAGATGAATAACCTCCTGATCGTCACGCTGCTGTTATAAAAACACCCAGGCCTTCACTAGGATGGAGGACAGGCTGTTCAATTAAGTACTGGAGTAAGATTTAAAAAACATCGGCTTTTCAAATACATGAAATATTTCTCTTTTTCAGCATTCCACATAGTTGTCACATGGCCACCAAGCATTCGTGGAGCCCCGAGGGGCTGAGTCGTCCTCTTCACAAAATCGACTAACTCAACCGAGGATTTCAACATAAGGAAATGAAAATGTTAAACAGATGTCTGCCGATGTGGCATCTCAGTAAAACAGGTTGGGTTGAAACGGTCAGTAAAATAACTGGCATGGGGAGTAACATGAAAGTGACATCCTGTTATTAGTGATGCTCAGTGAGGCGCCCGGCCAGCCTCGACAACCAAGGAGGCCGAGATGTGTGTTTCATTAAGGCTGCAAACTCACCACTGTATAGAAAGGATATCCATAAAAAATACCCATAAACCCTTAAGCAAACATTCACAGAGACACAGACAAACACTATCATTTCTGAATGGCTCAAATTGGCACCCTTGGTCCTGCAGGCTTTTTGTTGGTTGTAATCATACCCCCCCCTCCCCAGCGTGGACAGAAACACCAGATCCCTGTCTCCTCTTCTCCTTTACAGATCCCCTGTGCTCTTTGTCCCTTCCTGCTGCGACCCGGGGGCCCTTCCGCCAGGGACAGGCACATCAAAGGACAGCCCGCCCACACCAGCGGCCCACGACGGCCTCTCCCGTGTGTGGAACGACCCTGTCCCACGGCTCACCACACTGGCGCTTCCCAGTGTCCCCAGTGTTGCCCTCGCTTTTGCTTTCCTCTCTGCTGAGCTCACACCTTCACATGACCCCACGTCCAATCCCCATCCCCGTTGAGCTTCCCGGTCTCCCCACCAGGGGGCGCCGCCTGAAACTCACCCATAGGCCTGACTACACCGTAACATCCCCATCATTCATTCCCATGGGGACCATCCAGTTAAAAAACACAACCAAGATTTCTCCTACCACCCTACAGGGATCCATAAACTACGTAAACCAGCACAACAATTTCAAATGCATGTGTATCTCATATGAGCTCAGACCAGCAATGACCAACTGGAGGATGCCGGTCCTCGTCTTGACTGAAACACAATTCAATCCAGATTGTGCGATCAATACACCCCACCCAATTTTCCCGACACACTCAACCTTAGCTTTGTGTTGCTGATGGAATTTGGCCCTTGGGACTCTTGGCCTAGACAGACATTCATCAGCACAACTTCCATATATAGACTACAAAAGTAATTCTTTTTCAAACAAATAAATGAAGATCGTTGCCAGAGAGGAAATGCTGTGCAGGGAAACTGTCCCTTCCCCTAACCAAAGATAACCAGGGGGGTGGGCACACAGGGATACACGCCCCCCAGCCTGCTGCTGGGCCAAGGTACCCAGCCTGCCTTCCAAACGGCAGTTCATCTGACGGACAGACCCATCTATCCCTGTCGGCAGTCGGGGGGGAAGGAGGTTTCGAACTCCACGGGAGCAGGACAATGGGAGTGAGGCTGCCAGGCTCACAGACAGATCAGTGTGGGTAAACAAGAGGCCAGGAGGGTCTCAGATAAGGCTGCAGGAGAGGAGCTGGCAGCCCTGCTCAATGGGACCACTAATGCAAAAATAAACAGATTACACCTGGAGGAGATCTGACACAGAGCGAGAGATGCCCCGCTCCATCATGCCGCCATGACGTCCCTGTAGCAGGAGATCCGCGTGTTTGTCGGGGAGGGACTCTATGCCCATGCAGGGGAGGCCTATATATTTTATTACCGTATAACTGAGGGAGTTTTTCTATGTATATATATAACTACATACATTTGCATTGAAGAAGTGTGTGGCTCAGTGTGAATGTGATCAGAAGGTTGTTGGTTCAATGACCTTGCGGGTGGCCTTCTGAGCAAGGCCCTTACCTGCCAATTTCTCCAGAGATAGTGTGGCCCTATTCTCACTTCTACGTTGCTTTGGATAAAAAAAAAAGATGCCTAATAAAGAAGTCACATGGGAACTGTGTGTGTGTGTGTTTGTGTGTGTGTGTGTGTGTGTGTAAGACAGCCTCCCTCCCCCTCCACGCTCACTTTGTGTGGCAGACATACGGAGCCACAGCCGTGTATGGAATTCACCCGTAGCAGACAGCGCTGGGAGGGCCCCTCCTTTGTGATCCACAGAACCGGAACCTTGTAACG
>JAABNX020000070.1:23950655-23961074 GCA_015163995.2 Mormyrus lacerda
CGATCCATGGTCCACATCCCTAAGCCACGACACTCCAAGAGCGGGAATCGATCCTTCCTGCACGCCTCCCTGACTCCGTCACAATGGCCCCCAGCACTAAGCCCCAGAATGCAGTACAAATCCCTGGCAAACAAGGCTGGGGGTGTGGGGGGGGGGGGGGTGGACACATGAAATGGTCTCCTAGGGAAAAAAAAAGGGTTTAAGGTCTCTTTGTAAAAGTATCTGCCAGCCGTCGCAGCTCATTGGCTCCCTGATCTGATGCTACAGATGTAATCTCTCTCTCGCCCCCCGCCCCCCTGGGACCATCTAACCTCTACCTTCCAGTCCAGGCTTTGACCTCCTGACCTTTATGGAGCTCCAGGCAGGGATGACCTCTGGGAGCTTCCATAATGAGAAGAAGCACTTCCCATCTGCAAAGACCTTAAACAAACCCATTCAGGCAGAAGTACACTGGGTAAAAAAAAAATAGGCAGCCCCAGGAAGCCTAAGGGGCCACACAGAACATCTCCCTATCTGTGCAGGCCGAGTCATTAACGAGGCCGCGGGGCAACGCCGTCAGCTGGGCGTCAGCTGCAGAGTTGGGAACATTCCACGCGCGCGCAGCCAAACCTGGTGCGTGGGGCTGACACTCTCCAGCCTCAGAACGCAGGGCTGGCTTTCAGGTTGTGGCAAAAGGTCGCGTCCTCCGCCAAACCCCCAGCCGGGGAACGAAATTGGGCTCCTTGCGAGGGGCGGGGCAGGGGGGGTAGATTTCACTAATCTTACCCCTGTTGGAGGCCCCTTTTCAACACGCAGGTGACAGCAGAGGAATTATCCTCGCGGCTTCCCCGCGGAAGACGACCAGAGGACGGACGCGGAGCAGAGGGGGCCTACAGAAAAGCGACAGCCTGCAGCCTTCATCACCGAGACATACATGCTACGATGCATGGCTGCGACGACGCATGGCTTTGAATACCCTTTACATGCGAATGCCATCATGCCAGATGTCTGAGAACACATACTGGGGTTTTAGAAACAAACCCAGAATGACCCCCCTACACTCACACACACACACACACTCACAACATACGGCCCCACCCTCCGTAACACAAAGCCGCAAGGCATGGCCTTGCCCCCTTTTCCCAGAAGGAATGCGCTTTGACCCCGTGACCCCCACCCCCCAGACTCCAAGGGCATCTCCTTTCTGTGCTCAGCCATTTGGTCCCTTCCAATAAATGATCGTCCCCCCTGGCACCTGGAAAGTAGAGGGGCACTCTTACCCCAGTGTTCCAGCTTGTTGGCTTGTTTGTTAGTAGTTTCCCTTAACAGCCACCCTAGTGATCGGTCTACACTGCCGGATAGTTAGTTAGTTTGTTTGTGTAACCAAGGCTTTGGTTTCCATTCTGATTTCATTCAGATGCTGACCTCAAAGGTAAATAAACCACCCATTAAGCAAGCTGCGCAAAACAGGACTGGCCTTCATAAAAGCAGCTGAATCTCCCTTATTGTTTTTTGCTCATAAATCTGAGGGTGGATTTCTGGGTCCTTCCCTGGTGAAACCTTTCAGAGCAAAGCTTCCCTGTCGCTCTGTAGCTGATGCAGTCTGTGCCAAATCTTCCCACTGAGCAGACAGACCCACAGCCCTGTTCCATGCCTGGAGAAGGTGCCTTGGGTCCACCTTTACTCTCACCTCTCCTGCTTTCACACCCTTTCCTCTGAACTAGCCCCTGCCACTGACTCCAGGATACCCAGCCCTTCACACTAGGCTAGAAGTGATAGTGGGGGGGGGGGGATACTGGGCCAGGTGGCCGTGGACCTTGCCTGAAATAAATAAATGAAACGGAATCCAAGTTCAGGCACTTGGCTGGGCATCTTTCCATTTTCGGCAAACTGGGTGGATCTGCATCGACTGCGGAAAACGCAGGCAGAGCCAAAAAGGCTTGGCCTTCCCTGAACGTGGCGCCTAGGCATGCGCCTCCAGGTACCCCCCCACCCACCCACCGGGCCATTCGCTCACCTGCCGGCCAGCCTCGTTGTTCTGCAGGTTCATGAGTGTGCGGGCATGCTCCTCGGAGCCCCGCGGGTGGTTCTTCTCCCGCTCACGTGCGTCCACAAACTCGCGGGCGAAGCGGTATCCGTAATTGACGTTGTCTCCACAGCCGCCCCAGAGCCAGTCGCGCGGGAGATCGCGGGGTCGTGCCGCCCGGCTGCAGCCACAGGTGGACAGCTCGCCCTCGCGACATGCCCGACTCACCGCGTTTACCACGCCTGCTGCGCTGATGGCGTAAGTGAAGGCCGTCTCCCTGCTCCCTGCGGGGAGAGATGAGAGAGAGAGAGGATGAAGGGAGAGAGGAAGAGTAAGGCAGGACAGAGAGAACAGATGAGGGAGAAGACTCTCAGATCACTATGCAACGACTGGTTTACGAGATAAGGGCTAACAAACTGGAAACACTCAGCGTTTAACTGCAAACCAGCCAGTTAGAGTTCCTCAGCGCAGAGGAACATAAATTTGCAGATTCCACACAGGCAGCAAAATGAAGGGGGGGCTGGGTGGGGGGGGGGGGGTACTGTGACAGGTTTTTATAGCCCTGGAGACACTGCCACCTCCAGACAAGTCGTCTGGCAGGAGTCAAAGTCCCTCTTAACCTCTGCCATCCATCAAATCCAGGCGCAGGAAAGGTGTGAAATTGAGATGGTACAATGAAGCGAAGAGGTCGGCATAGGAGGTTACGCCACACAAACAAACTTTTATGATAATGTCCTGTTTCTCTTCATTTTTTTAATGGAACGGAAAAATACCAGCCCTTCAATAAAGTAATGAAATCAAGAAGGAAAAGTTTTATATTATTGTGGTCGTTTTCAACCACTTTTCATCTGTACTACGCGTGTACCCTGTCGCTTTTTCACCCTGGGATCTCATCTAAATAGATAAAACGTGTGAAATGCGTTTGTTGAACCACTGAAAAATACTTTACAATATATACAGGGCAGCTTGCACAAGAATGGAAACATCTTTAAATCTCTTAAAATTGTGACCCAGGCTCTAAGTAACGTTGGATAGAACACGTAATATGAGGCAAAGATGTAAGAGCCAGGGTATTTTGAATACACTGCTCATCAGTTGCCGCTTCCAAGGGAAGCCCCCCCCGCGCTGTCACGTGACTAAGCGCCACGCATATTACTAACACCGAACTTGACAACTCTCGGCAGATATTATCTGGTTAAGTTACGTGGCCCATAAAAAGCGCAGCGGTTACATACTCTACCGGGGCGTCTGTCCGTCGAAGAATGGCATTTTATTAGTCTTTGGTTTGAGACTTCAAATAGAGTCCCGGATCTCCCGACTTTGTGTCATGCTATAATTGCATTTCAAAAGCAACCGTAGACAATAGCCCGGGTAACACCTCAATATAAACCTCGCGATTGACTGCAAATAACTCCTTTGCTATTTGGGGAGAGGCCGAAGGGGGTGGCTCGGCTCAGCATTCCCATCCGCAGCGGAGTAAAAGACACTTTACACCTTGTTTTTGCAATGTGACCGGAATTAACACCCAATTGTTGTAAGTGACGTTTCCACTACTTGTTGTCGATAGCTTATCTCCGCAAAACAGTATATAGCGATCATTGTCCAAAAAGTCAGTCGGCCAAATCTGGCCGACTCACATTTTTATACGATCATTAATCGAATATAAAAATAAAAAGTCGCCTGATACAAGTGACCATATGAATGATTAATTCAAACCAAAAATAAGATCGCACTGACTCAACAATACATAGTATGGATAATCGGCTATAAGAGGCGTGATGACTGGGGACTTACCGATTTGCATTACACGCCCGAAGACCGACGTGTTGTCCACGGTACTGCAATTCCATCGCCTGTTCTTGAACTGGTACTGGCATTCTTTGATGCCGGTCTTGGCTCCTTCTCCGATGTAGACCATGTGGTCCTGGTACAACTGACAGAGTTTTCTTTGGCCCTGCGAAAGTCCGGTCAACTGGCTACAGAGAGGCTGGGCCCCAATGATGTACATCTCTGGCCTCTGTATAGGGTTCATTGCTAAAGACCTACAACAAGAAAAAGGGACATGAACTATAAAAAAAATCAAAGGAAAAAAAAAATCCGAGTCTCTTCTTCTAAAATGATGAGGCCGGTAGTTATGGAAACACGTGGGAAAAAAAGAATAACATTTTCTGCTACCACTATGTACCCATGAGTCGATTCATCTCTGAAGGACACATGGAAGCAATAAATTTATTTTTATAAATAAATAAATAGCAATTTTGAAAAAAAGAATGAGAGTGAGGCGCATTGATAGGTCAGAATAAACAGTTTCAGGTTCCAACAACATAGTGTATCTTTTACTGATGGAAATGACACAAATTAACAGAACCGTTAGTCAAGATATGTCTTCAGAACTCATTCGAATCTGGTGGGAAACAAGCATCGTACCGGATAAACTTTATCAGTAAAATTACACACCACCTTTTGCTCATGGCCATCAAAGAAGTATCTACCAAACATCGATTATTTGAAATGTGCCTCTTAGAATAGAAAACGTAACTCACACAACTTGAAGGTCATGCATGATCCTGTAACTAGCGGCCAACCAGCAAAAACACGCAAATTAGTAATTCTCCTGTTTTTCCCCATAATTGTCCTGCTCCGACACTTTCCCGGATTGGTCAAGAATTAGGCTACTTCTCGCTTCTTATCCTAATTCCAAGGACGCTCGCCATTTGGGCTCCTGAGCTACAAGACAAATATTATGATAAAGCCTCCACATCTGTCTCAGGCGGCTTTGTCATATCAGTCACCATTCATTCTCTAATTAACCAAGCAACTGAACTGTACCTGCGCGCATCTGTCAATGTCGCACACCCCATGCGCTTGATGCAGGAGTAAAATCGGTTCATTCGACTATTTTTATGAAATTTAATTAAGAGTTGTTGTCTTACCACCAGGAGTTGGCATCCACCATCAGCCTCGAACTGCAGGCGGAGAGAACGAGCACCAGTAGTAAGTGCAGCCCGGGGATGGTGCGCTGTCCCTGCGTTACGCGCATCGCCATGTCCATTCGAACACAAGATCGCAATGCCAAAGTGCTTTTCTGGAGGAAAAAAATAAATAAGACGAAAAACTAAGTTTGCGTCTTGAGTGGAAATGCTTACTGATAAATCGTATGGTTAAAAAAATGTCCAAGCGGAGTAGATAAGTTATGGTCTTGTTTTGCTTAAACCTGGTATAAGTGTCAGTCCTTCTGCGTAATCCCCAAGTGACTTCATAAGAACTCGGACTTGTATTTTGCACGAAAAACACCCATAGTAACAGATTTTTTAAAAAATGTAAACAACAATAAAAACATTGGTAAATGAGATAGGATAATTCGATATGGACGCGGAGAGAGAATCGTCTTTTAACGAAAGACAGAGAGGCTAAGTATAGTACGAGTTCTTCCTTCCCCTATATCTGTTCACTTTGTCAATTACACTCCGAAACTCTCCGATTATCTGTCTCTTTTCTCAAGTCGCGCTTGTCTGCCTCCCTCCTCCTGACCCCCTCTTTAGTTGAGGATACAATGGGCAATGGGAGGGGACGGCAGAAAAGAACAAGACCCGTCTCTGTCGTTGCGTAAAGTAAGGGGACCACCGGAGTGCTGCATCGCTGTAAGAAAACAGGGGAGAACACCAAATGGCAGAGACAGTGGGCTGTTCAAACATCGCATACAACATTGTCTGTGTGGGGGGAGGGGGGCTTGTGCCATGAGGGGCAAAGGAAGCCCCGCAGAATAAGGTGCGCGGATATCGTCGGATTGTTTTAATTACTGGACTCGCTTTTCCATAGTAAGGCAGCTTCAGCGAGTTTCTTTGGTGGACTATATGCTATTTTACACTCTGTCTAGCTATCACAGCACAGGCACTCTATGTGATATATATGTACGTATGTGAGTGGTGCCGCATTTGTGTGTGAGAGAGGTCGAGGCCGAAGTGGCTGGTTTAATTCGAAGTAATTTGGGCATAAGTAATGATCTTTCATTTTCTGAAATAATTTATTTCCCGAATCAAAACCAGTAAAATGCCCACCCCAGACTGAATTGTGAATATGTATGAGGCAGAGAGAAAGAGGGGGGATAGACAGGAAGAAATGAATGGAATTAACGATTTGGAAAATTTTCCGTATTCCATCAAAGTTCATAGATGTATAGAACTGTGGTGGGTTTATAATAAACGAGAGTGCTTTGTGCAAAAAATAATCCCCGCCAACCCACTCAAAAAAAATAAAGGCATTCACATATTCTGCAGCAGAAACTCGAATACCGTCTCATTATTATATTTGTTTAATCCGATATATATTTAAAATGTTAAACGAATTTGGGTTCAGTCCAGAAAGCACGGTGGATACCTGTTGCCTTCTTTTGAATTTTGCTCAAATAGTTAAATGTTAATAACTCGTTTTAAAAACTTTTAATTTCCTCCTGTTTTGACAACTTCCACAAAAAGTTTTACAACGCAAAGATGATTAAACATCAAATGAACCCGACGAACGAGGCCTAACTGGATGGACTTTTGTTGCCTGATGAATCTACCTGAAAATTTATGGTTTTCCTCATACGTGGATATGATTTCGAGGAACGCAAAGACAAATGTACAAGGCTCCCGTTCCCCATACATGCCTTTGATTGCTATCCTCAAGCGGGCCGAAAGGTGGTTGCTTCTCGTAAGAGACGCCACTCTATTTCCGAAAGGACTCTGCATGATAAAACGCCGCTTTTCATCTGCCCTTAATCCACACACCCTTAAAAGCGGCGATCGCCTTTTCACGCGGACGTCGTCGCCATGTTCCGGCTCTTAGCAGCCAGACATGAGAAGACACCCTTCTCTTTTACAACTACTTCAATGTAAGCAATTAACAAAGTCGATCTACTGCACGGGACTACGATGCAAGATAAAAGACCACGTGTGTATTAGGCTGCTATCTCAGCTGTAGTTCAGTGCAGCGGTATAGTAAATCAGATCGAATAGATTATATTCATTCGTTTGATTATATTAATTTCTGTGCAAAATATACTGACAACTGCAAAAACTTGCTTATGAGTTAATCAAATAGATTTGTGAATGCGTTTATATATTGTATCGTTATTTCTGTCAGCACCTCTGACCCAGTACTGTTCAGATTAACATTAATTTCAATTGTATAAAGCACGGAACATAGGTCTATTGCTGTATATGCAATTTGGATACCACGTTAAGGCCTGGAAACAGAGAATAATCTCCCTGAAATTGCAAGACTTGGCCATTATTGGTCACTAGTCACTACTGGATTTAGTAGGCTAGTGCCAGAGGCTGCCTGAAAAAGCTTTCAGCTCGCGAGCTTGCGTTCACCTTAAGCCAGTTTCACGCTACTACGTGTTAAACAGAGCCAGGAATCGATACCACGGATATAATCATTATATAATAATGCCTCAATGCTGACAGCCCACATTTTTAAAATATCGGCCTAGGTCAAACATCAAACAACTTCATCTGAATTGTCCAAATTGAAACTCCATGTTAGGAAACGTTAGGAAAAGTTGTTGAGGCCGTATAGTAAAGATCTAACCCAATTCAAGTCATTTTTATTGGTATATATATATGTTTTGATTGCATAGATTTTTCATATTAAGAATGTATTAGCAATATACATAAACGCATTATATCTTATACCATGACTTGAATTTTGGGTGTATTAAGGAACAATTTAGTTAACCACTTATTACTCTTTTATTAAACAGCCGGAGAACATTGAGTCAACGTCAACCCAAGATTACGTTTTAAGGGTCAATCTAATGATTTGTTTCTTAATTTCATGATACATTTATCTTGGTAATCATTATTCAATATTCAATTCAATCACGTAATTCGTACATTGATTATGAAGAACAGGAACTTAGACGAAACAAATTTTCAAAACACTGTCCTTCTTGGATCGGCACTGCCCCCTTGTGACTAAAAAGGGAAAACGTTATATACAAAAAGCCGGCACACAAACTGTAAGTTCAGGAATATTTATTACATAAATCACTTAGATAAATGTTTAGGCAGCCATATGTACCCAATAGCATCTTTTCCCTCCAGTGTCCCGTCATGCTGTATATCAAACAACAAAGGACCATTACATTTTTCCATATACTTTCATTTATTGTCTATTAGTAATAAGTAAAATCTTGCGAGTTTTTAGAAAATTCTACGGTTTTCACGATTACCACGTTTTACCTGTCTTCAACGTGTTCAACGTCTTCGTCGATTAAAAAAATCCACAATTTATATATTATTTATTATAAATGCATTATTATTTAAGTACATAACTCAAAGCCAGTTCAGTTCGATTTAAAGAATTCGATATATAACGATAAAACAACAGCTATAATATACATATAGCTGCGACGTAAATAGCTGCCATATATTCATTAACCGCAAGAGGGCTCACTTTAACAAATTACAAAGTTTAATGACGGAATTTAGTGATAGATATGCCTGGAGAGAAGTGCCCTGTACCTTTGGTGCATTTCACCAGTCCTTCTGCATTTTCAAAGTCATCCCACAAAATGTAGATACATTACACATATATTTAAGTATTATATATGGCAACGTTTATTTATGGAAGAGATAAGTGTTGGGACAGGAAACATGCACAATCTGACAAGTGCAGTGGCTAGATCTCGCTGGGCTACAGGATGTTGGGGCTCCGCCAGCATTCTGAGTTCTAGAAGCTACTCTGGAATGACCACACTTGTCATTGCTATGCTAAGGAATGCATGCTGGCTGGGAGGGCCGTTTCCCACACAGAAGAAGGCAAGGTCGTGCTGCACATTCATTACCGTTTTATTTTCTGTACTTCCCATGCAAACAAAAGTAACATAAATCCATATTTATGATCTGCTATTAAGGGCACCCTACACAACACCTTAATCGTTTCAAGTCTACCTTGGGTCCATGTTTCCTGCGACTGGGGGATAGATAAAAATAAATTAAACGGAATTGAACGCAGGGGAGAAGCGGAGGGCGGCGTGCAAAAGGCCGTCGTGCGATAAGGGCAAACGCGCAGCCACGTGAAAGATCCTTCCACGAGCGGGCCCAGGCGGCACCGCTAGCTGAGGCCCTTTTGCGAAACCGAAGTGAATAATTTAACGGCAACAATGCGCAACAAAGCCGCCCATAAGCCGCTGCCTGGCAGTCGCATGGAGGCCCATAAAAACCAAATGAAGAGCAACAAAGCAACAAACGGCCGCATTTAATACACTGCAGCTGGCTCTGCGCGACTATACAGCCACGGCGGCCACAAAGCTCGCGGGTCTATTTAAATCCCCCGCTCACATCTCCACCCCCTCCAGCCCCCACCCAGACCCCCTATCCCCGTTCCATTCAGCGGCAAGAAGCGCATGATGAGGGGAGGCGGGCTGAGGTCCCAGCCACATTTCCCAGGGTGCTTTGCGGCAAGCGCTGGGGAGATCAATGGGCCGGCCGCTCTGACAGATCTCCGTGGTAAGGTGTCTGCCGTATATCATTAAGTCTAGGCCTACGCTTGGCTGCTGCCTCTGACTAACCCAGATAGCTGCTAGACTTCCAAATCAAAGACACGCAGTGCTCCACCGAGTTCTCCCTCCTTCCCTCCCTCTCTCCTCTCGTTCTCTACTTTCTCCTTTCCTCCCAGTTGCTTTCACTGTTTCACTCAGCACATCCACGCAGTTTTCCCAGATTTCCTTTGTGACAGCCTCTCTGTGTCTATCCGTCTCCAAATCCATCTGTCTCGCCCACCACCTACTGGTTTTTATCCTGTCTCTCTTCATCATCTACCTCTCTCTCCCTCTCTCTCTCTGCCTCTCCCAGGCTGGCTGGCACTGGATAAGTCCAACCCACTGTAAAGTGCTCAAGCCAGTGGTACAGAGGGTGGGCCTCTCGCTTCCATGGCCTGTGTGACTGGACAGGAAAAATTTATACATTGGTAAACTGCCTCCCCCTCACTTCTCTTACATACTAAGCAAAAGCATCACGGACCGATTAGGAACCTAACCGGTCCATACAAATGCATACCGTAACATGTAGTAGCTGCATAATGCGTGTGTCCCACCTTGGGCCAATACAGCCTACCTATGGTCATCCATCACAGGCCTTCTCTGATTTTATTTCACTCTCAATGTGCTTCTAAAAACTGCCCCCCAGCTGGGTGGATGGGGGGTGGGGAGCATGCATCTCTCTGTAGGCGGCCGGCGGAGGAGGCTGCGCGTCTGGGCACGCTGCCCAATCTGCCCTGGCACCCCTCTCTCCTGGCCAACCATCAGTTCCGGGCCCCCGCTCTGCTCAGCTGCACCGCCGCAGGACTGTCCCAAGGCTCAACAGACAGGCTCCCCCCTCCCCCAAAACAACACCCAACCCTAACACCCCCCCCCCCTCCCCAACTCT
>JAABNX020000070.1:23981819-23994144 GCA_015163995.2 Mormyrus lacerda
CCCCCCCCCCCCCCCCCCCCCCCCCCCCCCCCCCCCCCCCCCCCCCCCCCCCCCCCCCCCCCCCCCCCCCACGGCCCCTTTGTCAAGTGTCATACGAGCCAGATGGAGGCAGATTGATTCCACAGCATCGGGTCCATCGGGTCCAGCGGGTCCATCGGGTCCAGCGCGAGGACCGGCACCAGAACAGCTCAAACATCCAGAGCAGCCCATCTCCACTGAGTCCCGCCGAGCCAGACTGATTACCCGCTGGAGCCCATCCAGATAAACACGCAGGGAGCTGCGATCCCACCCCTCCTCCCCACCCAACAATCCATTCCCACCAGGGTGTCACCCAGACTCCACCCCCACTGCTCCCCGCCCCTCCCTGCTCTGTGAAGCTGCGGGGCAACGTGGCTACTTATAGCCCACCATAAATCAACCTGTCATATCTGGTCATGCTGGCTGCATTGCTGAGCTTGGGGCAAATTAACCCTGTTTCTCAAAACACGACGTGTGGTGAAACTCATACAGTGTGACCTGTGAGTAAAGCCTCCGTGGGATTTTTTGTTTTTTGGGGCGGGGGGGGGCGTAGGACTGAGCAATGCGACAATGCGAGGCAGGGAGCTTCAACAATCCCCATTTTCTGTACTTCCTCCTCAGCGAAAGGAAACAAACACACATCCCTGAGGGGCAGTTGTCAGGCTTGCAGGAAGGGCGGCGCTCTGCTCCCGTTTTGTGAACATACATCTTTTTGTTGCCAAGTCATCGGGCTTAACAGAGATGGCTCCAAACTGGACTGATATTCCAACCGGGAGCTAACTGCAGTGCATCTGGGGTATAATCCTGGTTAAACACTTATAAATGATGTTGCTTCCATCCTGCGTACGCTGAACCTCGCACAGCCTACGGCGGAGAAATTGGTGCGAGTCACCTGCACGGCTTCTTGCAGCTCAGTCTCAACGACAGCATCCGTGCTAAAGAGAATCACTGCAAACGGTGCTTTGGAAAACGGCAGAGAGCCTCTCAGTGTAGACGTTTGCGAGTCAAACTCACAGGCGACTTAATTATCTGCCCGTTCCTCGTGCCAGTTAAACAGGGACATGCACGGCTCCCTGGCAGGTGTGCAGGGACTAGGGGGGCTTGTGAACAGTCCGGCAGCCCCCGCCTCTGCCCCCCTCCTCCAGGTCCCAGTCCTGGCCCAGCAAGTTTGGACCCAGTACTACAGATTGATGGCCTGAGCCAGTTGGGTCCCAGCAGCGGGTCAGAAACCCAAGCTGGTACGTGGCACACTATGTCAGCGTGGGTGGGGTGGGGGGGGGGTGCCCACCTGCTCCCCCTCCAAGACCTGAGGAAACAGCATCACCTGAGCCTCGCAGACTGCCCATGGCCCCCGGCAGGGAGGACAGCTGACACAACGGCGCCGCAGAGCGCCGGCGTGACTCTGACCGAGTGGATGGACTTTGCGGGATCGGAATGCGCCGTGAGCTATGTGCATCTCATAGCTCAACTGTCAGCGCAGGCTTTGCTATGCCCCACCCCGGCTGCCTGCCCGCATACGCACACGCATGCACACCCTGAGAGAGATAGGGAGGAGAGGGGGGGGTGGGTTAGGAATTAATCCTTTTGATCTTGTAGTGAAAGATGCGCGCAGCAGTTGACAATGGGTACGTAGGAATGGAGAGCCCGGGTCTTCTCAGAGTCAAACCCGCGTCGCTGGAGTGACCACTGGGCTTTTCCCCGAAGGCCGTAGGAACACACACCCCAGCCCCCGGAGCAGACAGCCGCAATCCTGTGGCCATCTGAACCGGGACACGCGCCCTTGCAAACCAAGCTTTTCCCAAATGGTTCCACGCAAGCTGCATTACGTGTGTTGCGATCCCATCGGTTAGTTTTATTCCTGCTGTCACGACACATGTGGCCAATAAGAATGAGTCCTTGCCTAAAGTGAATAAAGTAACAGCCATTCCACTCTAGCCCCAGAACCACATTGCCTCCAAAAAGAACTTATTCCAGACAGGCAGGGTTACTGCCGGCGACGTCAGGTGACAGTCTGGTGCAAAGCTAGATCTCAGGATGTTTTGCTCCTAGGGGTCGCCCTCCTTCGAGATGCCGCGTCCTAATGAGATTCCCGACTCCAGGGCGCCCCCACATACCCACAATAAACACAACCTCCTTCCATCCACCCCCCCCCCCCCCCCACAGAACATCAAAAAGTGCTTAACTGTTCTTTAAATGTATGCAGTGTATTATATACCAAACAGCAAGGAACATACAATATGTTCATAGTCGTTCCATTACTATTACACATGACATTATCAGTATAATGGTAACTAATAAATATCAGTATTCTGATACATGGCTGTTTACAGCTCTGCATTTAAACCAATTGGCATGCTTAAAGAGATTCTTGCCTGGGGTGTTTGGATATCACTTGCAGTCCGGACAGAAAGCTCAGATTCGTGGGCCACGGAGGTACCTGGGTGTTCCGAGAGGTGCCCACACAACACGTCTGTGTCCGGTGTTTTCTGTGCCTTGCGAGGCCTGTAGCTGTACGCGCCCGTGGGGGGGGGCACCGCTTGGCCGTTTCAGATCAGCTGTACACAGACGGCGGGACGGACGGCGGGACAGAGCAAAGCCCAGGACGGGATGCGGGGTTTCGGAGGAAGGAAATGCTCAGTCACACCCGAGAGAGAAGAACACGGCTGTCACACGAGAGCTTGTGCACATGCGGCCCACACGTGTGCTTTGTACGGTGAGCTGACTGTGCTGGCGCGTGTTCTCACACACATACGTAAGCGGGAACGCAAACAGCTCCTGGGACTCTCAAGTGACAAGACACTTTAATAATGACAGCTATCCGAGTCTCTTCCTCCCTCCCTCTCTCTCCTGTTCCTCCCTCCTGCTTTCTCTCCCTCCACAGACATTCTACCTCCAGGATATTCAGCTCTCACTGTGGACTGACTGTACCAGAAGCTCACCCCCCCAAACCCTCACAATCACCTCCAGGCTTCTGTCTCACAACATGTGCGTGCGCGCGCGCTCACACACACACACACACACACACACACACACACACACACACACACACACACTCTCCCACTGGCAAACACGGGCAGAGACATGCTGATCAGAGCTGCACGTTTTCACCCGAGCTGCCCTCGGAGTCGCCGCGGGCACCGAGCCTCCACATGCACCATCACCGTTTCCACGGCGCCCCAGCGTGTGACCTCAGCATGGGGACATCAGGGACTCAGCCAAGCAGGGAAAGAAAGAAGCGGCACAGCCTCCCAGCCACTCCGGATGAGGCCCGGCTGGATGGATGAGCCGGTAGAGAGGGACTCGCGTTCAGTAAACGGCGGCCTACGGCGAACACGGCCCACCTGCTGGACACGGAGCCCGGGCCGGGCCTGAACCCGGGCCAAGCTCTGGAACCATCCCGCCGGCACAGCCAGCTGCTCGGAGTACATGGCCCCGCGACGAGGGCCTCACAGAGCCGCCCAAAGCGGCTTTATCCGCGCCGAATGACAGCGGTCAGCCTCGCGGGATTATCCTCCCCGGCATTACTGTTTAAGTTACCAGCCCCTGATTTGACGCCATGATCATAAATAGTGAGAGGAACATTGGACTGTGCAAATATATAAAACGTTTATGCTACTATACACCTCATATAAACTTCATGCACCTCTATACACTATATACACACATACACATCTCTATACACCACAAATAAATGTGCATACATCTCTACACCACATACATACATACATACATATGTACCTGCCAATGTAAGGTAGTCAAATTCGATTTGATTTATTACATATTCTAAGCAAGCAGACAACACAACACTGACACCTGGGGGGCTGCCGGCGTACACATCGCATGCCCCATGCTGGAAAAAGGAAACGTCCCCTGACATGCGACAGGTCATGACTCCTTCAGTAGCTATGACTGCAAGCAAACCGATACAGCCCCCCCCCCCCCAGAGGAGTATGGGGGTCCTCCTCTGTGCACCAGCAGTGTAACAACACGAACTGCAGGAGGACGAATGGAAGGTGATATAGAACAAAACTGAGTCTGTGACTAGCAGGTGTCAGAAGACCTTTCTACCATTATGAAGAGGCTCCGCTTCATCGGTGCTCCTGGTAGCTGGTCTTAGTGGTGTTCGGGTCTGGGTGCTAACAGGACTAGCGTGAGACTCGCGTCTTCATGCGTCTTTTAGCCGCGTAGCTCGGTGGTCGTGCCGCATACCATGTAGGCGTACAAACGGCTTTAGAATGATCTGACTATTGAAGAATTCCCTGGCGAAGGCGCGTCGTGGGAGTCTCGATTCCTGGACGCATCTTCAGACCACGTTAGGGCCACGCTCAGCCATTGGTATGAGGTCCCCGCCTTGGAATGCAGGACATGCTTTTTTTGCCAGACGAACCAGGGCCGAGGCTGACTAAAATGTTCCCATTTGACTCATCTCAGTACTGCTGCAGGAACCCATGACAATCACACAGGTGGTTCTAAGTAATCTTGCACATTTGCTAGTCTGCTGCCACACGGCTTGTTTTTTGTCCACCGTCTCTCTTTCGGGTTGGGGGGGGGGGGGCTGGTCTCAAAAACAAACACAGACCCCGCTGAGCCGAGCAAGGCGCAGGTCTCACTGCACCATTCCTGGAAAGGGTCACTGCAGAGCCACACCTTCCCCTAATAAACAGTATACCTTTGATATACAGTATTTCATGGGTTCAGTGTAGTCCTTCCCAGCCTAATAGGCATCAGTTTTCTTCTGGAAGCCTTACGGACCCTTTTTATCGTATATATAACGATGTGCCTCTTGAAGGAACTTGATGACAGTATCACTCAGCCGACAAGAGCCAAGGTTAGTAATTTATTCCGAGCTGGTCTAAATCAGACCTGGCTATTTACAAAAGTCCTCAAAAATGTGAAGCTAATTACAGCCTTATTTGTCTTGGGCTATTTTTATACACCTGCCTGGCTACCTTGCACCCCAAAGTGACTTTTCCTCAGACCCCCTGTATGTGTCACTAACAACCAAAAAAAAATGAATGCAAAAAAAGCACAGAAAAATGCTGAAAAGAGAGAGCACACAGACTAATGATGATGATGATGATGCATTTATAGGGCTGTGGTCCACGATCCCGCCTGTGCTCTGCACATGTGCAGTCGGCGTGTTTCCTCCGTGTCACACCAGATTCCTCCGGATAATCTGGTTTCATCCCGCAGTGCAGAGACGTGCAGTTAGACTGACCGGCGTCTCTAAATCGAGCACAGAGTGTGTGTGTGTGTGTGTGTGTGTGTGTGTGCGTTTACCCTGCTAGAGATAAGCGGTTAGATGCACATATTCAAGATGCGTATCGATTCATAAGTGAATGCAAGTAGAAACGTATTCATTTATAAATGCTGAGTGGCATTGATCTCTAGTGGGAGTCACTGGAGTCATGTAAACTGGAGCCACTGGATGATGTGTGAACGACGAGGGAGCTTCATCACATTAGGAGGTAACAAGCCACGAAGCTGCATTTACGCTGACAGAGGGGCCCATCGCGGACGGGAGGCATTTAGCGATGAGCCTGCAGAGGAGCCGGAGAGAGACGCTCTCTCGACTGGCCGCCGAGCGCCGTTAACGGGAAGCGCGGCAACTAGGCAACGACCGTACAGTGCCGACGGCGGCTCATGGGTCTGCGGTTCAGGCCATTCGGAGCAAATGAGAAACCTCTGAAACGAACGAACGGTACAGGTGAGGGGCGGTGAGGACATGTGTCAGACACATGCTGGGGGGATGAGTCCAGGGTGGCCGGCACATCTTCATCTGGGATTTGCAGTTGGTCCCCCCCCCCAACATGAAAAAAGGACATCAAGGCTTGTTATTGAACAAAAACACCAAAGTCAGGCATTTGTGCACATCACTCCTGCTTGTGTACGCAGACACACGCACACACACACACCCAGAATCTTCCCTGCATGTAACGCTCTCATCCTCGTTACTTCTGCCATCCTACATCACTCTAATGGCTGTGAGTATGGTGGTGCCCCGCGGGGGCAGACATGATATGTCCCATACCCTAAAATAAAAAACAGGTAACATCAACACCTCAACCCACCATAAACTACACAAAGGGCCAGGTATGCAGGAATAGAACTTGAGGTGGAGTAGTGCAAGGGGTCTGACCAAGCAGCACCATGTTCTGCTTCCTCCTGGGGCCCCTGGATCTTCCTTGTCTACCCCCCCTCACAGCTGCTCTTCCATGCTGTATGCTACAGCCTGGGAAAGAGCGCCCTCTGTCTGCCACTGCGTCAAATACAGGCACTGCCTCTCGTTCTGCTAACAGCATCTAATCTCTTTGCTTCTGAAGCGTACAGTTTGTCTTTGTTTAAGAACAGCTCGGGTGCATGAGAGCCATACTCTGACGGGAAGATGAAGCGCCAGACATCCCCGGCTCGGTCCGGGCAAGGGGGTGGCCCTGCCTCCCAAAGGATGTCGCCAGCAGATGCGGCGATGATGGAGATAAAGATGGGAATGAGCCGGAGACGACGGCGGTTTGGCAGAGATTTAGACACAGATAGATAAAATAAATGTAATTCAACTTCAAATGAGAATGGGAGACAGGGAGCTTGTGGGGGGGGGGGCAGCAGCAAATAAACCTCCAGTCACAAGAGTAAAAAAACAAAAATTATATGTAAATATATACAAATATTTTCTATATATCTAATTATAATTATAAATTTTGAAAAAACTTTTATACACATGCACACACACACTATATATATATATATATACACACACACACACACTTTATATATATATAAATAATACATGTGGTTATCTTTTTGAAGAACTAAAAGCATTGCAGCTAGTGCCCACATGGATGAAAGAGACGTGAGGAGCATGAGAGGGAGTACAAGCTGCACAACCGCTCCGGATTTAAACGCACTGATCCCCACGCCGGCACCATTTCATATCAAACGAACGTGAGCACATGTGCCTCCCCAGCGTTTGCTCCCCGAGCCGACACCCGCCTCATCGCTCCTTCACTCCTCCTCCGCTGCAATCCAGCCCAGCGTCACTCGTTTGCTAGGCGGATCGTTCATCCACTTTCTTCCTCGTACATCTGATGCTGGTCCATTTTAAAGAGACCCGTTCCTTCATACCAGGATGGAGTCGTTCATTTAAAAACATGTCTGTTAGCTTGTATTCCAAACCCCAGTTAAAAGACACAACGCCACGTGGTCCCTCATACACCCGCAGATAATGTAGGGGATCTGTGAAAATAGTCACACACGTTCGGCAGCAGAAAAAAAAAAAAAAAAAAAAACACGCGCTGCTTCTGTAAAGCTGGCACGGTAACAGAAAACACCGCTAACAGGAGGGGAGTGTAGCCTGTCTGAGGGAAGGAAAACATCACAAACAAAACACGCAGAGTGTCCAGCTGAACGGGAGATCAAGCTGATCCCTATCTGCTCATCCCAGCCGGGTTCTCAGGACGGCCGACATGCGTTCGATAGCCATCTGATAGTGGATTTATAGTCACTTTGTAATTTGGTGAATTTTTAGTGACTGCAGCAGCGTTTTGAGTGTTTGGGGAATGCGGGCCCTGGACCACTGACAGGCCCCGACGGACGTGCGCCTTTCCCACCCGTCTGCTTCCCAGAAAGCTGAAAGCCATGCCTCTCTTTCCACTCGCTTTTCTTCACAGCTCCAAAAATACTGTTTTCGGCCACAAACCCGCACTGCAATGGCACGAACTGACCAGACAGGGGCGACCTTTCCTGCCAAATTCTACTTGACGTGTGCCTCCTCCCTCTTTCCATCGCTCTCTTGCTCCCTTCACAGCACTTCAAAGCCACCCCCCTCCCACCCACCACCACCCCCAGGTTTCCCAGAATTCCAGCACACTGACCACTTGAGGGCTTCAGGGCAGGCAGGCCGAGAGACAGGTCTTGAGGATGGGTTGCAGTAGCTCGCACAGCAGGGGTGCCTGCAGCCTCCCTCCATTAGACCTCAAGCCCAGCCACGGTGAGAGTCTCACGCAAAAGCGGCACCGAACCAAGACCGCTGCTGAGGCTGAAGGTCACGGGGATCCCGCTACACGCGCCTGTCGTGGCAGCAATCGACACCCCGCCACCCCTTAGCATCCCGGCGGATTGAACGCTTCCGTTCCTCTAGAAACTCGTTCCACACCAGCCAGCCGCAGCTAAAAATACGCCGAGCTGAAAGGTAAATAAAGCAGAAAGCCAAGCGAGCATTCAGAAGACAGCCTTTCATGGAGGACTGTTTTGATTGGCTGGAGAGGGAGCTATTTACTAGTGATCAGGAAACCCACGTCTGCATGTCAGTGGGGGGGGGGGGGTTCTCTATGTAGACTGTGAGACATCCAAAGCCCCTACTTGGATAGCAATCAACAGCAGATAGCAGAGATTCCATCTGTCACACCAACACCCCCCCCGTGTATCACCCAGCAAGCAATCCACATCCGTATCACCGTGTTTCCCGCGCGATTCTGCGATTTTGGCATGTAATTTCACTCTGCCTGCTCTTTCACCGTGACCGTGATGCACGGGTGAGCAGCCCGCATGCACACCGGCCGGCGAACAGAGCCCACGTGCCTTCCGGGGGGGCTGCATCTCCGTGCTCCTCCTGTAGAGATGGTGCCGCCTCGCAGACTCCCCTGCTGCCCGTGTCACGTGACATTTTCGGTCATGACAGCAGAATTCTGGACATCCAAAAGCACAGCGGACTACCAATACCGTAAGGCACCAGATCGCCTATATGCAGGTGCTCGTCGACTTACGATGGGGTTACGTTCCGACGAAGGCATCGCAAGTGGAAAACATCGTAAGTCGAATATGATGATATAAGTAAACTAATGTAACTAAATACCACGAGTAAATAAAAAAATAAAAAGTGAATAAATGAATCCAAGTCTATTTGGTTAGACGCAGAAAAAACAAATTACATGCTTGCGATCGCTAGACACTGGAGGCGTGGCTGAGTGGATGCTGCCATCGGCCGGCATCAATAGAAAGTATCGTAGACATATCGCTGATCCAGGAACAGATCAAGATTCGGCGTCGGGTGACTGCTGAATGTACATCATTATGGTGCCATCAAAAAGCCAAAATATCACAAGTCAGACATAGTAAAGAGAGGAATACCTGAACATGAAAAAATACAGTATATATGGATGGATAACACTGTTTGTCCTAATACTATAAAGTACTATAAAGTAATAATGTTACTACAGTGTTTAAAGGTGGCTGTTACTGCAGTGGTTTATACTACACTTATTTAGCCAACTCTTATCCAAAGTGATGCACTTTTTCTTTTTCTTTTGAGAAAGCAGGGTGAGACAGTCCCTGGAGTAACTGGGGATGAAGGACATTGAGCAACTGTGAAATTACTGGGACTTGAACTGGTGACCCTCTGATCACAGCACCTTAACCCAGTGAGCCACATGCCATAGTTAAAGAGAGTACAGATGTCCAGCGGTATCTGGAGTCATCCTACTGGGATTCATCCTCTTGAAAGACACAGAGATTCATCCTATCGAGAGTCACCCTAATGATAGACACCAAGAGTCATCTGTTGAAATATAAGCCCAGTAATAGAAAGCTTTCATTTTCCTCCCAGCAGAAGCATTTAACAGAAATTGATTCCATTCCACGGGAATAATCGATAAAAGTAAAATAGGCTGCTGTACAGCCGGAATCGTCCCTGCGGCTTCGAGGGTCTCAATATTCCTTTATTTTCATTATGTTATACTCTTATTAGAAGGTAGACTTCCAGTATCCGTGCCAGCCTTCACCGTGCTGAAAAACAACATGTTTATTACTTACTGTCACTGTAAATGCACTCATACAAAACCAAAAGAAAACCCAAAAATTAGCACTAAAGTTAATGATTAAAATGTACATTTTGTAAACCTATTGCAGGTGCCATTAAGAAACATCAAAGCAGAAAGTAACAAATGGAAAAACAACATGGAAACATGATTTGTCAGCCTCGTGCTTTAAGAGGTCTTTTGTTTCCTCGTCTGTTCTCAAATACTCAAAGTACCACGACTGTATTGATATTAAAACGACATGCAGCACATTCCTGATGTCCTTTAATAAAGTGCCAGACTGGTAACGGTGGATTAGATGTCATTGGGCCTCATTTTCAAATTGTCACTAAGGTGAAACAGTTAACAGTCAAGGTCTAGGTTAAAACAGATTCCTGAGGGTGCCGGAGGGAGCATTTCTCCAAAAATACGCCCCCTCACGCTCACACCCGCACACAAACACCCGCTTGCCTGCATATGCGTCTCTCAGAAACGGGCTGTGTGACCGCATGCAACCGCACAAGCTTGGTACCACACATGTTTCTGTCTTGAAAGACAAACACAACAGAGCATAAGGCCAGCACTGAGGACCACCATCTTCGGGGGAGGGGGGGGGGTCCTATGCTCTCCACACCTTCAAAAGGCCCCTTTGCTCCCAGCCTAACAGCATCATTAGACTGGGTGGCTGCCCTCAGATTCACAGGCATGTCTGAAATCAGTTGTCCACAAAGGCTGCGTGCCCCTAATCTACTCTAATAGCTGTCCCCCCCCCCTTCCTGTTCACAGAGGAGGGGTGAGAGCAGACAAAGAGAGAGTGACAGAGCAAAAACAGAGGGCTCTCAAATTTTCAGCAATGTGAAACAGCTCTCCATCAACCCCCCCCACGCCCCGCCCCAGCCGGGCCACCGCCAGCCCAATGCTGCCTTTTCAGCACAAGCACTTGACGTGTTTCTTTAAACGAGCACACAAAGGGGGGGTAATCAGCCAGAAAATGTGCTCCAGGCGAAGGCTTTGGGCCTAAGCATCGTCACCTAGGGATTACACCCTTCAAACCAGCAAAGGGGGGGTGGGGGGCACAGACACAGGGAATGTCTAAATGTCCAGCAGTCCCAGCTTGACTTGTGAGGCCCGCACCATTAAAACGTGGCTTTGGCAAAACCTGAATACCAATAAAAATCTGCCTGAAAATGTGTCATACGACCCCCATAATAAAAATAGCTTTCCTATCCTCCCCCCCAAAGCGCCTGGGGCAGCAAAGGCACCCACCTAACCCTGACCCCCTATCTAGAGCTGCATTGCTTTGATGCTACTGTGAGGCACCGAAACTGGGACAGACAAGATCTTCCTTCCTCATTAGAGGGCAGGGGCACCACATTCAGGTTCCACAGTGGCCAAGTAGAACCTCAAATCATGGCTGCTACGAGGGACTGCGCCGTATCATGGTGGGAGAATGCCCTAGAAAGACAGCAGATTCAGTTCCATTCCATTTTTAAAAGTGGACGCTTGTGTGTCACCATGACAACCCCCTTCAGCCAATTAGTGTCCCTGTTATTAATATTTGCTAGACTTCTATCACTCCCCAGGCTGCACTCTGGCCCCCTCCCGCGTCAGCAAGGCCCCCTGAATGGTCCCACAGGGGTGTAAAATGACGGTATTGAAGTCGTGTTTGCTCAAGTGGACCCAGAAATGCTCCCTTAGGTTTTTTTAAAGCACTTAATGACACCAATTAAGCTTAAGGGCCAGTGCAGTGGAGCACACCAGGTGTGTGCGCGGCGCGTGTGTGTGCGTGGTGTGCGCGGCGTGTGCAGCAGCGACGGTCATTCCGGCAGGCCCCAGTTCCGAGGCTCCAGGCAGCCGTTTGGACGTCTCATCCTCGGACCCTAACCCGCTCAGCATGACTCATCCCGGTCTGGCTTTTCCAGGGTCAGTGCTCCACTGGCGAAGCCCCAAAGGCACGAAAAGGCCCGAACTGTGACGAGCACCGTGGAACCCGTTTGTCCGAATCCAGCGGAATCGCTAATAAACACGCCGTCTGATCCGGTGGCTCTGCTGAAAGGGAGCAATGAGGCCGCAAAGGGCATTGAATGGAAACGGGACTTTTAGGGACTATTTCCTCAGGAGTATTAGAATAGTACGTTTGAATTTGATCCATTTTTGTTTGTTCGGTTTTAAAACCTTCAAATCAGAAGACGCATGAATACTACTTTACTAAGCGTGGGAACGCCGTGCAGAGACACCCGGCGATGTGCGGCTGTCGTCCCGGGAAGTGCTCCAGGTAAGTAAAGATGACCTAGGATTTGCAAAACCCACCGATTTAAACTTAAATGAGAATTAATAATACAGCGATTCGTCTGGGCCGCCTTCGGAAATCCTCCGTCTTGTAACTCGAAAACCGCTCATTTATTTTTTATTTTACGATGCAGAGGACCGGAGGGCCGAAGCCACGGCGCTGGCTGGGACCGCGGCTGACAACCAAAAGGCCGACACGGTGCGAAGGACACACACAGGGGGACATGGGG